>HG995419.1:6972462-7184076 GCA_905333125.1 Pheosia tremula
CTCGTGTCACAATGTTTGTCCTCAATGGACTCCTAAACCACTTAACCGATTATAATAAAATTCGCACACCATGTGCAGTTCGATCCAACTTGAGAGATAGGATAGTTTAAATCTCAAATTATAGTCGCAATTTTAATTTATTGCTAATTATTTGTCTGCTATTATTTGACAGTCACAATTATCTGTTAACTCCAAATGATTCTAACAGATGTCGATACCTTTCGACTGGGTTGAGTAAGTAATCAATAGATGGCGCTGCTATGGTAAATCTACGAACGTGTCATATAAGCTACATTTTAACAGCATAATTACCACATGTTGTTGACGCTATAAAATTAATTAAATTTATTTTGTAGTGAACGAAATACCGTATAATTCAATTATTTCGACTTTTTAAATTTTTGGTGTTAGCCACAGCAACGCGTGGCCGGGTCAGCTAGTATTTATATAAGTATTATATAGTGGCATCGCATCGTTTGGGACCGTACAGTAGGTATGTTCCTTAGCAGAGGGGAAAGGGTAATTCCCATTGATACTCTACGTCCTAAAATCTCTGAAATGGGGGTAACATTGCAATGATCTAATTAATTCTTAACGGTTAATGAATGTGTCCAGTGGGCCGCTACTGTGAATGGACTCACAAAACTATCGACCAATCAGCTACATCTGAGACTTTCGAAGACTACGTGAAGACTCTGCAGCTGGAGTGCCACGACGGCGCGCCGGCGGTCCTCAACTGGACAATCGCCTTTGAGACTCCCAATTTGGTCTACTATCAGGTCAGTGGGATCATAAATCAGCTGAAGCTTGTCAGAGAGCTTCAAGAATCTGGCCTATAAGCCATCGGCTACAAAATAGAGCAATTTTTGCCAGTATTTCTTGAAAATTGTTTTTTATTTATATGTACCCCTGATGATAATGATAATGTTGATGACGAAGATGAAATGAATCCCATACCTCTATCAGTAAAGCTGTGGATACTTACTGAAAAATTACAGGCATCTTGAGAGAACTTGCAATGTCAAGTTATACTATTTTATTTCAATTTCCCTTCTCGTACACATTTCTGAACCCACCAATGGTTAATATTCCACTAATATTACACATTATTTATCAAGGAAACACATTTTTTAAATAAAACAAAATTGACAACTTCACGGTTCAACTCCACGCCAAAAAGTCCTTCGCGACGGGTTTTTTTACTCTTGAGTTGCAGGCACTGCAATTTAAAAATATAGGCAAAATGTACAAATCTCACCTCAATTCCAGTGTTATACTCACAACAACCTCGGCTGGAAGATACACGTGGTAGACCCAGGCACGCCGGTTCCCTTGCCCGGCGCCACCAACGCACAAATAAACACAGCAGGCTCACCAGCCCTGCCACTTCCCGCGCTCTACCCACTCGTCATATTGGCAGTACTGCGCAACATCGCCCATAGATAATGCGTTTTGTTATAAGCGAACTCCGTGAACGCCGTGAACGGTGAAGTGACGTGTATTGAGGTTTTATTTTGATATTGAATTCTACTATGTTAAGTAGGTCTCAAAAGTTGGTCACACAGCTTGTTGTCTGTCATACGAACAGTGACGTAGTATGGTTTGCAAAAAAAAAATAAACGTGTCCATTAAAAATACATTGTTAATGTCATTTAATGAACATTAATTAATCAGATTAATTTCATTGAACTATTAGTTTCGCGCATATTTGAACGTTGCGACTATAATCATTTACTCCACTTAAAGAGAAGAAAGCCAAAAGCTATGTAAAAATGAGTAGGCGGAGGGTCTATGGATTACATAAAGCCAATTGTAAATTGTCAACCTTAATTCACGTCGATTCAATTCAAGAAGATTGTGATAATATCGGCTTTGTAAAATTAACGATAACACGGAGTTCGCACCGACTGTACAGGTATTTATAACATTAATGAATTTGGGTAAATAATGTCAATCTACACTACATAGTTAATATCGATTTCATATCACGTGTAAAGCTCATGTTTTACAAGTTAAGCTTTTGACAATAAAATCTTCTAGTTATAACAAAATAATTGTAATAGACCTATTGAATTAAATTGACAATAATTATAGTGTTTATAAGTAATTTCTTAAATATTATGTTATTTGAAATTGTTGAAATATTTGTTTACAAAATATGTTGCTTCATATTAATACACCAAAAATATTGTATATGCAATTTATAAAGTATCAATAAAATGTAATTTGTGATTAAAAAACCAAAATAAAACACTTATATGTGTAGGTATATAATACAGTTCATCTAAACTGCTTGAAAAATATTTCACATCTCACAAGATTACTGAAGTAAGTCACAGTAAAATATTAAAAAAAATGTAGGACGTGTTGTTTAGGACATTTATTTATTTATTTTAGAATTAATAGATCTAATAAGATACATTATTATATGTATAGATACCTACTTAATTATACTATAAACATTATAAATGTATATATATTTGTATTCGGCTGATTTCAGCACGAGTATTTGAACTTAATAAAACTGCAATGAAAACATTGACAATAATATCAACTTAATGATAAGTAGTGATAACATTTACTCAGATTTATTATACTATTAATCGGACAATACGCTAAAATTTGACAATAATCACTATTTACCTATATGAAATTTATTCGGTTAAAATGTTTGAATGCGGATATTATATGTTTTTCTTATAAAATGTATGTGCGACAATAATATTAAAAATAAAAGTAGTCCCTAAGATTAATGTTGATGTCTGAGATTTTTAAAATTGTATTTTTACTCGCTTTCTGTATGGTCTTGATAAAATGGTAAATTTTGTCCTGTTGATATAACGCTAAGTTATATGTTTATCAAGGAACGCAATGTTGCGTACTGCAAATCGAAGACAATAATCTCGTCTATTTAATATTGTATGATCTACATAAGTAAGTAGGTAATATTTTATAGATTTTTCATTAATTTAACAGCAGGGTAAAGGCCTTTGCCGATTGTAACCAGAATACCACACTATAGGTCAGTATTATTTTTATGTCATTAAATGAAAATCTCACTATTTAATTACGAAACATTATGGTTCTGTTTTTAAAATTAAAATGTTTTTTTTATTGGCAGGGGTAACACAAATAACACATTATGCCTGTGGCCATTCAATTGAAGTAAATAATTATTTATCATCTGAATTTCAATTTAATTAAAAAAAAACCATAACATTTTGGACATATTTTCTGTATTGTACTAACGAAATCGGGATATATATTTAGTGCCTACTTTATTTTCTAACTGTACATACGCATATTGACGGATACAATCGTAAGTGTTACCAAGGTAAAAAGTCGTTATATGTTCTCGACTGTAAAAAGTTAAAAAGTACTACTATTATTCTTAGTCAAACACTATTTTGGGTTTATTAGTTATATTATGTAGTTTTGTTACCAGGTTTTTATTGACACTAAAATAATTACTTAGGTACAGTTGTGTTTCTTTTTATTAATTTACAATGGTTTATTCTTTTGTGGGCATTTATATATATATATATATATATAATCCTAGTAACGAATAGTGCTTACTTATACTACATTAAATGTAATTAAAACTTAGAAATAATTAAAAATCCTTTAACACTTAGTAGTTGTAGATGTTATTGCACAAATTTCTGTTATTCATAAGAATTTTATCAATAGTTACTTAATTATTATTATAAAGTTTAGAAAAACTTATACAATTTTTTACATACTTAATGTGCAAATTGTGCAATTAATAAATTAAAGGCCTGCGCTGTCTGTGTGTTCTCTTGTAAGGTAGATTTTAAATACAATAAGTGAATAAACATTTCATTCATAAAATAAAATTCTAGTAAGTACAAAAGTAACTGATTTTCTACAATAAATTATAATATCATAGATTAATAGACTGTTATTCTGAAAATAAAAACAGCATATAGGAATGTGGTCTATAAAATATCATAAATAAAATATCAACTAACGACACGACAAAAATGATTGGAAAATAATCTCTATCAATAAAATTAATGTCAATGTAATATTTTCTTAGTTATTGAATCTCTTCAAATACATTAAAATCATGACATAATATTATTACTACGAAATAATTCTTTACAAGCCAATTGGCAATTATTGGTAGTTGCCCTGCTATCTATACCGCAAGTCCTGAGTTCGAATCCCGGTAGGGGCAAACTGTGTGTTATGAGCACGAATTTTAGCACTAATGTCAAGGATGTTTAATATTTGTTGAAGCAATGTTTCCTTCAGGCGATATTATTATTTAATATTGTTGCTATTAAAAGAATTATATCAAAAAAAAATACTGTTATATCCAAGATAAAAAAAATCCTTGTCTTTACTATTCCTAGTCTTTATAGAAATATTTCCCTAAATCCGTGACAGAAATGCGATTCTAAAATCGACGAAAACTAGCGGTCAGAAGACCATCATGATGGGTCTTAACATTGGTAGTTAATCAAAAAGATAAGTAAATTATAAGAACCGAGTTATATAGTCACTGACATTGTTTGCTTATGACAATAATCCGTGTTGGACACGGATCATTGTAAATACAATTTTCGGCACTTATCTGTGATTAAGGTTACTGAAATTACTCCCACACTTTTAATTGGCGATATTATGTTACACAGAGCACTCTTGCTACGTTCGTGTGTGCTTCGGTTTCCTTGCATCCGTTCGCGCAGGTTTTAATTGGGATATTTTCCATTCGCTCATAAACCAGAACTGTGATGTTGTTCTTTGAAAATATAGTAGATTTTATTACAATAATGTGCTTGACAATAACGATGTACTCAATAATATATATGTCTAGTGATTAATTGAATTCCATGAAACACTGGCAGCATGATGACTATTTTTGTAGGTTTGTTAAATCATGCTTATACTTGTAAAGTGTTTAATTTTGATAAAATACTTACTATTAAATAATTATAGCCATAGCTTTGTGTTTTATGTATTTTAAATATAACAGCTTGAATGATTATAGTTATTGATGTATTTTATGAACTCATCAACATTGTTAAAACATGTGAATATGTTCGTTTTCTATTATTTTGCTGTCAATAAATAGGTGGCGTTATACTGTTAAAATCTTGCTTAAGTGCAATTTTAGCCTAGTGGCTATTTTAATATATCTGTATTGTATCTACATAAACATTCCACAAGTTGATAATATCGAATTTGTAAACATAGCATAAGAAAGATCACAGATTCAATTATGTTAAACTATTAGCAAGACATAGGTACATACTCTTTGGAACAAGTATAGGGTGTCATTCCACAGTCTTGATATTCTTAAAGGTTGCTCTGACACCATTAAAGCACCATAATAGTCTCCTGCGATTCAAATGACAAAAACGTAAAATAAGTAAGTATATAGTTAAACACATTTTCTAGTGTGAATATAAAAGACATGCGACTCTTGACTTTAAGTGTAAATGATTGAACAACATTTTAAATATTTGAACCCGTCTTTAAATAAAAAAAACAAGTTGCGCTTTTGATTTTGAACAAACTTACCTATTTCAGGTTAGACACTAACGATAATTTACATATGTACACGATCGAAAGAATCTGCACAGTTCGAAATAAACTAGCTTTTATTTCGTGTAATTGATAATAAACTTTGACAATAATGAATAAATACCTTTTCCTAAATTAATTTGTGTTTTTTTTATATTTTGAAATACACCACTTAAGCAGGTAGTATGTATGAACCTGGAGAATTTCATAAAACTCCGAAGCAATAAAAATATTCAAAAACAGTCACAATTAAGAATTAATCAGTAAGTGGTTGACATCTAGCTCACAATACAATATGGATTACTTAGGTAGAATTTTGACCACGAGAGAATGGTAGAATTTATAAATTCACCTCGTCGCGACCAATGCGGTCGGAGACAGAGACAGATAGCGAAGTGACTCACGCTACTTTGGCGTATATTTTTATTTTATTATCAAATTTTTCAGTATTATTATTAAGTGTACAGTGAATCAAAAATATTTTGTATAATGCCCATGTTATATTAAAAGCTTCTGAGAAAGGGACAACTAGTGTCGAGTGTCAGTTCGTTTGTAAAAGCATAAGACTAACAAAAAGGTTACGATGGTCGAAAAGGTGGGTTTTTTTTTCCTAATTTTCGCTCAAGATTGATATAATTCTATTGATATAAATACTCATAAACATGTAGATTCAGTTACAGTGTACGGTGCAATTTCTAATGATTATATGAATTACATACGAACGAAACTAAACTTGCTTTCTGCATGTGTGGATTTAAAACTTCTTCGTACAAAAAAACATAAGAAAAAAATTTACACCTGTCTTGTTGCCCGTGTGCCGTCATGTGGGGTTTCATTTTGGCTTATAACGTGAAAATTCTAGTTTATTATCTCAAATAATTAATTAAAAAATGTTGCTGATGTAGTAAATTTCTTGTGTCAATGTAATATTTTGGAATTGTTATAAAATTTTAGTTGAGAATGGATCAGGTCAGTGTTTTAAAATGATTCCTATTTCTAGATTTTACAATGTCTTTGTGATTTTCTAGAATTCAGTATTTGCTTCAGTGACTAGTAAGTGAATTATGACCTATGCATTGTATACCTAGGTAGACACACATATTATAATACGTAAGTATTTTAATAAATTGGATGATGTGTGGGATTACAGAGTACAAACTGCTAATGTAATTCTTGTTTCGGTCAAACAGATGATATTTTAGTAATGAAAGTTTTTCCCATATTTGTAAAGCGGTAGAAACTATTTTTATTGTGATTTTATCACTGAAGCATACTTCAGTCAGACGTCATAACATCAGTGTCATTCTTAGTTATAAAATGTGTTGTGAGTGGGAGAGATTATGCTTAACTGAATATAATGCCTACATAAGATAATTTCTTGAAAATTATTAATTCCGACTTCCAAAATATTTGCTCACAGGTGGTTGACACCTTTAATTAAATAAAAAATATGAAATTTATATTTTGGATATTGATACCATGTCAAGTATTGCTCTTTATCCACCAGAAAATCCAAGAAAACCCGATTCCAGAAGAACAGGCCATGGAATCTGCAGGAAAACCAAAAGATGTACCAAAACCGGCCAACAAACCTGCAAACACAGTTCCATCGCCGGTAGCACCGCCGAAACCTATAGACAAGACTACAACAGTGTCTTTGCCAGAGGTGCCTGCTACAGTGGTAGCTCCGAGGGTGTCGGTGCCGGGGTTCACAAAGGCGCCTCCAAATGATCTGTACAGGAGACTACTGCCCGCTGTGTTGTTTGTGCTAACGTTCGTCACGGTGATGACTATGTTGCTTATTTATATGGATACAGTTGGTAAGTCATCTTTAACCTGCTTGTTATCAAAATCATTACCATTACCTGGGCTTGGCTCAATGTGTCTTGTCCTTCTAGTCATTCGAGTTTTTTGTCTCACACACCCAAACTAATTGACTAAGGAACCATGAATTATGTAATAATGTGATGAATAATACTATGGTAAAATACTCTATAATACATAATTTCATGTTCATCCATGATTATCACTTGCTTGTGCCTTGGAGAGCACATAGAGCCGTGGTCTCTGCGTCTGATGACTACTCTCATGTCAGATTGCAGTTCCATGGTGCTATGAGAGTGAGGGAAGAGAGAGTGAACCTACACACTTGTGTATTGTACACCTTATTATCTCATGTGTAGTTGACTTGTCTCTGTTGAGGTCTGTCTCTCTCCACGTGGGCTATCCTCGGATCATTGGAAGGCTTGCGCGGGGACATGGGACCAACACATAGAGGCCCTTTTTGAGAATTTTAATCTTATGTTAGCCACCTGCTGGGCTCAACTGCTGAAAATGATAGCATAAACAGCGAATTGACCTCAGCAGGCAGAGGAACTATTGCAGGAATATGGAAAGATAATTGGGACTATGGATTGAGGTTTGGATGGACATGAGATAGGGCTATTGGAAGGGTAGCGGAAACCTGCCATAATCAGCTCTTATCCATTGATTATTATCAATTCAAATATAGGTGTTCTTGCGAGAGCTGTGTTTATTTATTAAACGGGTGTGTGTGTGGTGCAGCGCTGGGCGCGCAGAAGTTCCGCGCGAACATGTCGCGCGACTACGAGCTGGCGCGCATCCCGGCGGGCTCGGCGGCGCTGGTGGCCTTCGTGCAGCAGCTGCACCTGGCGCCGCGCGCCGCCGCGCCCCGCGCCGCGCCGCCCGCCCCGCCGCGCCCCACGCCGCAGGCGCAGCTCATGGACGCCCTGCGCGGACCCATCGTGAGACACGCTTTGTTATTTACCTTCAGTACCATGGTGATGACCATTTTACGACATGGTCATTTTGTGTCCATTTCATTGTAGGATCTTGTTAATTTGCGACCTAGCTACTTTTATAATCTAGTCACTTTGTGATATTGCCATTTTAATACGATCTTGTTGATTAATGAATGTGTCACATTGCGTCATTATGATTTCATGACTTAATTCTTTTACGATCCTGTCATCTTGCGTTCTTCTAATTTTACTATCCCGTCACTTTGCGACCTTGTCATCTTACTATCCCGTCACTTTGCGACCTTGTAATCTTACTATCCCGTCACTTTGAAACCATTGCATGCTACAGAGCCCCGGTGGTGCTGTAAATCACAATGATTTTGGGCTAGAATCGCCGATAATATAGCCATTGCGTGTGTTCGCAAGCGCGTTGCAGCCCTTACTATTAAGCAAGTAGCAACCCCGGGTTGCCACGGGCTGTAGGTACTTATCGCGGTGGGTATCGACGAGCGGCGGATTCCCCAGGAGTCAGCTTATGAAGCTCTAATTAAAGAGCAGGTGTTGTAATTGGATTATCCTATTAAACGATGCTTGACACTGTGTTCGGTGATGGAGACGATGGGCCCCGCCCACTTCTATATTTTCCATCTAGCGGTGAATAGCAAAAACTAATCGCGTCGGCAATGTCGACGTTGCTACGTGGTTTAGTTATATGATGCTAGATGTCTCTAGCGCTACTAGATCACGCATACAATGTGGCGCCATCTTTTGTCGAGCTTTAAAACTTAAGGTGAAAGCGTTAGCTCATGGCGCGAAATTCAAATTTTCGATGGTTACTTATTTTTTTTACCCAAAATTTAAATTGATGTAAAAAATTTAAGACATCATTATAAAAAAATTACACATATATGGATCATATATGTTTGATTTGCGACTACGGCATATTAAAATGCATTTAATTATCTCTTCAATTCGTCACAAGATTCATTTCAAATGAAACAACACTCCATTATTGGTAAAAATAGCGGTCTTTAGAAAACTTTAGAGTAATGTATGGCTGTAGGAAATTGTAAGCAAACTCGATACATCGATACATCATCGCCAGAAAGACTAAATTACACCGTAATGATGTCGATATTTGTTGTAAAAAATTAAAAATGCGTCCACCTTAAAGATAATTACAATAAACTGGAATGCAAACGCGAGCGTGCTGTTCGAAGGACGGTCGCTCACAGACTGACTGAGGCCATACCTACCGAAGTGATCACGACAGGGCTTAACTTATAATCACAGTGCACAGTTGTTTAGGAGATATCTGGATTTACCTCTTAGATGAGCAGGAACTTCTAATTTAATCGTAACGTGATCAAGATAGCATGCTGTCACTGTCATTCTCATTTCAATAAGCTGTTGTGTGAGCGGGCCGGACGCCGATCGTATAAAACAGTTGCTAGAGCCACTGGTATAGTGATGTCTTCCCGGCGCAGTACAACGGCACGTTCGTGGAGTTCCTCCCCCGCGGCGAGCGCGACGCGACCGGCCTGTACCTGGAGCGCGAGCGCTACTGGAGCGGGGTCGTGGTGCGCGCCGCCGCGCGGGACTACCTGGCGCTGCGGGGGGCCGCGCGCGCCCTGCACGCCTGCCTCAGCCCCACAGCACACCCGCGGGAGGTCAGTACTGTACACATGTACCTGCAGCCGCGCGGGACTACCTGGCGCTGCGGGGGGCCGCGCGCGCCCTGCACGCCTGCCTCAGCCCCACAGCACACCCGCGGGAGGTCAGTACTGTACACATGTACCTGCAGCCGCGCGGGACTACCTGGCGCTGCGGGGGGCCGCGCGCGCCCTGCACGCCTGCCTCAGCCCCACAGCACACCCGCGGGAGGTCAGTACTGTACACATGTACCTGCAGCCGCGCGGGACTACCTGGCGCTGCGGGGGGCCGCGCGCGCCCTGCACGCCTGCCTCAGCCCCACAGCACACCCGCGGGAGGTCAGTACTGTACACATGTACCTGCAGCCGCGCGGGACTACCTGGCGCTGCGGGGGGCCGCGCGCGCCCTGCACGCCTGCCTCAGCCCCACAGCACACCCGCGGGAGGTCAGTACTGTACACATGTACCTGCAGCCGCGCGGGACTACCTGGCGCTGCGGGGGGCCGCGCGCGCCCTGCACGCCTGCCTCAGCCCCACAGCACACCCGCGGGAGGTCAGTACTGTACACATGTACCTGCAGCCGCGCGGGACTACCTGGCGCTGCGGGGGGCCGCGCGCGCCCTGCACGCCTGCCTCAGCCCCACAGCACACCCGCGGGAGGTCAGTACTGTACACATGTACCTGCAGCCGCGCGGGACTACCTGGCGCTGCGGGGGGCCGCGCGCGCCCTGCACGCCTGCCTCAGCCCCACAGCACACCCGCGGGAGGTCAGTACTGTACACATGTACCTGCAGCCGCGCGGGACTACCTGGCGCTGCGGGGGGCCGCGCGCGCCCTGCACGCCTGCCTCAGCCCCACAGCACACCCGCGGGAGGTCAGTACTGTACACATGTACCTGCAGCCGCGCGGGACTACCTGGCGCTGCGGGGGGCCGCGCGCGCCCTGCACGCCTGCCTCAGCCCCACAGCACACCCGCGGGAGGTCAGTACTGTACACATGTACCTGCAGCCGCGCGGGACTACCTGGCGCTGCGGGGGGCCGCGCGCGCCCTGCACGCCTGCCTCAGCCCCACAGCACACCCGCGGGAGGTCAGTACTGTACACATGTACCTGCAGCCGCGCGGGACTACCTGGCGCTGCGGGGGGCCGCGCGCGCCCTGCACGCCTGCCTCAGCCCCACAGCACACCCGCGGGAGGTCAGTACTGTACACATGTACCTGCAGCCGCGCGGGACTACCTGGCGCTGCGGGGGGCCGCGCGCGCCCTGCACGCCTGCCTCAGCCCCACAGCACACCCGCGGGAGGTCAGTACTGTACACATGTACCTGCAGCCGCGCGGGACTACCTGGCGCTGCGGGGGGCCGCGCGCGCCCTGCACGCCTGCCTCAGCCCCACAGCACACCCGCGGGAGGTCAGTACTGTACACATGTACCTGCAGCCGCGCGGGACTACCTGGCGCTGCGGGGGGCCGCGCGCGCCCTGCACGCCTGCCTCAGCCCCACAGCACACCCGCGGGAGGTCAGTACTGTACACATGTACCTGCAGCCGCGCGGGACTACCTGGCGCTGCGGGGGGCCGCGCGCGCCCTGCACGCCTGCCTCAGCCCCACAGCACACCCGCGGGAGGTCAGTACTGTACACATGTACCTGCAGCCGCGCGGGACTACCTGGCGCTGCGGGGGGCCGCGCGCGCCCTGCACGCCTGCCTCAGCCCCACAGCACACCCGCGGGAGGTCAGTACTGTACACATGTACCTGCAGCCGCGCGGGACTACCTGGCGCTGCGGGGGGCCGCGCGCGCCCTGCACGCCTGCCTCAGCCCCACAGCACACCCGCGGGAGGTCAGTACTGTACACATGTACCTGCAGCCGCGCGGGACTACCTGGCGCTGCGGGGGGCCGCGCGCGCCCTGCACGCCTGCCTCAGCCCCACAGCACACCCGCGGGAGGTCAGTACTGTACACATGTACCTGCAGCCGCGCGGGACTACCTGGCGCTGCGGGGGGCCGCGCGCGCCCTGCACGCTTGCCTCAGCCCCACAGCACACCCGCGGGAGGTCAGTACTGTACACATGTACCTGCAGCCGCGCGGGACTACCTGGCGCTGCGGGGGGCCGCGCGCGCCCTGCACGCCTGCCTCAGCCCCACAGCACACCCGCGGGAGGTCAGTACTGTACACATGTACCTGCAGCCGCGCGGGACTACCTGGCGCTGCGGGGGGCCGCGCGCGCCCTGCACGCCTGCCTCAGCCCCACAGCACACCCGCGGGAGGTCAGTACTGTACACTCAGTGCAAGTGGTAATGAGAACTGATACCATGGATTTAACTCATCATCCTGGATTCCCTAGTGTTGGAATTTTCCGTCGATCTTATAGTGAATTATTCGTATTGTCTTTCAGTGTTTTAAGATTTATTTTAGCATTTTATCATAATAGAAGGAATAAAAAAAAATACTACTGTTAAAGCCTTAAGTTGCGTGTAGCGTAAGGAGTTGTTGGCGGTTGGCAGGTGACGTACCAGGAGACGGAGAGCCAGGAGAGCGTGTTCAGCTCGCGCGTGCTGTGCCTGCCGCTGCTGACCGTGCTGCTGGCGGCGGACGCGGCCGCGGCGCAGTGGCTGCTGCTGGCCGGCCGCCACGCGCTGCCCGCGCTCCAGCACCTGCCCTTCCACGACCCGCGCGTGCGCCTGCAGGTCACCACGCACCCACACACACGCACGCACACACACACACACACACACACACACAAGCCCACACCATACACGCTACCACACCATACACATTACCACACACACACACCCACACACAAACCCGCACACGCACGCACACACACACACACAAGCCCACACCATACACACTACCACACTATACACAAGCCCTCACCATACACACGCACACACCATACACACACACATCAAACACCCGCACCATACACACATAAGTCGCTACAAATGTATAATGTTTTCCTAAATTATTTATGTGTCCACCCAGATGATCGAAGTGCAGTTCGCGGACGAGGTGACGCGCAACAAGACGACGCACTTCCTGCTCTCCAAGAACTACTCCGTGGCCGGCGCCTTCGAGCGCAGCATCCTGTACACGCTCGCGGACCACTGAGAGCTGGCTGAGCAGCGGCGCCGGTGACGATCGTGATTATTATACTCATATTATGCCATTCCAGAGAAAAAAATCAACAATTTTAGTCTCCCGATGGGTATATTTGTCCATTCTGATACACGAGTCGCAGTAAAATGACGATTGCGTCATAATTGTGACTGATTTTTTTTGGGATAACTGTCACTGCGATTTCACTATGGTTCAATTGAGAGTCCATTTTGAAAACACAAACATTTATATAGAATTGTTGAGAAAGGATACCGGGTTTGCCTTTAACCTGCGCTTCTTTAGCTTTTTAATATTAATTTATAATAATTATGTGTAGTTCGATGCGTCATTTAAAAAAATATTATTTTTTAGTCTGACTTTTTTTTTAAATCATGTCGATATTCTGTCTTTATCTATGCGCTAAAGAAGTGTAAGTTGAATGTTTAGTATACCCTTTTTGAATCATCCTTTTTAGTGGATTTTCTATTCGGTAAAGTTTGTTGAGGCAGCTATGTATGGAATGCATAATTTTTTATGCAAATTGGTACTGAGCTCAAAGTAGTTCAACCATAGTTCTGCGGGCAATCTCCTTGGCACATGTTCCTTTCATACTCTGTGCTCGTGATTAATAATAAAAAACAATAGTCCTACTGGCATATTGACATAATTGTGATCGCTACCGGCCACTAGATGGCGCTAGTGAGAAGTTAACTATATTTTGTCAAGAGATGGCGTTAGCTGCCCTAGGTTCGAGTACGAGTGAGTATTTTTGATGATCGATTATATTGTCACGTAGATGAAACATAGTATTATTTTACTTACGGTTTATTTAAATAGGTTTTTTTTTACAAATTATTGATTGATTAAGAAAATGTTTAGCGTGTAGGTAACTTAGTAGCGCCATCTTTTATCAATAATTTAAAACGTCTTTTAACTTTAAATACTAAGCACAAAACAAGAAAAAAAAAATAAGCTTCAGTCGCAATTATTAATTTAACAATTTCCAGTGATTCGATTCGATCGATTTTTAATTATTATGATAATGTTTATTTTTGTGATTTAATTAAGTTATTAATTTTAAATCTGTGGCAGCTCGATTATTGCCGAGAATTTTATGAAGATTAGATTTAATTACAACTCTTTTACAACTCTTCATTATATGAAAGATAAGTGCCTTACAACAATTTTGTTTTAGACCTAAGCTGGGACTACACCACGCCGACGCTCACGATTGCCATGCCTTCGTGGTTAAGCCACTTTCGGTGCCTTAAATATGATTATAAAGACCATTTTACTGTAGCACAAGTATCGCGTGCATGGCCCAGTGCAGTTCCAGCTTTACACAAGGCTACATTGTGACATATCTGTTCAGATGTGAGCGATATTCGTTAAGTGGCCGCATTAATCTGAACAGACCTGTAAAATGTACCCTCGTGTGTCGCGTATTGTTCAATAGAAAATATATAGTTGCAGTACTCAACGTTGTCATAAAATAATATAATAATCTCTAGAAAGAATTTGATAGCGAAATATTGTATTGCCATTATAAAAAAAAGTATTAGATGTAGATGAGTCACCACGGCCAATACATGGAAGTATTATTTTTTTATTTACAAAGATAGAAAGAACGTCGCCTTGTCTTCAGTAAACGGCCTCACCCACACAACGGTAGGTGTTTTTCCAATGTTAATTAATAGCAATAATAACGAGCTAAATTAATTTAAAAAAAAACACGAAAAATGGATGACGAATGAATACGGCCTCGTCCACGATTAATTGGTATTTTATGTACCCCGTCAAGTATTTCAATTGCGACAACAAATTCAATAAACATACATTATAATATAGTAAAAGAGAATGATGAAAATGGGTTCTTCCCGCGAATACAACGTGAATAAGTCACCAATATCTGTCATGGATAACGGTTTAAAAATTGGATGGCAGTAAACACTGAATAAATAAAAAAAACAAATGTCACTTTTGATAATGTCTATAGAAATTCTGACAAAAGTGACGTTTCGAAGTCAAATAGAAGGCAAAAAATCGCGCTCAAATTGTATTTTTTTTTTCAATTCTCCAAGCGTGTAAGCAAACTCATGGCTCAATCGTTAATGGTAGAAGTTGTGTTCTATGCTTAGCCAAATAAATAATACGGGCTGAGCGTCGCGAACAATACTATTGAAGCCCAGAAAACCGAGCCGATTTGTAGTTTACACACGATTTACGACCTTGCGTCGACTCCAATTCGATTGTACTACATAAATCGGCTTGGTTTGCTGTACTCCAATATATTGTTCTCGACACTCCGCACGTATTATTTCTTATCTAAGATTCTATGTATAAGTGTAATGTTTGGATGATGACAAAGTTTGTTGTGAACGGGTTGTTGATTAGCTTAGAACTTTTGATATTGTATCGCTCACATATTTATTGTCAAGTTTATTAAGTGACTGATTGTCGCGTGCCAGTTAAAAATGTAATCTATTTTGTGATAAATACAATCTATAATCGCGCTCGCTCTCCGCGCCCGTCCTAATGCCTTTGGTTAATGGTTACACGGCACCTGTTTTCTGGGTATAATTTTCGTTCTTATTTTCTATGTGATACAGTTTACATTACAACGGCTGACAGAATGGATTACGTTAACTATTATCTCCAAATTTATAGCACTTCTTGTGAACAATTGTTTGTGATGTTATTGTAAGCGTCTATGCAACGTGATTCAGAAAGGTTATACAATTATTTGAGTCTGCGCTTTTGTAGCGCATATATAATATTATGTGAGTAACAATATCAATATGTTGATAATAACAAATAAATTTTGGTTCCAAGTACAGGTTCAAATGGTAGTATACCATTTCTGAATAACATTGTATATTTGGTGGTTAATGTTTTTCTCAAGCACAAGTTTTACGTTACGTAACGGTAACGTAAGCAACCTCCGTCCCGCTCAGATCATAGATTTTATAAATAAGAATAACAGTGACAGCATTCTCGAGTCTCTGCTGGGCACACCGATAAGCTAACATCCATCCATCAATATAAAGAAACGATATCAGTCGCATCTCGTAATTTCTTCGAGATAGGAAAAGTTTTCTCAAATATCATTTTTTATGTGGAATCTCTTTAATTATGTCTCGATCATTAGATATTATAATTTTAAAATATTAAATTTAATATAATTCATATTCATGTTTGAGGCATTTATTCGACCCAATATCTCAAGGCTACGCGGCCGGTCTGGTTCCGCCCAATGAGTAGAATAACATAGTTATGTTTGATTCCCCGGCCGGTGTATCTTAGTATTTCGCTATTCCTATTTGTAATAAGTCACATAATAGTGTTATTTAATAATTGTATGTAATAATAATTGATGCGGCATTCCAATTATTTTTAATTAAAATTCCATTTTTTTTATTTTAATTAATAAGACTGAATTAAATCGAATATGTTTTTTTAAATGTCATAATAAATATTTATTTTCATAAACGACGGTGCAGTAGTGGTTTAAGATTATTATTATGTTCAAATAGTAAATGAATTGTAACTTGTAATAATTAAATGACAATATGTATGATTAATTGAATAATTTTAGCGATATTAATTTTAAGAGTATTTTTGTTTAGGCTTAGTTTAAATGCGCTCAATTCTTTCACGAATAAAATTTAATGGCATTAATTAATGACTTCGTTTTATTGCTAACTACGGATTGTCCATGGTGCCTTCAGAAATATAAATTGTGAGGGTAGTCGTTCAAACTTGATTTGACGACCTATTTGATCGTGGCGGCTTAGTCTAATACCACGTTTCGTCAATACACAATAGATGTCGCCGGTAATTTCTATACCTTAGCTTAGCCTCCGTAGTACTTGTCTAAGCTACTCGACGATAGATGCAGCTAAGCACTACTTGTATACACTTCCAGCAATTCAAGTGCGAGCTAGCTGTATAACACTTTCACTTCGTACAAAATGTCTAAATACGTTAGATTATAAAGTAGCGGTCAGCGAATAATCTCGCACTTGACATACTGCTGTATTATAGTATCCTCGTACTTTTTTCCCTCAGATTAGTTTAAAATCGTTTAGAATAACGCTTTAGAGGGTAGTCTTTCAATAGTGACCAACTAACTAACAACCAACTTCACTTTCCCCTACACAGAAAAAGGGATGATAATGAAACAAGTGTAAATAATAACTATGTTTTATTTAATACATCTCTCGTCGACAAACAGTCCTTCCACGATGCTAACCACGCCACCAACACCATCCTGTATTAAATCAACGATTAAAACGAATTAAAGTTTCATTATCTGGCTCAAGTAATACGTCCGACGGCGCACCATTGGGTGGGTTCGTCATCAGAATAAAATATTTCGCTAATAATTATATAATTGTGCGAACAATTGTAGTTACACTCAACATTATAATAAAAATGATTATTAAAAACTAATAAAAGTACGTCTCTAACTACAAAGAAATACGATTTCATTTTAAAGAATAATTATTGCTTTATGAATCTCCATTTTTTGTAGTAACGAATGGAAGAACTACGAGAAATTCTTGTATTTACATACGCGGCCATACTGGAGCCTGTTCCGACAGATGAGGTTGATTTAATGACGATCTCAATTTTCTCATGCGAACACCATTAACTGGTGGTTTTCTCACACAAAACCTATTGATATATATATTGAGTTACTCTAATGTCCCTTGAATGTCGCCATTCAAGGCACCTCAATGAAGAATTTTAACATATTTGACAAATCGTCGCTTAGTCAACTATTTATGTGTACCCTTAAAATTAAATATCTGGCGTTAGGGGAGTTCTAAGAAACTTACAAGACAATTGTGTGCTTATTTGTTTATGGGATGCTTGCTTGATGCTCTCAGTATGGGCCTAAACTATAAGTGACCATAATCGAACACAAATTGTTAAATAAATTCTATGCACCAAGATTACATAAGCACACTAAAACCAGTAAACACATTAATCTAATCTCATTACCAAGTGTGACGACATCTCTCTACATAAACATAATTACTATACACACTAAACAGATGGCGCTAAACATAAAAACTCCATTCTCGATACAAGTCTGAAACGCGTGATACGTATTTCTTTGAAATTTTTCAATATTCTTCTAAGCGAGTATGCTCCATCGTAGATCTCTTCGTCACTTACCATCAGGTGAGATCGAGATCAAATACTTGCCTATAATGTAATAAAAAAAATATTAGAAACTGACATTATGAAACATTAAATACACGAGTATTTAAACTTCTCGTGTTACTTATTATCTAGACTACTTATTGGCAGTAGGCTGGGTGCCGTGTCTGCTTGCAAAATTGACTCGCAATGGAATGACTATGACATATTCAGATAGAAATATGTGAAGGGAAGTTTATTGCTGGTTATCAAACCTGATATCTGTATTGAGCCATTTCTAAGTTGTCTGAAGTACTAGAGTACACACACCAGTATAATGAGATTACATTAACTTGATACTTGTAGCGAATGCAATGCGTCCACGTCCGAACTATTGTTCTACTATCCGGGTTGAAATAATTTTGATACTTTGGTCCCAATTATGGTTGATTCGTAGTAGACGCAGCACGATCGATAGAATAATTAAAAATATACATTAAATTAATTTATAATAAGACACTACCATTTAAAATAGCAATATTGTGATGAATATTGAGCACACATATTTACATGATCATAATTTTAAACATTATCAGACCGATATAAAGTTAATGATATTTTGGCCTTATTTTGCTCTGGTCGAAGCTATAAAATACAATATTACAACCATTTTAAATGGGAAATATCAAAGGCTGCCATGGTTACAACACAACGCTATCGCTAGTACCAACATAACGGAATGAATTAAATGCGTATAAACTATTCAGTACGTATAGGAAAATTAAATAACCACTTGTTGTGTGTATACGACATTGTTTAAGTACATTGTTATAATATAAAGTATATATTTTGGTTATCTTGCCAGTATACAAATTCATTTCGCATTCACGATCAATTACTATGTTCACTTTACACTACAGAATTTATTGCAATCCAACAAAACAAGCCTACCAAGCTGCCCCTAAAACACATCAGGCCCTGGGCAAGATGTTAATATAAAAAAAAATCGGTGCCTCTGTATACCAGCGGTCCTTTAAATACAGAGGTCTATCTTAACGTCAGCAAAAGGCTTGTGTAATGTAATAAGATAGTAAATAGGTGAAAAACTTATTTAGGGGTTCAAATATGCCACGAAGGCTCGGTCTTGAACACATATGTGACTCGTATAGAATGTCATATTACAATAAACTGCAGGCAGTAAACACCACACACGCACACACGCACACACACCACAACATCAACAATTCGGATATGACTAAGGGATTTGACACTACCGCACACATTACATAACTGGGGGCTTACCACGGACTCTTATTTCCAGACAATTCACTTCCCGGCCTAAAACTTGTCATCTGTATCATTAGGATAAGTATGTATTAATAATATAATGCAAGCCCTTTTTAATGTCTCACTGATGGGCACGGGCCTCCCCTCAATGCTAGGGGGATTCGGCCATAGACCACCGCGACGATCTAGTGCGGTTTGGCCGACTACATACGTCTTTCGAGTCGTCGTTTAGGGAGTGATAATCATGATTGAAAATGTAATTCAGGGCAGGGGTTTGAACCTGCGATCTACCAATAGCGTTCTACCAACTTGACTATCACGGCTTCAAATATATATATTTTTTAATTATGTTTTATAGTTACACTATAAAATTGCCCGGCAGTTCAGTATGTTGCCTGTATATAAGAATTCCTAGCACGACCCCGTACCGCTGTCCACAACCTGGGCCCCAACTCTGCTAACACAATCGATTCATAATCGAACAGCAACCGCATAGTAACTGTCATTTTTGACGGATATTGATGAGATATCTGTCAAAAGTGTCAGTTGCTATGCAGTTGATGTTAGATTATGACTCGATCGTGTTAGCAGACTTGGGGCCCAGTTCCGGTGACCTTATTGTTATTTCACTAATTAAATTCTGAGCTTACTCATCGACGAATATCAAATTGAATACGGCAGTAAACTATTTTACAGTAATGTTAGAGACCTAATATATAATATGGAAATTAATACTTCGAAACATATAAGCATACGGAAAAGAATATATTCAAGTGTCTAAAACCGAGTGGTTAGTAGGTACTAGCTTCGTATAATTTATATGTTAATAAACACATCCTAAATATAATCTATTGTGTTTTACTTAAAATATTGTGAAATAGTAATAATTTGATTATAATAATAAACTGTTCTCGAATAATTTCAAGGAATGTAGAATGAGCGTTCATATTGAACTAAGCATAAAGTATTGTCCAAAATCAATGCATTTTCTTATTTTTTTTAATGGTACGTTCATAATTCTGAGCGTTACCATTTCATTTTAATATAAGATACCAGCCAAACTAACAATATAATATATAAGAATATTCATTGGAAATTATTTGTAATACTTTCGAGAAAAAACGATAATACGATTCAAGATAATCTCGTGGCGAATTTGTAGTTTAACCAAATGAGGTTTTACAACCGCACCGGGATACTTCAAATGGTGGTTCACCAGTGTTCCTGTATCTTCGCTGCGCAAGCGATTTTCTTAGCCCCCACCATCCATAAATAATATCATTTGATATATTACATGATATGCACTTATGTACATCGTTCATTAACCGTGGGCTTCGAGCGAACGTAAATCATAACACTCTAATATCAAACTCGTATAAAACTTTAAATTTAAAGTACTAATTCCGAAACCCACGTTTGATAGGTACTTAAGTAGTTTTGGGGCAATGGCACTCAATCTAAATGTTGGATGAAGAATATTTTAAATGTGTTTTTTTGCAAGAAACACAAACATTACGATCAATACTAACATTGTGACGGGATTGTGTTTAAAATAACAAAAATGTTGCATAATATGGATTGTTCACAAAAAATAATTAACTTGGTAATGATTAATGTAAGACAGTAAAGTGGAGAATATATTAATTATTGTCGGAGTTTTAGTACGTTTTAAATGTCAAAAAAATATTTTAATACATTTCAATATTTCGCCTATATACATGCAGCATTATTTAATCAACAGAAAAAAACCATTGTGTTGTCTCATGAAGCTATTATGATGTGGAGAGATTTTCCTATAGAACAATGCTTGCCACTGCGCACTGCTATACTCCATCTAGCGGTGAATAGCAAAAAAATCACGATTCGTCTATGTAGCTGTTACCACGTGATCCAGCTACATTTTGCAAGATGTCGCACTAGCGACATCTTGCACTAGTACTAACACTAGTTAGTACTGTAAGACAGGATTTCCCAAACTTATTTTGTCTACTGCCCACTTTGAGAATGAATAATTTTTTAGCGCCCCCATATTATCACCTACATAAAAACCACTATAACTTCAAATTAAATTAATTATTGTAAGCCTCTACACAACGCCCCCATTTTTTTCTGGGTCTCTTACCGCCCCCTTTAGGCCTGCAGCGTCCACAAGGGGGCGTTATCGCCTACTTTGGGAAAGGCTGCTGTAGGATGAGTATACAATGTGGCGCCATCTTTTATCAAGCAGTGCAATTGGATTGATAATGCGACGTAGTGTTTGACAGCTGACATATTAACAAAGGCCACGCCCATTGCGTTGACGTCAGGACCTAGGTAAGAATCACAGTGCACAGTTGCTCATAGCATCTTCACTTCATAATAGCTTTGCATAAGTCTTAAAACATACAGGAAAACTCAAATTGAAACCGAGTTAAAACAAAAAAAATATATACCATTGCCCCAAAGTTTATCTTAAACTACACTTAACCATGGCATATGTCTGCCATTAACCAATATCATTGCAGAAACGAATTCTGGTTCGCGAAGTTCGGCCGCACCATGTTGTTATTCTGACCGGCATTGGGGTTCACAAAATTATTGTTCGCAAGCGGGCTTTGCATGTACTGGAAGCCCATCGGCATTTGTGGGGTCATCATGGGGGGCATTTGGGGGGTCATAGTGTGCGCTGGGCTGTTGGGGCTGGACTTCAACTGGTTAATTGTGGGCGCGGGGCCGGATTTAGGCGATCTGGGGGCTAGTAAGTTGTCGACATTAATGTTGATGGCGCCTGTTGTGTCCGCCCATGTGGCCCCGAGTTTTAATGACGGTTTGTTGTTGGCTGTCGTTGCGATGGGCTGTGGCTGCTGTTGCGTAGTCGGCGCGATCGGTTGGAGGAGGCCGACGGGCGTTGGTTGGATACCTGTATGTTTTAGGGTACAATTTATTATACTACATTGCGTGAGAATAAGATAAAGATGCAGGAATAAATCTGGGTAATTGATTCAAACTTTAAAAAAAGTATAGTTCCTGATCCTCCAAACAGTACAGAGCTACAGGCAGGTGACGTCACTGTTACATGTGAGCACGCGAGCGACGGAGACAGAGGGCAATCCCACTCTCTTCCCCCTGTTGCTTTTCTCAAACGTAAAGAGGAAATCTCTGTCATATTTACTTATGTTTAAGGACTAGTTTCAGTGTGTGTGCAGATAAACTCTATCCAGAACTTAGTTGACAGAATGTGTACGGGCCATCTGTCACATAAGTTGTGGTTTGTTATTTTCTTGTTAATCCAGTTTGTGAAACATTTCCTTAATATGATAAATGTCGCATTGAAAAGCTTTATATATCGACGAGACTTGAATATAAAATGTTGAGACGAATGTTAACTGACAACTGACAATAGCTGATGTCACTTTATAATAGGAATGGGTCAAATAAGGTTCAAATTCCTCATGAAATGTCACTTTTAACTATCAATTTACTACTGTGTTCTATTATAAATACGACTTTAGTGAATTAATACTATTCTTACGGATTTTATCGCGTTTATTCTACGTTTTTTACGTTCCCGACGTTTCGACGTAAAAAAACATAGAATAAACGCGACAAAATCCGTAAGATTAGTTTTATTTCAATGTGTAGTATTCGCGTAAATATAAGAAATCAATACGACTTTAGGTTAAGGATTTGAAACTTATAGGCATCGTATCGTGTTTAATTACTAATCCTAAACTAATTACGCCTTTAGAAATAGCTGAGACAACATTCAAAGTGTTCGATATGTTCTTTGGCTTCAATATACATGTGACCTTACAATTTTATATAACGGTAGAAATGAATGACCATAAACATTGAAAAGCACTTTATTGGCGGTGGGCATACACATTCTACATTTATAGATACGACAAAATCTCTAATAGACAATTGGATATTATTTTTAAAAACCTACTTCCACCTCCCGAACTATTGAAAAGTTTAAATCTACCAATTTAACATTGACCGTTTTTTAATAAGTTTTTTATTTAAATGGTGTCGATTCCATTCCAACATCATCTTAATCAAATGTTAATGAATATCATTCAAACATTCACACACGTGATTAGCTTAGAGATCAATTACGCGAGGGAATAAGAAAATTAATTAGACACTTTTTTTTTATTTCACCCCAAATATACCAATAGTGTCCCACACTAAGCAACGCTTGAATTATGAGTGCCGTATATTGGACTGGGGACAAATCCAGTATAAAATACTAGTCTAAATATTAAACATCCATGACTTGGGTACAAACATTCGTGCTCATCACACAAAGTTTCTCCCTACCAAGATTAGAACGCGGGACTCTCGGCACAGAAAGCAGGGTCACGACCAACCGCGCTAATCAGGTCGTCAATTTATCTCTAACTAGCTTTTTCTCGCGGTTTCGCCTGCGGTACCGCCATGACACAGCCGCCATATAGCACTCGGGGAGAATGTAGCTACTAGCAACTATTACTGAAATAATTTTCATAATCGGACCAGTACTTCCAGACCCCCTACATCCAAACTCACAAAATAACATCCTTTAAAAATTAGTACATAGATATAGTGCAATTTCGTCCTAGAGAAAGCTGTATAGAATCGACACCAATGTTACATTACAATTGTTTGAACATCGCATTCATATTATAAGCAGCTTATTTACAAATTCCATTGTGACTTCACTCCGATTGCACTAGACTTTTTTCAATCAAGCCCAGTACTTGGGCAGCAAACATCGCCGCCTCGGACTTCGCTCCGCCGAGTCGCATCGTCAGATCAATATTGTTCAGACAATCGACCAACCAGGTCCTTAGCTCCATCATGATATCAAAAAAGTCCGTTTTCAGTATACTTTCTGGCAATGCGATCACTATGGCTGCTACCAAGGATATGACGCCGGCTTGGATCTTGGGGTCGGGGCTGTATCTCATGTACATAACTATTTGTACAACTTCAGAGCAATATTTAGAGCATGCAGGACAGTTTTTCGATGCTAATATCACGTTACCCACTACCGATAAGTATTTTAAAAGCAATATATTATCAATGTCTTGTTTTAGATTGTAATGGCTTAAAGTGAGCTGCTTGAAACCGAACCCTCCAATTAAAGGATAGAAAAAGTAATCGGAAACACTCGAGAATTGATTTTTCTTAGCTTTCGAGAACGGATGTTGACGTATAGTGTGAAAATATTTAGTTTTATTAATCAATCGTCTCCTTATTATCTCTTCGGCTGATATATCAGTTTCCTCCTTATTAATTATTTCGAGCTTTGGTTTGTCGATTTCATTTTGTGGTCGCACGTCGGCTATGCGGTTCACCGCTTCAGAGATAACATCGAGCATAAATATTTTAGTTGCTATTGAGTATCTGCCGACATCAGTGTGTATTTCTTTGCATAAATGCTCGGCAACTGTCGGCTGACTGCATAGTATAGCGACGCACGTATTAAACTTTATGTTATCGAAGTGGTCGACGTGGAATTTTGGGTCTAAATGCACGAATAGATCTAAAAGTTCGATTGCTAGTTTAGTGTTCTCGTTCCTAAGCTGTTTGTTGACCAACTCCTCAGCAACTTTTAGACTAGCCTCGAAACTTTCAGCATCTTTGGCTTCAACGATCAATTCGATAAGATCTCGTAAATATTTCGGTTCTTTCCTCGCGTTCACAGCGATATCATTGCTCATATCGTAAGGTACTAAATCGTCGTCGGAATCTAAGTCCTCCTGTTTGCCGTCTAACGCATCTAATTTGACTGATATTATAGCTTTTACTATTTCTTTCGTCTGTTCTGGACTTTTGACTGCGCATGTAACTATAGTGTTGTGTGCTATTTTGTCGCCGTCGATGACTTTATTGGCGATATTATCCAAAACATGACTAAGGTTTATAGTTTTAACTTTAAAATTCTTAGAGATCTTCCGTTTCGAGTCGATGAGACATTTATGCGATATATCTTTCAATACACAATGTATCTCTTTACATTCTTGTCCCATTTCATCGTAGTCGAATTTGAGTTCGGTCGTTTTATCACCCTTTTCAATATCTGATAATATTTTGAGTAGTATTTCAATAGTAGCCATACCAATGCATCTATACTCTTTGGACAACACATCCAGATGTTTGCTCATCCCTCTGAATAGTACGTTTTTCAAATCATTCGTCTTCCAATCGATTTTATTCATAATCGACAATACTACTCGATATTTCGTGGCGAGAATTAGTAGCTGCGATACGTACATGTGTTGTGATAGATCCGAAGTGTTGCTGGCCTTCACATCGGCCCAAACGGAGCCTAATCTTAAAACTAACTCGTTCAAACTAGATTCAGCACTATTACTTGTGGAAATATAATAAATAAGATTTTCAGGTATTACAGTATCTTTGTAATCTGTGGCTTTAATATACAACGGTATCTTGTATCCTAATATCTCTTGCCAATCTCTGTTCGCATCGTAATTGTCTCCGATTATATTGTATATCGTCTGTTGTTCGCTTCTGTAGTCTATGGGAGATCGTTTCAGTAGAATAATAGATAGATACTCTATGGATTGTCGAGTCAAATGCTTTAGTAGAGTTTGTATAAGTTTTCGTTTAACGTATTTACTGGGTTCTGTACTCTCGGTCCATGATATTAAGGTGTCAACAAATAACTTAATTGATGAGGAGTTTCCGCTCATATAGTAGTTGGTAACGACCTTTGATAATAATTGCGACAGGTGTCTAATGTCGAACTGGGATCTTTGATAATAGCTGGCATCTGCCGCAAAATCTATTCCCCTAATTATGTGAAAAAATAAATAGTAGGAATAATTTTCATGGGAGAATTGTTTGGGAGAATCCGTTTTTAGTCTATTGGCAACCCTTTCTGGCAGTGTTGCTAGCAACTGGACATAATTCTCCCACTCGTTTTGTTTCTTGACATAATTTTCATGGTAATTACTGCAATCCACTATCGCCACGAATATTGTGTCGCTTTTGATGTAATTCAAAAGAATATCAGTCAACGCCTTCAAAGTCGTAATGTTGGTCTCATTTTTCAAGTATCCACATATTATTCCCAATATTTCGTGGCTTAGTGCGAAACTTTCTTCAATACTGAACAAGTAAATCACTTCTTCCCTGCAGACAGGCCATTGTGGCAGCAAATTCCTTACGATTAGAGTTAATAATTGCGTGTATATATCTATTAACTCATCTTGAAGCACTGGCTGTTCAATACCAGTTAATTTTTGCACTGTGATCGGTCCAGGGAGGTGCCTAAAGAGATTTTCAAATGACTTTTTCAACTTGATCAAGTCGTTTTCGCACTTGACAGTGTGATTGTGGATATTTCCCATGGTAATAGTAATGGCTTCGCGCACGCTCCCCGGTGACGTCATAGCTGTCTGGGCCGTATCGCCTGCAAATAAAAAATGCCTAAAAGTGTCCAAAAATGTTGTTCTACACACTGATGTATTGGGCATGCAAGTCACATGTATATTGAGGTCACAGAATACGACTAAGTTTATGCTATCATTTTCAGCAGTTGACCCCAGCAGGTGGCTAACATAACATTAAAATTCTTAAAATGGGCCTCTACGTGTTGGACGCATGTCACCGAGCAAGCCTTCCAAAGATCCGGGTATAGCCCGTGTGGTGAGAGAAGTATAATAGTATTAAGGGATGACAGCCTTTTTAGGGGAACCACTTAAAGAGCGGCGAGTCGCCACCTGCCAAGTCATTAGATAAAAGCTGATCATGGCAGGTGTCCGCAACCTTCCCAATATTCTCATCCCATATCCATCCAATCCTCAATCCGGAGTCCCAATTATCTTTCCATATTCCTGCAATATTTCCTCCGCCTGCTGAGGTCAATTCGCTGTTTGTGCTATTATTTTCAGCAGTTGACCCCAACAGATGGCTAACATAACAAATTCCCAAAAAGGGCCTCTACGTGTTGGACCCATGTCCCCACGCTAACCTTCCAAAGATATAGTATAATGGAGTGGTGAGATATAGTATAATATAACTTTTAAATAGTATCTATGAAAGACCATTTCAAGTTTAGCATATGTAAATAATTATTGTACTTTTCAAAGAAGCCATTATTAGTCATCTCAGTCGTCATCGTTTAAATTTAAAGGCTGTAAACTTACTCCCTAATTTATGGAAGATTAAATCAATTAAAAACCACCCTTCGCGCGTCGCAACGCCGCTCGATAAGTAATTTTCACTCTTATTTGGTTAATTTTATTAAATTTTACGAACGCTCACGGTTGAGCAAAAAAAATATTAAACCAAAAAAATTTGGTGGACAAATAAGACCTAAAGGTTCCTAAAACTGTTTGTGTAAACAAAAAAAAAAAATACAACCGAATTGAGAACCTCCTCCTTTTTTTTGAAGTCGGTTAAAAAGACAAGCCCACCGAGTTTCTCGCCGGACCTTTTCAGTTGAGATCGAGATCCGAGATCCAAAAAATGTTAATGACAATTTGTAAGTGCCCCCGTAGGCGTATACGAAATAAATAATTTTACTCAGATCTTTAATTAATTATCATAACCTAACTAGTTTTGTAAAATAGCGACCTTTTTTAGCGGCTAATGCCACGTATTGACGCGACTTAAATCAACATCCTAAATCTCTAATTTGATCATAATGTTCCGATTGAGGTCGTGTTTTGTGAAGCGGCTAGGCGTTTAGTATTACGGCGGATTCTACAGTTTAGCTGCGACATCGCACTTCGACAGTCTGTCTAATAGTTAGTATCGATTATACGCGACGTTAGTGATGTTTAGTTACTGACCTGGCGCGGCGGCGGGCGGCGGGGACAGGTCGCTGAGCAGGTCCAGGTTCGAGGTCGGCGCCGCTGAAAACGATAACTGTTGTATGAATACTGAAATTCTTACCCATATTATAAATAGTGTAGGCGCATTTATATGTCACGCTAAAACAGTTGAACATATTTGGATGCATGATTTGGTGCAGAAGTAGGTTATATCTGGTATAAACCGCCGAATTTATAGACATTTTATAGCTTTATAGACATTTTATACCTTTATCAAACGTCATATATTACTGCGCAAAGTAATACTATTGTGCGCAGTACTATATGACGTCTGATAAAGTTATAAACCGTCTATAAATTCTGAGAAAGACTATTAGATATTGTGTTAGCGGACTTGGGGCCCTGGGCTAAAGGCATCTGACGTCACAGCTATAATTAAGCTCGCGTGGGATGCAGAAAGGGCGCGACTTTACTCTCTCCAATATTACTTTCACAAATCCTTTTACAGTCATAAAATTACACTCATATATAAATTGTCAAATACGCTATTATTTTAAACTATTGTTCATACAACTGAGACAGGCAACTTACAAGCCACCGGCGCGGGCGCATGGCTACTCAAACTAGCGCTAAAAGCGTTCGAGAAGTCTGCGAACGCTTCATTGTTGTTGGAGGGCGCGATGTTGGCCACCTGTGGCGTGATGTTGGCCAACTGCGGCGCCATGTTGGCCGACAGTGGCGCGATGTCGGCCAGCTGTGGTGCGAGGCTGGGCGTGGGCGGTGGCGCTGCGAACACGTTCGCGAAATCACCGAATTCGTTGGATACTTTGCGTGGCTTCGGTTCGTCCGCCCTGGAATAACAACATTAGACAATAGAGACGAGAGATCTCATCGTCACTTACCATTAGGTGAGATAGAGATAAAAAAAAAGAGATAATGATATTGAACAACATATTTCAAACGTCTTTTTAGAGTTTGTCATTAATAATGAGTATTTGTGAATTAATAATGGTAAATAAATTAATATCGTCAGACGAACACCAGCTGTACAGTCCCAGTCTAAGTAAAGCTTGTACTAAGTGTACCACACAATAGACTGAGGGCGATCCCAGTATACAATTAAAGATTGTCTTACTTCACAAAATAATTAAAAATGCGCTAAACAACCGCAACTTCAAGCATAGCATACACATTCAGAATCACCATGTATATATTAAACATCCATGACTCCGACACAAACATTCGCGCTCATCACACGAGGTTTGCCTCCAGGGCCCCAAGCCTGCCAACACAATCGATTCATAATCGGACAGCAACCGCATAGTAACTGTCACTTTTTCACAAATTTCCCATACAATATCTGTCAAAAGTGACAGTTCTTATGCCGTTGCTGTCCGATTATGAAACGATTGTGTTAGCAGACTTGGGGCCCAGTAAGATTCGATTCCGGGACCGTCGGTAGAGAGAGCAGGGTCACTACCCACTGTGCCTATCGGTTCGTTGATAATACTCACCTAGGGTCGAAGTCGTCGAGAACGAGGTCCCCGGCGTGCGGGGAGGGCGGGGCGGGCGCGGCGGGGGAGGCGGGGCAGGTCTTGAACAAGTCGTCCAGTAGCTGCTGCGCTTGCGCACTGGCCGGTGCACTTGCCTGCGCACTGGCCGGCGCGCTCGCCAGCTGCCCGTACGTCGCCGCCGCACCTGACCCGGGCAAGAGCACAACGCATAGCATCAGAATATTCAATACTTATCAATCGACAGAAACGTGATAAAATGCTAAGCTACAACTTAACCGCCCGTTCGGAATGCCGTTCCTATGGAGAAGAACGGGTAAGAAACTCCATGGTTGGTCTTTTTAAAAAAGATCTTTTACATTTTTCAGCAGTCCATTGTTACAGGTATGTGAGAACAATGTAGGAACGGCTAATCAGACTTTAGCAGCAGGTCAAAAAAACAAAAAGTACTAACTAAGTATAAAATTACAGTTAATGGCTACATGGTTCCCACATTTACCAATTACTGTACATAATGGTCTACGTGAATAAAAAAAATATATTCTGATTAGCAGTAAATTTAAAATAAAATTATATATATTGTACGTTATAATTGAATGCAGAAGCCAAATCCAGGCTGTCTGTTTGTTCGCGTATCACGGAAAATCTAGCGAACGAATTTGTATGAAACTTGGCATGGTAATACTTTATAACACTATCGATATCTTGGATAATTGTTATCCCGGGAAATGCAAGAGTTCCCCTGGGATAACCAAAAAAATAATCTACCGCTACTCGTGTTAATCTCACTCACCTAGGTCAATCTTCTTGACCGGCGTGGTCGGCTTCTGCTTGGCGGGGCTCTTGAGGTTGATGTTGAAGGACTTGATGGTGGCGCCGGCCGCTCGCTCGCTCGCTCGCTCCGCCGCTCGCTCGCTCGCCCGCTCCGCCGCGCGCTCGGGCGAGCGCTCCCGCGAGCGAGCGCGCGGCGGACTCTCGCTCACCACTTCCGAATCCCGGTATACATTCTCTCTGAAACACATCATCAAAATATTGTATTATAATTGTATAAATCGAGTCGCAGCAAACGAACACGATACAGCAATAGCCTAGTGGCTATTCTGGACAGCCTTCGCATCCGAGAGTGCAATTCATACCCGTCCGTCACACACCCATAACAATGTACTCCTCAAAAATGTAAAAGAATATATTAAAGAGGACCGGCATTCCGAACGTGTGGTAAAGTTGTAGCTTAGCATTTTGTGACTATTTTGACGATTCATAAGTACAAAAAAGTATGTAAAAAAAATTAGTAAAGCACTTAATGGTTTATATGAATAAAAAATATTCTGATTCTATTATTTTTCAAGGGTGCTACCCGCGCGCTGGGGGACTGGCCTAGGCGCAGCCCTGATCTAAGGCTCGTAGGGCTGAGCCTCGAGGACGCGGGCATGTGAGTACTGAAGCATGTTGTGGTTACAAGACCACGACAAAAATAGTTGAGGTGTTTGTTTAGCGATATTTTATTATTATCAACTAACTTCTGTGGCCTCCGCTGCTGCCCGTAGTCGCCGTCGGAGTCATCTCTTTCGTATTCTTCTTCATCGTTCCTCTCTTTCGGCTCCTCTGGAAAATTTATTATACATATTCAGGTAACTATACACATTCTCCGCTCAAATTAGAACTCAAAAATTATGACTATTGTGGTCCTGATTCGCATTAATAGTTCATGGACAGGGGGGGGGGGGGGGTCGACTCACCCCAGGTGGTGTTTCGGTCGCTGTACTCGCCCCAGCCGCCGGCGCTGCCGCGCACTCCCAACACCGTCGCCTCCGACGACATGCCTGCAACGATTATTAATTAAATTAATTGTTGTCACGACGTCTGCTCTGGGTCGAGATTTGCCTGGACCAGTAACCCAGCTAAAGTCAATATTCATATTTATTTCATTGAATTTTCTCATTACATCAGTCAATAGAGCAATCGCCATGAAAACAAGGTGTGCAGGGTCGAACCCCCGGCTCGCATCTCGGTGTTTTTATTTACAAATCTCATTTTCAATAATGATTATAACTTACTGTGAAGACAAACATAGTGAGGAAACTCGAATGTCTGGTGAACTTCATCAAACTGCACTGGGCCAACTTCGCAGACTATGGCCTAAATCTTCCTCATATTGAGAAATGTGTCCGTATAATGCCTCGCTCCTGATACATTGGGACTAAATACCATGGGCTATAACATGGGTGAACTCCAGCCCACCTCTGCCTACCCCTTCGGAGATTACAGGCGTAATCGTGTAAATTATAATAATAATAATATTTCCAGCATTTTTTTACTATCCCACTGCTGGGCACGGGCCTCCCCTTAATTCGAGGGGGATAAGGCCATAGTCCCCCACGCTGGCCCAGTGCGTGTTGGCGGACTTCACACATCTTTCGGTTCTCTCAGGCAAGCAGGATTACTCGCGATGTTTACCTTCACCGTTTAGCAAGTCATTATAAATCATGGTTGAAAGATGAGATTCGCATATGAAGAGGTGCGAGCTGGGGTTTGAACCTGCAATCCTCGTTACCGCGGCAAGCGTTCTACCAACTGGGCTATCACTTACAATACGTGTGAGTGACTCACCGATATACTTGTCCTTGTTCTTCTTCGCCTTTTTCCGCTCCTCGCGAAGCTTCTCGTCGTCCTGGATGAAGTCGATCAGCTCCCGAACCTTGTGACGAACGTTGATACCCTGCACACAAGGAAATAATATAGCCAGACCAATACACCAAGAGTACGGTCCCACACTAAGCAACGCTTGTGTTACGGGTACCGTACAATGGTCCCGGTGCGATCAAATTACGCAGGCTGAATTCTTCAACACTTTTCTTTAGTTTGCCGTATGGCATTACTTGCCAGAACTTGATCCATGTTGGCGACATTATCTGATAGTGCAATAATATACATGGTGGTTTTTTTTTCAAAATCATCTGGTTCAATCCTAGGTAGGTATTTAAAAAAAAAACAATGATGCTGTTTTAGTTTTCATAAATATTGGTCTCGAGTACTTTAAGTATACTCGATATTCCCAACAGTTTCCAGTGATCCAGAAATAGTATCATATCGATAATCAAAAAGTCGACATTTCGTTATTCTGACTATATAAAACGCGCACGATAAAGAAGCATGGGTTCAAAGGTTAGTATACCCTTACTGAAATACCCTATATAGAGATTTTAAGGTAACTCGCATAACCCCCCCCCCCCTCCCCCCCCCTTGGGATGTTTGAGACCCTGGGTACAGAAAGATGGGTATCTAACTATCTCACCTGATCTTTCCCGATGTCGTCAACATATGTGTAGTTCTCAAGCGATCGCAGATCGTATATGTGTTCCCTGGCCGAGGTGACCACGCGCTCCGAGCCATTGCGGACGAGGTAGCTGAGCAACAGGAGACACTACGGACGGGATAAATGCATAACTATAACCACACAATACTCTAATCGTATTATCTCGAGACAAACATTGATTAAGAATATCTTAGTACACAGAATACTCAAACAAATAGAATGGCAATCGCTCAAAAACCGGTATTGTCAGATTTTGAAATTTCTATAGCTCCAATTGTGCTATCCGAGTGCGCTCTAAGAGTAAGGGTGTGGGGATAGAGCATTAAAAGTGAGACTTCCCGATTCGGTGATTATCGGTTTTTAAATAAACCCGTGTTTCATGTCACATAAGTAGTTAATGTTAGTTCTTTGAACCTGCTGCTTTAGCAATTTCATCAAGATGAAGACAAGGCACAAATTATAAATCAAATATTAGCCCGATTACGTATCTAGCAATAGACTAGACATAGGCGGAAAACGCGCAATATTTGCTTCGGAATCTGATATATATATAAAACTGATAACATTAACCGAAAAAAAAATCGGTTTTGGGGTTAATTAATGCAACAGCTATAATGTAATAAAAAAAAAAAACAGTTTACACATTTAACCGATTATAGAGCCCTGTTGTAAGTACCGGGGCCCCAAGTCTGCTAACACAATCGATTCATAATCAGACAGCAACCGCATAGTAACTGTCACTTTTGCCAGATACCCCGTACAATATCTGTCAAAAGTGACGGTTACAATGCGGTTGCTGTCCGATTATGAATCTATTGTGTTAGCCGACTTGAGGCCCCGGTAGGTATTTCGGTTTTAGGTTCAACGACTTACACCGGTTTATGAATTTAACCGGTAATAGAGCCATGCTATAAACGCTACTCACCTTGTAAGTCCTCCGCCAATGCGCCCTATTGTCGTGCAGCATGCGCCGCCACAGCATGGACATGACCTCGGGGAAGTGCTCGTACGTGAAGGTGGCGAGCGCCAGCTCCTGCATCTGCTGGCCGGTGGGGCCCCACGCCTCGTCCGAGGTCGCCTCGCGCACCTTGCCCTCCACCTCCGTGTAGTTCATCACCACGTTTGTGCTGGAGGAGACAATCAGTGATAAGAAGACTCTATAAAAAGTATTTGCTTTGTATACGGCGACGGGAGGCTCGCAACATTGGCATGTCTATTTCATTGCTAACCCTACAAAAAGATCGAAATGCGACCTCAACTGAGAAGATCCGGGAACAAACTCAGCAGGCTTGCCTTTCTTATTACACAATTTTTTTAAGATAAGAAGTCTCTATAAAAAGTGTTTACTTCGTATACAGCGATGGGGGCTCGCAAAATTGGCATGTCTATTTCATTCCTTAACCCTACAAACAGATCGAAATGCGACCTCAACCGAGAAGATCCGGGAAGAAGCCTTTTTAATTACACTATTTTTTTACCGCCAAATATCATGCATGTTACAAAAAGTTTTATCATTCTCCTTAACTGCAGTGTGTTGCCTCTCGAAGCGCACACACGCTACACTTTGTCATCTTTTGATGGTATTAAGGTTGGTGACGACCCGACAGGCACAGGTGGTAGCGACCCTGCATTCTATAGCGGAGGTCCCGGGCTCGTATCCCAGTAAGGCTTTGTGTGATGAGCAAACACTTTTTGTAGTATGAATATAATAGCAATTATTATTCATGTATTTCAGGTAAAAGTCCCATAAAATATTTACATTGTAAACTAAATTGGTAAAATTTTGAAACAATTATTGGATATACTTAAAAAACGATAGTAGTAAGTATTATTTTTTGTCCAACTGTTAAAGCCTGCCGAGCAGTTCCTACATTGTTCTCACATACCCATAACAATGGGTGCGAGCCGGGGTTTGAAACCGCGGTCCTCGTTATCGAGGCAAGCGTTCTATCAACTTGGCTATCACTGCTATTACTAGTCCAATGTATGGTACCCATAATACAAGGGTTGGTTATTTTGGGACTGTACCGTTTCTGCTCCTTGAGCAATATACAATGCTAGGCGCATTGCTTAAAATGCGTGCACAGGTGTTGATTCAACAAGTCGGTCCACCCACATCGCGCGAGTTATGTAACCTCAAGAGAAAGGTTACGCGAAGGTTGGAGCTTGTTTATTGCAACTATGGCAGATACGAACCTCTCGTTTATTCACCTTGATCATATTGGGAGGTCTTTAGCTCAATAATCATACCTTGTTTGTTTGAATGATCCTGACTCGCTCGCGCCATCTTTTATGTTGGACCCTATTATCTTGGACTAGGTGCTTTTAAATTTATAAATATAGTAAATGGCTTCTGCCCGCAGTACCTCGTGAAACCTTAGCCTATAGCATTCAGGGATAATGTAGCCAGTTTTAGATTTATAGTGAAATATTTTTTAGAATAGGATCAGTAATTCGCGAGATTACCTCTTACATCCAAACTAACAAACTAAGTATTTTTAAAATATTATTATAGAAATATAGATGAGATGACATTTTGGTTGGTTATGTAAAAGTACATTTTTGAAAAAAAATACCAAAGAGGATATCATTCGCAACACAGAGGCTGAAACCGCCATTTTTATTTTTTATCTGTTTATTCATGTTTCACGAGAAATCTGGTGGTAGCTTATAGCCCGGGCCATGTACTATTTCCCATGGGATAGGCAAAAAACTGTTTCTCAATATGCAACAGGCAATATTAATTTCAACTTTGCAGTATAAATCTACATCTAGGAGAATTTTTATACCTGCTCCTTACCAGGATATCAACTAAAAACATTGGCATTGCTGGTTCACAAGAAACCTACAATCATATCACAAATGTTTATAGTCTGAGAGGCCACAATTGCTATGCACCACACACCATGTGACCCACTAAGCATACTATATTGATACCAATTATGAACAGTTATTTATTTACTCTTAGTTTAGTTTCAAATCTAAGCCACGTGCCACCACAGATACGAGGTCCTGTCACTCATAATGATGGGTAAAATTGGTTGTAGAAAGAAATCCTGGTTGCACTCCGTAATCCTCAATTACTTTTTAGGGCAACATTGCTACTTATATCCTTATAGGTCTGTCATGTCTGTCTGTCTTGGACACGGCCATTTTATTTAAATATATGACAGCTGTAAGCCCGAAAGTTAGCACATTCTTTATATATTATGTGTCCCTTCTACAAAAACATGAATACAAATCTTGAAAATATTTTATTCCAGGTATAAATAGATTGTAGGGTGTAAAAAATACATATTATAGCAAATTGAATTTCTCAGTTACTTGAAATTAAATTCCATCAATGAGATATTATGCTCCAGAGTAGCCTTATTTTTTTAGTTGTAAACAAATATCAGATAAATTTGTAAATTTCTAGGATACTAGCAGATTAGTAGTATAATGAAAATTATAAATGTTCTGCAAATTACATCAGTTAAACATATTACTCCATTTCAAATTACAACTATTTCTTTCATTGCAATGCAATTCTTTCATAAAGCAAGCAATAAGATAAGAACATGTTCTGTGATTACTGTTGATTGATAAATGTTGTGTGAATGTTACAAAATGAGGGTAAGGCCAAATCAGTTGAAAATCAATAATACTGGCTTTTGAATGCGGTTCTGCCCGTGAGACCATTGATTTAGAACAGCTTCTCCTCAACTCTCAATGGTCAAACAAAAATGTACAGAATCTTTTGATACTAACAATATACTATCCATAAGTGACAGCGCCATCGTCAATAAGTTATTCTGTGATACCTCTAACATTATTAATTAAGACCATTGCATTTTTTTTTTATATATAGACACAGCTCAATCAGTTTATATTCCACAATAATAGATAGATGGATGAAATTATTTTCAAAGTCATCATGACAATGCACATTATCATTTTTGTTAACAGATAGCAGTCTGGAATTGGGCCAGGTATAGTGGCAATAGGTTTCCCCCAATTAAATTCAAACTTACAACATCTACATATAGTGACTTGTGAGTGAACAATATTGTACCTCTGCCTACCCTTAAGAAGAATATAGGTGTCATGTATATAGTTTGGCAAGAGCAAGCTTTCAACTTTTTTAAAAGAGATAGATATATTTAGAAGAGATATAGATTCTTACTAAATATTCACAGTGGAACCAATTATACATTTAAAATTTGTATTTATACAATATTGTTAATATTCTAAATTTGTGTTATAATCTGACAATTCAAATGTATTTTTTGATCTACATGACTACAATTTAATTTAATTTGATGGTGTGGTACAGAAACAAGAATTTATTTTATCTTTGTTCAGTTTTAAACTTGGTTATTTTACTGGTAGGCTCTGGATATGTTATCCAATTTAGTTGTGCAAGGTCTTAGGTTGAATTCTCAGCTAAGCAGAGTGTATTTGAACCTAACGTTTTGTTAAAGGATCTACTAAAAGTACATAAACCTACTTATCTAGTTATATTGTAGGAACAAACGTGATCTTCCTCGATTTTGTTAATGTATTTATTCCTGCCTGTCAAAAAAACCAGTGAACCGGTTGCTAATCTAACTCATTAGTTGTACCGACCGTGATTAACGCTTATTTTCAATGTAAATCAGGCGGTCATAGAAGATGTGTAATTATTTTGTATGCATGTCTTGACTTACATTTGACCATGTACAAAAACTAAATACAGTTATATCATTGCACAATGATCACCTGATAGAGCAAAAGTACTCATTAATTACCCGCATTGGTCTCCCAGATTGCTTCAATTATCATAAAAGAGAAAAAAATAACGCTAGTAACTCACACTTTATCCGCCAACTCGCGCACCTTCCACATGCTTATAAAACGATCCATTTTGTGTGTTGATAAGTAAAAATGATATTTAAAACAATTTCACTATAATTTAACACGCGATAACATATAAATTAACTAAAAACTCTTTCTGATGATTTGGCTGACATTCTTGCAAAATGGCGAGTGTTTTTTTTTTATTTAATATGATTACAAGGCTTTGGGTACTGGGCATTGAAAGCCTCTCATTCTTGGTAGAATTTAGTTTTTCACATTTTCTTCTTTGAAATCCTCTACAACCAACGAGTTATTTATTCATATATTAGTAAACTAGTATGCTTTAATGAAATACTACTTGACGTTTTCTGAGGTCTTTAATAGTCCAGTTTTGATTTCCTAAGCTCGTACATATTTACGCACAAAACGTGCAAAAATGTGTTCAATAAAAAACAGCGCTAAGAGCAAAGAGCAGTATCTCTATCTAGTCTGTGGAAAAGAGCAAGTAGGAATAAACCAGTGGTTAGTACTGCCGATAAGGTATTTTATCTCAATGAAATCCCAACTTAGGGTTCTGTTACCATATCATATGACATAGACTTAGGACGTTCCATTTATGTGATCAATTAATTTCAAGCTATAGGCTTTTTTCGATAGTTTCTAAAGTAATATAATGTTGACTCATTTCTCTCATACTATGTAAATACTTGCCACTCTAGAATATGTATATCTGTTTTATTTCGTCGGATAAAGTACACCGACGATGCAGTAGTTGTCTGGGTTTTACATAATTATTTTACCGAAAAGTACATACACAAGTTATTATTTTTGTTATCCTTTATACAGTAACTTGCGCAATCACTTTTGCTAAACTATTTCACAATAAATATCTATGAAACCTGCAGGCTCAGCACGACCGCCTGTGACATGAAAAATGAAAGATAATGTTGACTTTATCTCTTTCTCTCCTATGAATTCAGAGAGGGAGCGACTAGGTGCGACATTTTTCTTGTCTTGATAGGCGTGCTAATCCTGGTGCTTCTCCAATTATCTTGTAACTAGGCGGTAGGTCTTATAGTATAAGTAGCAGTTATTATAACCTTCAGAACACATTCTTCTTGCAATACCATTTCCCTCAATTTCCTTCTAATGAGATCAACCCATTAGAAGGTCATACATCATTTCTTTGCTAGTTGATCATTTTGCGGTAGAGCGCCGTAGTATTGCCACAGTTCAATTGCTTTATTGGCGACGACTTCTTCAAACTGGTCTGGTATCTATAAGAATACAAAAAAAAACTAAAATTTCTCCATAATAAAATTAGGAGAATATAAAAAAAGGTTTATAAAGAAAAACTACAATTTGGTATATTATTTTCTATTATGGCAAGTATAGTTTTTTTTTTAAATTAGCTATTGGCACTGACTATTTTCATTTCATGATTTTTTATTGTGCAAATCGAGTTTGTAACTGCTCACCTGAGAAACACATTTTAAAACTTCGTCACTGTGTTTAGCTTTTAGTACATTTCTCCGTAGAGTTATAATAAGCATGACAGCAGCAAAAGCGAGTATTTTAGGCGCTCCACTACATAGCTTGTCCCAGATCCTGTAAGAAAAACATGAGCATTCATTTAAATAGCCAGGAACAAAAATACAACATGGGGTTTCTGAAAACAATAAAATAAAAATACTGACTTAGTGAGCGACATATCGTCCAGTACTCCGGCAAAACAACAATTAAACCATTTCGTAAGCGGCAACACTTCTAGCGCATTGATATCAACCAGGTGGCTGAAACACAATTAAATCAAGTTTTTAATATACTTAGTAATATTATATATACATATAAATAAAATTGGAGTGTCTGTTTGTAATATTAAAATAACCGCTTTTTACTAAGTGCATTTGGATGTATACACGTTACCTATACCGAAACAACATTTTTTACAATTTTTGTCTGTCTGTCCGTCTGTCTGTCTGTCTGTCCGTCTGTCTGTCTGTCTGTCTGTTTGTTCCGGCTAATCTCTGTAATGGCTGGACCGATTTTGACGGGACTTTCACTGGCAGATAGCTGATGTAACAAGGAGTATCTTAGGCTACTTTTATTTTAGAAATTAAAATAGGATCTCACGAAAAAAAATGAAAACCAATGTTGAAGCGCAGCGCCTGATTAAGTTTGATAGCAACACCTGCAATGCTTCCTGCGGGCTCAGAATGGGAGGGCAGGCTGTTGTCAACGGTTGTCTTTGTTAAATACCACGCGGACGAAGTCGCGGGCAACAGCTAGTATAATATATAATTTAATATAGATGTCACTGTATTAATCTAAAACACGCTTATGAAAATTACTAGTAGAAGTTATAGGCAGTTTTCATCTGCAGTTTCAACAAATCCACATAATGGAGAAGGCATACAAACTTTCCCAAGAAGCCACCCAACATCTAAAGTCTTTATCTTGACATTGGCAATAATGGGAAGATAGAGAGGAAGAACACAGTATTAGGTAGGAGTTTGATACACTGGATGGGGTTCATTACTTGCTACGTACAGTGTTTGCCAGAAAGTTTGCAGCAGTAAAGTTAGCTTTGCATTGTATCTTGCAGCTTTCTCTAATTCTTACTTGTACAGTTCTCCATCTTCCTTCTCCAGCATGGTCTGGAAGGCTTCCTTCAGTTTGGGCAAGTCTCTCTGCATGTTCCTCACCACATCAGTGAGGGTCTTCGAAAGCCAGTAGACATCCACTTCATCAGTGTAGAGCTCTAGTAGTGTGTTGGCTATCGGTAGGAAGGCATCAGATGACTGGAAAATATAATAATAAATTAGCCGTTTTATTGTTCCACAGCTGGGTTTCCATAATAAATAATATCCCCACACAAACCCACCAAATTTATGGTCCCAAAGTGAGCAATGCTAGTATTATTTGTGCCAATCAATGGACTAGGTCTGCCCCTGGTATCCTCCAGACCAGAGCAAATTATAAACTGATGATTTCCCAAAGTTGCCAATATGCAAATAAACTAGCACACAACCAGCTTATGCCCTGAGCTGACCAGGCTACACTAAACCAACTCCACAACACAGAGATTGAAACCATAGTTCAGCAAAATCGTGGCTAAGTATGAGCCCAAACACTAATCACACATTTAATTTCGTTATTATACTTCAACATACACAAAAGTTTGTCTCAATGAAAACCGGTGGCTTCCTTTCCTCGTTCTCCAGCAGCCACATCTCCAGCAGCACTTGACTCCTCGGCGCATCCATCTCCACCAGCTCCAGCATCTCTACAGCGTACAGCAGGTCCTGGTACTGTTCCATGCGTTGCTGCATCACATATTGATGGGAATCGGGGTATACTGGCAGGATATCTGGAAGACAAACAAATTAATGGCAAAGGACCTAAATATATGGAAGATTTGTGACCAGCAGATGTCTGAAGGCTGATCAGAACTGATTTATTAGTATCTCTAAAAATGTCCAGGTACATAAGCTGTGCAAGTCTTGAACTAAGAAAGGCTATCTCAAGGCTTTACATTTCTTTATATATTAGGGTTGACTTAAAGTCTGCCTTCATTATGTCATTATTAATCTTCTGACTTCTAGTAAACAACTATTAACTTACAGTAAATAGGTCTGTGGTGTGAACAAACAGATTCAATACAAATCCTTAAAAAATAGTTTTATTTCAATGTGTAGTATTCGCGTAAATATAAGAAATCAATATAAGAAATCAATAGATTCAATACTATTATTTTATTTATGATATTGGAAATTAACACTATCACATCACTGGGTAGGTAGTGTTTCCAACAATGTTATTTAAGCAACATTGCTAACACATTGTTGGCTATTGCCTACTTCGAATTTCATGACAGATAAGATAATTAACAACAGTGGTAGCCATGTTGGTAGAATGCTTGCCTCGGTAATGAGGATTGCAGGTTTAAGACCTGGCTCACACTGAGATTTCTGGATTTCAGTGCAAATCTTATTTTCTACCATAATTATCACTTGCCAAATGGTTAAGGAAAAATTGTGTGGGCCAGGGTGGTAGACTATGGCCTAAATCCCCACTCATTCATGGGAGGCCAGTGCCCAAGTGGGCCATTAAAAGGGCTGGTATTATTATTCTAATCCAAAAAACACAACTAGGAATGAAACCCAGGACCTTGTAAATAGCATAGCTTGCTTGCTTATACTAGACCGACGACTAGTGAGTTTCCAGAGACTATTGTAAAGGCATCGAGACAGGTCTTCGAAGTAATTTATTTTATCAGTTTATTATAAAAATACCTAGTAACACTTTCCACACTATATTCCTATAAGCAGCCGGCACTGTGAACCTCAAACAGAACTGCTTCAACTTTACTCTGTCCCATGGTTTCTCCTTCATCAGGATTTCAAGCGATTTTTTCTCTTCCACGCCCCGGCATCCCACTTTCTCGTAATATGAAGACCGAAAATTTCTCTCATCAGTCATTTTTACGTAGAAATTACAACTTATAGCGAACCGAATGCATTTGAGTTGAGAACATGGATATTTTTCCAGCAATCGGTTTAGTAAAACGATTATGGGGAACACAGAGAAATACTACGTTGGCTTGGAAGAGTGAAAATAAATATTTGTGATGAGTTTGACAGATGTCTGACTGACAGTAGTATTATTTTATTAAAACAGATAATAAACTATCGATGTAATCAAATACCAAAACTTTTATAGCCATAATTTGAATTAATAACATTCTTCTAAAGAAATCATGACATGTAATCTTTATTTTAAGATTGATCACACAAAATAGGAACCGAGCTAGAAACTCGTGCGTGTCCCTATATAATTTACTAGGGTGTAGGGAGTGGAGAGGAGAGAAGCTAGGATAAAAATACATAGAAAGATCTTTGGAAAGATCCATAGACTGTGTATGAACTACAGCTAATAATTAAACAACACGGCATACGGAAATATCTGACTTAATATTTGAACAAACATAAGTATGGTTTAATGTTTTTATTTATTAATGAGTTTTAGAACGTGCCTCATACGTTTCATTTTACGTACTACGAACCTATGTGCTATGTATGTCTAAATGTGCGTCAATATCAAAATATTTTTCAGAAGGATATTTCATGAAACCTACCTATTAACTAATTTCATCTATTAACTTGTAAGCTTCGTAATAATCAAGAATGAAAAATATTTTTAACTTTAGTTAACATTATGATAATGGTTCCATATTTAAATCGATTAAACAATATCAACCGGTTACTATGGTAATTTGTAATTATGCCAAAATTTTGGATGAGTGTCAAAAAGAGCTCGTTAAAAGTATATGGAATAAATTCAAGTAAATTTTATATTCCAAAAACATGGATGTTCCAGAGGCAATGAGTGATTCTGATTTAGTAGAGAAAAGGCGCGAAGAATTGAAAATATTTTTCAAAGATGCAAAGTTCTCGCAGGAGGCGATAGATAAAGCTATTGAAAATGAACTGAGACCTATTACAGAAGGGCTGGATAGACCTTATATAGCTGCTTCGCATTCAGGTGAGATTAAGTCGGAGTATGAAGTAATGACCGGCCAACCGTTTACTAAAATTGAAGACCACAGTAAGCCATTATCTTTGGAAGAGATCAAAGTAATGTTAAAAGACAACCCTATTATTGTAGAGAAAGCCCGCCAGATACAAATAATGGCTAAAAATAAGAGTTTCAATAAAGAAGTAGCAGTTCCAATGGAGGATATTAATTTAGCGAGTTACGACGACATGAAAATGGAGTTGGATGCAGCTAATGGGGATAAAAAAGAGCTGGCTAAGATTAACTATAAAAATATGTGTTCCTTGATGACGTCAGTAACAGATTATGAAGCTAAATGTGCCCGTGCAAATGACATAGTTGTATCAGAAAAAGATAAAAGCGATGTTTCCGATACTGATGAAAAGGAATTTGATGCTATAGAGAAAGTAGTCAGCCAATACACTAATAAGTCATACGAGACTAGGTTCCAAGAGACTAAAGACATGTTACTGCAAATGGCAGATAAATACGAAGATCCAAAAGCTACAAAAGGAAATATAGAGGTTAAAGGAAATCCTATATTAAAAGAGTCATCAGTCCAAATTATAAAAGGGCAAATTAGGAAAAATTCCTTCCAGGAAGTGAAAGATAAGTATTCTATAAATGAAGCTATGAATATACCTTTGAAAGATAATCCTGTAATGTCCGATTTAAGTCGTCAAAGCATAAACAATCCTACAGAATGTAAACCTAAAAAAGAGGAAATCATTAATGTAGAGGAGGTATTTCCAAAAAGTTTTCAAGCTAAGCTCAGAGATACTGAACGAAGTCTGCGGGAAATTAATTATATATTGGACAATAAAACTGCGGTACCAAAAGCTTATATGACAGAAAATCTGGAAAAAGATACTACGCCAAAAGTGGTTGAAATAAATGATGATAAAGACGTAGAAGAAATTAAATCTGAACCTAAACTATCTCCACCAGTAATAATAATCCAGAATGACCAACAGCACCCTCAACAAAGATTCGACGAAACAATGGAACAAACACTCCATAATGCTCTTGAAAATATATTTGAAGTTGGCAACGATAAGAACCAGGATAATAAAGAAATGGAAATAAAAGAGATGAAGAATCTAGCTAGAAATATAGTTGAGGGAGCTGAAAACTTAAGTACACTTATTCGAGAAGACATATCGAACAAGCTCAATAGTATGAATGAACTATTGAACGATGTTAATGAAGCTTTAGAGACCTCTCGGCAGTCAAATATAGCTTATCAAAAAATTAAGGATGAGGGCGACATGTTACGACGCGAAATGACATCAGATAATAATGAAGTTACTAAAACAGCTGAAAATAAAACAGTTAGTGGTGTCACAAATGAACAAATAGATGACATAAATTCTGCTATAAGTAAACTGAATGTTGAATTAAAATGTCATGAAGAAAGAATTAATAATAGCAAAACAAACTACGAAATTAGAAATAAAGAGTGCAAGACTTTTATCAAAGAAGTGGATGATATTCTTTTAAAATCTCAAGAGATTCTTCATCCTAAGTCAGCAGAGGTTCAACCGACAAAACTTGAAGTAGCAAGTGCTCCTAAATCTGACACAAACCCTGAAAATAACTCTGAAGATGTAGAAAGTCATAAGCCGCGTAAAGAACTATGGGATATCGACATCTCGTACAAAGATGATCGAAATACAAAACTAGCTGAATTTAAAACTCAGGAACTTGAACGAAATAAACGTATAAACGATCTTCTGTTCGATATTAAAGATAAAATGAAGGATAATAAGGAAGTATTAAGGCTTGCAAATAACCTGTTAAGACGGGAAGAGACTAGAAAGAAGACTCTGCAAGAGAGTACTAGCAAGATTCGGGAGTTGCCTGTAGTAGGGATTGATACGAAAGCTCAAGGAGATTACATTACAAAAGCCAAATCATTGGATAATAATACAGAAATAAAAGGTATGGATGACAGTTACAATGTAGCAAAAATTCTATGCGTATAGTTTTGTAAGTAAACATTGTGTGATGGGTTGATCTCTTGGAGTTAAGGATTTGATGCTGTAGGTCTTTACTGACCGATTGCATTTTTACCACGGGGCAAAGCCTCATTATTATATAAATCTTATTTTTTAGTTATATCCGAAGAAGACAAAAAGAAGAGAGAGGAAGAAAAAATTAAAAAGGAAGCCGCGGAGAAAGAGCGGGGGAGGCAGAGAGAGTTCCAAATAAAACTGGAGAAAGAGATGGAAGAAATGAATAAGACCCCACGAATGACGAAGGAGTTCATTAAGAACCATTGCAGGCAGCACAAGTTGTACTGCACACCTTACTTAAATGACATACTGTATTTGCATTTTAAGGTAAGAATCCACTTACTAGTAAGTTAACTTTCCAATATGAAGGCTACATCGAACATTAAGAGATACCTACTGATACAACATCTAACTCAATTTGTCATTTGAGCATTTATATCTCCGATAATCATGACAATTTCTCAATTTTTGAGCGAACGTGATCGGTTAATAGTCACAACTGTTATAGGGTTTTGCCAAAATCGAAAATCTAGAAGAGTACATTGGCCTCAAATGTATATTTCTGGAGAACAATGGCATCCAAAGGATCGAAGGTTTGGACACGTTGGCAGAGCTCAAATGCTTGTACCTTCACTTCAACGTGGTTCGGAAGATTGAGAACCTCAAGGGGTGTCCGAAGCTCGACACTCTCAATTTGGACCACAACTTTGTGAGCAAGATTGAGAATTTGGACGAGGTCCCTGATCTACATACCTTAAGCATTGCTCACAATATGTTGACTACTGTTGGTAAGTTGTTTTATGATAACTAGTTCTGCCCCCCTGACTATACCCGGGTATATATTTCAAATGGTTGAATTAGGAGGATATGCTGTCATATCTAGCCGACCGTAAGATTTTCAGTAAACCTGACTTTTTTCAGACGATTTACTTGCACTCAAATTCTGCACAAACTTATCCGTGCTAGACCTGTCTTACAATCGTTTGGAAGATCCTCTTATTGTCGACGTACTGGCTGATATGATCTTGTTGAAAGGTATGTAACGCCTTTTTACTAATGTTTTGAAGGTAAATTCTACATATTAATTCCATTCCCAATGTTTGTGTTAAGATTGAAACCTATTATTCTATTCTTCCCTAGTATTGGTTCTGACCGGGAACCCAGTGGTCCGCAGCATACCAGCATACCGCAAGACCTTGACGCTGCGGCTTAAGGAACTGCTGAACTTGGATAACAGGCCCGTGTTCCCGCGGGACCGGGCCTGTGCCGAGGCCTGGCAGAGGGGTGGGGTGCAGGAGGAGATCGCGGAGAGGAAACGGTAACAGTAACCATGTTTTTTTACCGAGAAGTAGGTATCTTTTGTTATGGAGGTCTTCAAGGGTGATGAAGCCTGGTAGGTAGATTTAGGCATTTACTGATAAAGAATGCTACGTTAAGGGACAGTCGTAACGTCAGCCGAATGCTTTGGATATTTTAAACAGCGGTTGTGTGGTTAAAGCAAAAGAAGGTCCTCTAAGACCTTCTTTTGCCTTAACTACACAGCCACGCTTTTGAACTATTGCTCAACAGCAATTTATTCTATTGAATAAATTGCTATTTATGAATTGTTTTAACAGTTGGATAACCAAAGACCAAGATAAAGTGATGCAGAGTGTCCGGTACTTAATAAAGATGCGAGATGAAAAGTTAGCTTTAAGGGAGGCAAGGGAGAAAGAGGAGAGGGAGAAATCGGGACAATCAAGGGTAAGTCACACGACAACTTTATAGGCACTATAAAGTGGCCATCTCGATCGGGCACTGTTTGTAGAGAGCAATAAGTTAGTAATTAATCATTTACATGAGGACAAAGAATTATCAAATCCGACATTGGCATAGTGTTGGCCAATCTATTGAAACCAATATGTTGGATTTACATGAAGCCAAACGTCAGACAAACAATCATTCAGGCCAACAGTAGTATTCTGGAAGTAGAGGCAAACAAACCAATGATATATCCCACAATGCCAATATTTTGCCTCAGTACCACAATGAGAGCACCGCGTATGTAAGAACAATAATAAAGCTGATAATTATCTATTCTATACTAATTTCCAATTATTTTAGGAAGAAAGTAATCCAGAAGAAAAAACAAATGAGAACACTGTTGATTTGAAACAGATCGAAGGTCCCTCAACTTTGGAACAGAAGTACGGGACTTCTGATGTGAAGACTGTTGGCGGAGTAGCAGTCGATATGTTGTCGGGGTCTGAAGAGGACTCTACTAGTGGTGATAGCAGCAGTGATGAGAGTGATGATAAAAATGAGGGTTTGATATGATTATTTCTAAGAGTAACTACTAGAATATGGAATATTTATTCGTTGGAAACATCATTTGGCTTATAGGACTACAATAGTGGGAGTGTGTGGTGGGGCAATCTCCTTCTAGAAATTAATAATAGACAATATGTATCTAGTACATTAAAACTACTAGCAGCACTATTGTGTTATAGGTAATGTTTTGTCAGTTAAGATGTATCCATCGCTTTAATTATTTAAGAGTATTATTTTGTATGCACCAGAACCAACAACGAGCAAGATCGAATGGTCACAAGTGGAGCGCGGGAAACAGCTTGTGCAAGAGTTAAAGGAGCAGCAGCCGCAGCCGCACGACGACTACTGGTTTGGTTACCGCGGGAACACAAAACCCCAAAACCAAACACAGTGAGCATGACCCTAGTGCAGTCAAGTTAACAAAATCTTTAAAAAACCTTTATCTGATTATCCTATTGAAATTTGTCACCAGGAATTTCACATCAGACGTCCAAGCGATCAACAATCTACTGTTCAAGCAAACCCCACACGTGGACAGAAAGGGAGTCACGAAGATATTAGAAGGTGAGGATAATTTTAGGGGAATCAAAGCCTTTAGTTTTGATAGTTGTTTCAATATATTCGATGAGATTTAAACTCGTTTGCAGAATCTAGAAACCCAAAAGGCAAAGTCAAAATCACTGAAATAGAAGAAGAAAAACCCGTATCCGTAGCTGAAAGAAAAGCTTTGATCGAAATAATTGAATCCGGTAAAGACAAAAAAGGAGTTAATGTAAATAAACCTGATAGTAACGGAAATAATGGAAGTAATAAATCCCTAATTGAAGATGTAACAAACACAGGAGTTGTGGTTGATGGAAATCGCATTATAGATCATGGTAAAAAGACAATAACACAAAACCCAGAATTTGAAAAGAAAGTTATGAAGAAAATAACTATTAAAGAAGTTCCAGCCAAAAAAAATACGCAAACAGAAATGCCTATGGGTTCTAAAACGAAAAGTGAACCTATGAAAACTGATAAGAATAGTGGGCAAGATAAGAAGGATGAAGAAAAAGATAAAGACGTCAAGCCTTCTACAAGTAACACTGAGAGAAGACCAAGTGGTAAGAACAGTTTAGTAGCTCAACCGAGAGACCAGCCGGCCGATTCACAGCCTTACGATACATCTCGTGTCGACTGCTTCGGTTAATAATTGCACCTTGCACACAATGAACTCAAGGAGTGGTCGAATTAAACCAATCAGAATCTTCAGATAGCCTCTGAAATACATCTACAACATGATATATTTTCTAATTCGATCGATTTGGTTAGGTATCAAAACATTTTGATTCGACCCCTAGACCATAAAGTCGGGCATGTTCTAAATTAGGGGATATAGTCCGGCCGACATTTTAAAGTTTTAGCACTTAGTTTAGATGGTTTTAAAATGGACTACAATAGTTCAAGCGTTCTCAGCCATAGTTTGGTACGCAGCACAAGCCGAGGGTGACGGAGTGGCCCTCATAAGCTACATGCATCGCATGAATAACGAGGAGCTTGGTGACGGCGATTTGGACTTGGAGCCCAGCGCTGAGGACCTGGAGATCTTTGCGGAGCTGGAGCGGGAACAGGTGGAGCGGCAGGCCAGGATCGATAGAGGAGAGCCGGCAGTAGACCCCATGGTAACGTATCCTATTAAATTCAATAGGTCTTCTGTTGTTATGGAATTAAGGGTAACTCACGTAGTACCTACTTAAGTGAAGTTATATTCAGCTGCCTTTAATACTATGTTTAGTTTACTATCCATGGAATATTGACTTAGTGTCAGTTGTCTGCCATTAAGCAACGGTAAGCATTAAAAATTTAAATAACTAGGGTTTTAAAAGCTTTTTGTTCTAGAAACTGTACGACAAGAAGACGATGGATGCGTTCTACAAGGCTGAGGAGTGCGTGCCTGCACATCAAGTGAAGGAGAAGATACAGTATACTACGTACAAGAACGATAACGTGTTCGACAGGATCGCACTCAGCCAGCTCACAGCTGGCGACAAACCTGGTATAATATAACTCGATATTAAAAAATCTGTGAACTAAAGTCATTACTAGCTCATGGCCATACGCATTGTGAGATATGGCAAGTTTGACACTAAACTATAATATAGATTATTTCATTGTAGATGAGACGAAAGTGAAGCTGACTCAGGTGCCTGGCGCAATACTCTTCCAGTATGTGGACCAGCAGGTTCCCGATACTGACGTTAAAGTCGAGATTGGGGAGGAGAAAGTGGAATCAGAACGTAAGTTTACAATATCATCTACCAACTCATTCACTAACTCCCAAAAAGTAGTCTTATTCGACGTACAAGTATGATTTTATTCATGTAGGTGTAAGGAAATTCACAAACGAGAGGCATCGGTACTACTCAAACATACCAACAACAAACATCAATAGTTACTTTGAATATCTATGCTAGATATCCTTCTCTTTTCTCTATTATGATCTACTATTCTATCCTAACCCTAGCATCCTCCGAAGATACAGTATCAATAAACATACCAAGCGATACAAACACGAGCGAAGAGGAGACCATAGAAGAACTCAAACCGAAAGAAAGAAGGCAAAGAAGACCTTCCACTGCTTTTGCTCAACCTAAATATGTCAAGACTAGTCAACAGTATGATACATCAAAAGCAGAAGGTCACAGGGATAAATCTGAAAATGTACATGCTAATAAAACTGACAATGCTGCTGGTTGCAATAAAAAAGATTCAAAGCCATTGGAAAATACACATGGCAATAATGATGTGGCAATTACTGAAGGTAGTGTTGGGGATTCAGAAACGAATGTTAATCAGTCTGCATCTGGAGGTGAATATGGATTTAAAGGATTAACTACATTGACTCTTTATTTAATCCATTACACTCATATTTTGTGAAGATCATTTTTTAGTGCAATCAAGCCTCAAAATTGCTTTACTGATTAAATCATCGATATAAAATAATGTTATTTACAGATGCCAATGTTTTGCAAGAAGGAAACAAAACGCTTTCATCATCGTACGAGATGATGATGACGGTGGAACGCGGTGATGCTGAGAGTTCAATTATAAATACTATTAATTCTTTTGAAGATAGTAGGTTTCCTTCACAAGGTAAGAATACTAATGCACAGAGATCTTAACTATTCTCAGTATTCTGGTTTTAAATACCTTCTTTTGAATTATTTGCTACAAAAATTACTCTGCAAGTCGATCTTTTAGAGATTTTGAGATAGAATATATAAGGCAATCAAGCTAGCTCCAGTGCAGCTTTTCACCAATTTCCAGTCCGTACCTTTCAACGTTCTCTTGAGATAGTTGCACACCCGGACACTAATGGAATTGCTCAGCATCTTGGTCGGTGAAGGTGTAGAGGCTTTTGATGAAACTAACACTACACGTTGGGAAGATTCTACAATCTTAAGGCTCCTATCCAATCTATTTCAAGGTACACACAGGGACACGAAGGAGAATGCCCGCATCGAACAGAATGTAGCCACCGAGATACTAGACCGCACGTTGCACTACGAAGAGCAGGAGCTGTACCGGCAGTATGATGCCATCAGCAGGCATGCCGGCAACATCGACAACAGGACCAACACGATCATGGAAGATATATCTGATCAGTTGGGGAATGAGTACTCTGTAAGTTTTTGAGTGGTTAAAGAAAGTTGAGAGTAGGTAGTATAAAGACATTAGACCTATCTACCAAATTCGATACTAATTTATGTTTTCGTCATAAGCAATGTATTCGTTATAGTTCGTCTCCATCGCGTCGATTGGTTTAAAAGATTAACTGCATTGAATTTTTGCGGGGGATGATTTAGATTCTATAACATTATTAACAAGTTACGGAATATTATCATAACATTTGTTTATTCATTCCCAGTTACCAGAAGTGTCACGCATTCTGGAAGCTCACATGGACGTAGCAGAGCAAAGATGGCGTGCCGGTGAACCCGTTCACATAATTCGCAATACTCCCCCGGGATCAGTAGCCGATGACATCGACACGACTCTCGTTCCCAGTCATGACACGTCATTGTCAGACACACTTACTGAGAACGTCAACAGAATGGGAGTCATCGCTGAAAATGACTCTGGTATCGGCAATGATGTTACCATGAGTGATTTTGGCGATAGAGGCGATGATAGCAATGAGAATTCACCGAATGTTAAGAAGGGTGATGATAACGAAAATGGGAACGAGGCTGGTGATGGTACATGTAATAAAGCTCACAGTAGTGTAGTAAATAAAGTTAAGCCAATTTCAGGTAAGGAGCAGGTTGACGAAGGTCTAGACGATTCCAAGAACGCTGAATTAGTTTTCAGCGACGACAATGATAATCCGTTAGTCAATATATCAACCGATGATGTGTTTGAGGATTGCGTTGATGACGTGATGACTTCTGAGGGTGTTGATGCCGGTACAGATGGGAATGAGTTTGGCAGAGTCGACGAGACTTATTCATTGGAAATGAAGTTAGCTTTAGGAATTGAAGATAAACAACTAAAGTAGGCAGGTTTTATGTATGTAGTTTCCAAATTCATAGAAGTTTTGATCCATTTAATGTTGAATTACACAACGCCCTGCAGAAGATAACTCCTTGGTATCTATATGTTATAAAAGCTTCGTAAACAAGTTGTAAATGGAATGTAATTTTCTTTGAATTTCGGTGTCTGTTGCTACCCACATTTCAATGTTCCTAATTTATTCTACACATAATAATATTTTATAAGCATAGTAACAAAGTATTTGTGTTGCGGTCCCAAACTAAGCGTAAGCTTGTATCTTACGCTTAGTTTGGGACCGCAACACAAATACTTTGTTACTATGCTTATAAAATATTATTATGTGTAGAATAAATTAGGAACATTGAAATGTGGGTAGCAACAGACACCGAAATTCAAAGAAAATTACATTCCATTTACAACTAATTAGGTACCTGACATCTAATTAGGTACCTGAATATTTTATTTTAAATGTATTTCAGTTTAGTTTAATTTTTGCGTTTTGTTAAGACACGAATTATGTTTTGTTTTAAATAATGATGTTATTGTACTTGCCTAAAAACAAGGATAAAATGTAGTAGGTAGTTAATTTAAAATAAAATATATTTGAAATTAAATTTTTTTTTTATCCATATAAAGAAATGGAAATGGACATAGATCGGCTTCCTTAAAGATCTCAATTAATGACCCTGAATCGTTAGAGATCGCTAGCAACGAAACACATTTAAATATATAGCTTTCAATAAAAGAAAATGTATGCTCAAAATTTAATTTAATTTGTATTTTTGCAAATTTGTATTTGTTCCCCCGAAAATTGATAGAGGAGCATAAATAATACCAAGTCCACGAAGTAAAAAAAACAATAGTTTTATATGAAACACGCCTTTTTTACATTGGGAAATGCGTCACGCATCCCCTCACCTCTCGTGTCGAGAGGGGTATGTGACACTCCCCAGCGACGGCCGGTATAGCCACTAAAACCCCATGGTGTGTCACGGTCGCTTTGCCGGGGACCACGGGAACGTTTTCGCAAGCTTCCCCGAAATATGAAACACGCTTGGCGAGTGCGCCGCACTGGCGCGGGCGTCGCGGCAGTTTGACACAGGGTATGTGTTTTCCCGCACTGCTGTATGGGAAAAATATTCGCACACGCCTGGCGTGTAAAGAGTCCAAAAACACGCAGGGCGTTTTCCGCAGTGAACGTGTTAAAAGAAAGGAACGGATGAAGATTTTATTTTCCGTCCTCGTCGCTAGGGACAGAAAAGACTAGCAGTGGTGCTTTTAAGATATCATTGCAGAATTATAATAACATAATACATTATAAGAATATATATATATTATATTAGTAAACTTATAAAACCATTTACCATTATTTGTAGAAATCTCATCTGCAATTAGGACTTGCTCAACTAGAACACCCGATTTCGCATTAATATTAGTGGTACTTAGTTTAATTTTGTGTTAGATAGTATTAAAAAAAAACTTCGATTATAACAAACTATAATAATATATTCTTGTGTTTCTTTGCTAAAAATACATTATTGCACTTACTTATATAAATCTAAACATTAGTAGAAAAATAATCATCTATAAAATACAACAATAAAAGTTATACTCTATTGATAGACTATATACAAACTATTCGTATTTATTATACTTAATTTATACTATAAAAATATATTAACGATATAACGCTTCTGTCATTGACTGTACACTGGGATCATCTGTACAATCACATACAAAATTATAACATATTTGACGGCAGAATTGCCAACAATTTGCAATGTTGCAAAAAAACAGACTATTTTAGTTTTTTCAGCCCATCAGTTTCAAGTTTCAAGGGCCCAAATATCGAACTCTTAGCTCACAGATATCGATATCGATAAACATAATTAAAATGGGCACTGGCTCCTAACTTTGAATAGGTATTCCGCAATCATATATCTTCATAATTGTTATCATTTTGCATGTAATTGCACGCTTACAATCTTATCAAAGCAATATTATAAAGAGATCAATAAAATGTACCAACAATGATAATTATGGAAAGACAAGGTATATAATAGGCACACACGAAATCCCCCTCCCATTCAGGGGAGGCCCGTGCCCAACAGTGGGACATTAAAAAAAGCTGGTATTATTTTTTCACTATCACTCCTCCAATCAGGGCTACAATACGTGCCAGTAAAAAGCATGCCAGCGGAATGTAGCTCTTATTGAGCCGAGGAAAAATACAGGTCAGCTGCACGCATTCCTCGCATCTATTACTGGCACGGTGTTGTGGCACACACCTCATAAGGGAGCATTCAAGTATTACGTAACGTTATTTTTGACCCCCCCCCCTACCCCCCATGTAACGCGCCGTAACGTTTTTCTGCCCCCAACCCCCCACGCCCCTCCCCCTAGTAAAACGTAAAGTCTCTACGTGACCGTTGTGAAGGGTTAAAACAATGTTACGTAACGCGTAGTTCAGACCTCCCTCCCACCACTGGACCGCATCGTAACGTTTCAGAACCCTCCCCCTCAAAATTCGTTACGTAATACTTGAACGCCCCCTAAGGTGTGAGTAGCACGCATGGCAGTTACTGGTTTGCTTTTGTTCCAATAAACCGCTTATATATTGCAGGCTTATAATATGCAACTGTTGATTTCTGAACGAAGCCTAAAAACGAATGACCGCCGTTTGCAGAAATGAGACGCGCTGTCCGCTGTCTCTTTCTCTCGTATGCTATCTACTGCCCAACTTCTATCGCGTAATTACCAAAGACGTGTCGCGACACATATGCGTAAGTAGTTAAAGTTCATTTTTGTGATGATAGCTTTGGCATTTAAATTTTATGGGATTTATTACATGTATAACTTCAAATATGTATATTATCACGATTAGGTAGTAGAGCAATCGAATTCACAACACACGTGGTTTGTGTGTACATTGCTTTATAAAAATATATCATACTCTTATAATATCTAATTTAAAATAAAAATAAAATATTTACACAAATATAAAATACAAAATTTCATTTGCATCAAACAAATCAACTCGTCAACCTAGTGCCAGGTAATTTGTGATGATGTAGGAAAAATAATTTAGGTATTATAGGTATGTTGAATAAATAAAAAATAACATAAGGTACTTAGTTTTTATCTTAATAACCATTTCAAAAGGCGCTCAATTTATTGCGTGAGGTCATTTAACAAGAAAACTGCATGACAATTTGAAATTTGTCAGTTTGAGAGAATTGCTCTGTACAATTGTATTATATCGCTTGGGCTAAAAATTGTGTGCAAAGTTGCACTACCCCTCAAACATGCGAAATGTTACATTACATCTTTATGTTGTGCAAAGTTGCACTACCCCTCAAAGTTGCGCAATGTTACACCACACTTCGAAATTGTGCTTTGCTCAATTTCGAAGATTCGAAGTTTCGAAGTTTGCACTACATCTTAAACTGTCGCAATGTTACAGTACAACTTAACGTTGAGTAATGTTCCATTACATATAAAATTTGCGCAAAGTTGCACAACATCTCGCAGTTGCGCTAAGTTGCACATCTCACATTTGCACAGCGTATAACAGATAACCAGTAGTGCGCAACACTATCACCAAACTTTTCCTAACCATAACAATGAATAAATACAACAAAACGGTCACAGTCCGCCATTTTGCAGAGGCCACGAGCGGTAACGCAATATTAACAAGAGGGCGGCACCCCTGCTTACCCCGTCCCTCACGTGGGGTGATGTTTCAAGTCGAATATCTCCATCAGCAACGGTTCTATGGGGTTGACATCCAAGTAGACGCCTGTAATCTCTTCTGATAACTTGCGCAGTTCTAAAATCTTCTGGATGAGTTTCAAGAATGTGGATTTGGCCTCGCATCCCGGGTAGACGCTCTCAAGGTAGCGACGTAGTAGGTAGTAGTAGGAGTTCTGGAAGAGTTGACGGGGTATTTATTAATCAGTTTGTTTTGGACTAATTAGCCGTGTACAGACCAACCGCGCAGTTGGCGAGGCAAATGTCAGTGCTCGCGTGAGGCAAACAATTGCGCTGACTTGCCGGAGCGCTGGTAACTAACAATATTCCTCGATATCAAGTCGCTCGAGCCAGTATTATGAGGCAGCGCGGTCGGCCTGGGCCAGGCCATCAATGTATTCGTTAGGAAATTCGCCTCCTTCTACAACAAGTTACATTGAATTAAAACTATTTTTTAAGGATTTTATCGCGTTTATTTTCCGTTTTTACGTTCCCGACGTTTCGGCTGCTTTACAGCAACCATGGTCACGGGAGGACACGGGAGAACGCGATAAAATCCTTAAAAAATAGTTTTATTTCAATGTGTAGTATTCGCGTAAATATAAGAAATCAATAAACAAGTTACCTTTTACAAGTACTATATAAAATGGTGGTACGCTTGAAAACCATGGGCACCATTGCAACACCTCAAGACACAATGAGCTCTTTCTACGAAGATCGGACCGCAAGCAACAACCAAATACGAGGGTACCCCAGTTCCAACTATGACAATAGGACGTCAACCACCTCAGTCCTGCCGTGACCATGGTTGCTGTAAAGCAGCCGAAACGTCGGGAACGTAAAAATCTAAATATAAACGCGATAAAATCCGTAAAATTCGTTTTCTTTCAACACATAGTAACTGTCACTTTTGACAGATATCCCATACAATATCTCTCAAAAGTGACAGTTACTACGCGGTTGCCGTTCGATTATGAATCGATTGTGTTACCAGACTTGGGGGCCTGCCCCCTGATTACGTAACTTGCAATAGCCTAGCGATAGCAGTAATCGCGCAATATTTCCTTTTAAATTGCCAATTCGTATTACGTAGCGCTGCGACGTCATACACATCTGCGATTCGAAAGCAATCATTGCGAGATTATTGCGTAATCTGGGGGCTTGGTATCGTAACATAGAGGCTACCGAGACTCCTAGCAATGATGAGGTCGAGTTTGGGGTCGAGTCACCTTTGTCCGTAGGAGAATTAAGTACCCTCGAGATACCCTACACGTGACCCTGGGTGCTGCCAACCAGGTGACAACTCTACTGGTGGTAGGCTTCGGCCGTGGCTAGTCACCACCCACTGAACAAAGCCATGTCGCCAAGCGGCCTAGCCGTGTTCCGGCATGATGTTCGGTGTTGCCATTCAAGGATGGCGGGTCAGATCAGTTGCGCTGCATGTGCCTAGTGGATGTAGCGTCTCTTATCTACTGCCGCCTTCCTACCCAGGCAAGTATGCTCCATCGTAGATCTCATCGTCACTTACCATCAGGTGAGATCGAGATCAAATACTTGCCTATAACGTAATTAAAAAAAAAAAAAAAAAAAAAAGGTACAAATAATATAAAGTGGGTCACCTGCTCCAGTTTGATGACGTCCTTGTGCACGACCTTGTGGCGGTCGGGCGTGAACAGCAGGATGGCGCACATGATGAGGATGACGTGCTCGTCCGTGCGCCAGCGCGCCTCGAACGAGCGGATGAAGGACTCGTGCGTGCGGTAGATGTTGCCCTTGGCCAGCTTCAGCACGTCCGTGCGGATCCTGCCGAACTCCTCCTGGTTGTGGGGGATCTGAGGATATACGTGATGGGCTACATACATTTGTCTTTAAATCTCTCGGTATGGCGAGGGGAATTAAAGTATTAGTCCACCACACTGGCGTAGTCCGGGTCGAACCCATCTTGCGAAAACGATCCCTTTGAAGATGTCTACGAATAGTCTTGCGATAAGCTAGCCATAGCAATAATCTCGCAATATTTGCCGTCGCTCTGCTATCGCTAGTATATTGCGAAATACGTAATCAGCCGCCTGGTTGGGTTCTCTCAGATACTGACTTTTGCTTCAGCAATTATTGAGTGATCCTTATTGACGATGAATTAAGCGATGGTGGCGCGTCTCAATGTGGCAGGAAGGGGGTAATGAATGCCATTAGGGATGCGCACTTTGAATCGACTATTACAGAAAGCGCGGGAATTTAAAGTTGAGTAGTTCCAAGTGCATCTGATTAAGTATCTATCACCATTTATAACCGACTTCAAATAAAAGGAGGAGGTTCTCAATTCCAATGTATTTTTTTTCGTTTCTGAAATTTTCCATCTTCTGTGCTTTGCTTTAGCGGTTCTGATCGACATTTTAATCTATAATAACATACCAAGAATAATATAACATAAATATCTCTCACCTTCCACTGGTTCCTCTGCCCGTCGTATGTCATGGTACTTCTCAGCACCATCATTTCTATACTGCCGCCTTTCAGCAGTGCCACCTGCACCACCACAAACAATAGTTTGAATAGAATTGTCCCCAAGGGCATAACCGATAATTCCGAATCACTTACGGTTATTGACCACAAACCGAAATCTTATCGGATAACGATTTCACCGGTTAATCGAAGTTATCAGTTTCGAAACCAGAAAGTTAAATTAAGCAATGTCCATGTTTTATGGGAGAATTATTAGACAGTTTCTTCGGAAAGTTCTGCCGTCGATCAGATAATTAAAGACGAAAACGAGGCAGAGGAGAAACGACCTTAAACTGTTAACATTTGTCAGTGTCTCTATGGAAACTGTTAAGGATCAATTACGATGCAATTCCCGTTCGATTATAAGTTAATTTAGTTAGAAGACTGACTGACCTGATCCTCCTCACACATGTTCTTAAACGCGTTGATCTTCTTCGCCATCTTGATGAACCGACGGATCGCGACCGCTGTCAGGTTCACGATCGTGATCAGACGCGGGTCGTGTTGGCTTTCAATATCCTGGGGCAAGGGAAACCAAACCAAGACACTGTGAGCACCTTCTGCGTAGATCTGACCACAAGCAACACTTAAATATGAGGGTACCCCGTCTCAAACTATGACACCAGGACGTCAACCACCTCAGTCCTCCCGTGACCATGGTTGCTGTAAAGCAGCCGAAACGTCGGGAACGTAAAATCAAAATATAAACGCGATAAAATCCAAAAAAAATAGTTTTATTTCAACATGGAACATGGGGGTAAATGTTACCCTAGAATAGCAAATCAGCAGGTCAAGCTTACCTTGAACCCCATGGTGCAGCCGGTGGAGCCGACGAGCTGGTCGATGTCGTCGTCGATGGGAGCGTTCAGCGCTTTATTCGCTACTATCAGCTCGTTGAGCTTCGCTCGCTCAACCTGCGGACAAGGGAAAACACACACATTAATTCAATCATTAGTGCTGTGACTTTATCACTAGATGTGCCTACATCTTAGAATGCATTTATTGTTATCTTATATTTACGCGAATACTACACATTGAAATAATACTTTATTTTCCAAAACTAAGCGAACCATTGCTGCACTTCAAGACACTGTGAGCTCTTTCTGCGTAGATCGGACCGCAAGCAACAACTAAATATGAGGGTACCCCGGTCTAACTATGACACTAGGACGTCAACCACCTCAGTCCTCCGTGACCATGGTTGCTGTAAAGCAGCCGAAACGTCGGGAACATAAAAAACATAATTTAAACGCGATAAAATCCATAAATTTGTTTTATTTGATGCATATTTGCAACACTTACGGCTGAGGGCTTACTTAATATTGGGTGCTTAATTGATGTTAAGGCTTAATTGCTGTTGGGTGCTCACTTAGTTGTCAGCTTACTTACTGTTGGAGGCTTACCTCGTTCAGTTCCCTGGAGGATCCAGCACACGATGAGCTGACTGATGTGTAAGCCTCGAACTCTAATTTTATTGCTTCACATAATATAGACTCCATTGAGTTTGGTTCTATTCTGTAACAAATGGAAACATTATATGGATATTGGAACCGGTCCCATATGTTAGGTGGGAGAATGTTGCTCCATATGAATGGTTCTTCAGCATGTTCACGCATGAAACTTTGTTATCTCATTTCAGTAAGTACAAAATCGAACCCCCAAATTTATAGACGTTTATAACTTTAGTACTGCGCACAGGAATGTTGCTTTGCGCAGTACTATAAAACGTTTGATAAAGTTATAAAACGTCTATAATTGAAATAAAACTAATCTTAAGGATTTTATCGCGGTTTATTTTGATAAAATCCTTAAGATTAGTTTTATTTCAATGTGTAGTATTCGCGTAAATATAAGAAATCAAAACGTCTATAAATTCAGGGGTAAGATTATAAAGCATCTTAAAGAAACCGCATGTTTGCAGCAGTCATTACAATTTTGTATTTTATGATACAGGTGACAACCCTAACAAAATAGATCTTATTTGTGAGACTGTTAAACACATGCCGGTGGATTATTTACTTTATGTATTACCTTTCAACATCCTGCAGTATGTCTCTTGCTTTGTTCACGTCGGGGTTGTTACTCGTGGTTGGGATCTCCTCACAGACATGCTCGGGGCTGGCCTCTCTTGCCATCATCCGTTCACCATTCGTGAGTAATGATCTGGAGATAGCATGAATATTATGCATTATTTAAATATACAATCTATTTATTGTTAAATTACTGAGGATTTTAGAAGAGAATAATGCTTTGTTGAGATATCAAAAAAGGATTGAGTGCTATGAATTTGACATTGAGTCTGCAACTGTTTTTAGTTGTGATGCTAAGCCTTTCCACTAAGATTGCTATGAGGGCCCAACTATAACTTATAGTCAAGCCAAATCCCTAAGAAAACCATGTTATTAAGTATTCCAAGTTTAACTATTCAGTACTATCATCACAAGCATCTGACATTCATTTATAATTTTCCATGGTTGTGTCAACTTTTGCCAGTGTGGCGTTATCTACTGAGTTTGTGATCTAAGAATTAAATTGTAATAAAACTAATTTTAACAATTTTATTGCGTTTATTTTATGGTTTTATATTTCAGCTGCTTCACAGCAAACATGGTCATGGGAGGGGACATAACATAAACATAAACACATAAAATAAATGCGATAAAATCCTTAAAATTAGTTTTATCTCTAAGATTTATACCCATAATATAGAGCTATATATACAAACCTTATACTGTTTTGCTTAGGATGGTCCTCATATAAATTACTATCAACATTTTCATAAACATTATATGTATCTATCATTCTATGCTCATATATTGCTCTGTTTATCACAGATTTCTCATCAATAGGGTAAACCTTCATAGTGTATTGCTGTCCATTGCTTTGCACGGGCTGAACAGGAGCGTAATTGTACACCGGGTTGGATTGCAACGATGTGTCCGCTTCCGTTGCCAACGGAGACTGGACTGTACTAGTTGGGCTGCAATCCGTACTATATGCATCATACTGTACTGTTATATCTTGTGTCGGTAAGTAATTAGTGTTAACATCATCATCATTCTTGAAGTTTTTTGAGCTAGTAACACCATCGTCCGAGTCATTTAAATGACGTTTTCTCGCTCTGTTCTCTTCTATTTTCCTTCTCTTCTCTGCTTTATCCTCTTCTGACATGATAAACTCTTTCACCATACCTATAGCTAAACATTTTTCAAGTCGACACTTTTGACAGAATCGTCTTGTAACCACAGTGATCATACAATTGTTCGTAAATGGACACTTGAACTCCTTCCTGGTTAACGCGTTCCGTCTAAAGAACGCCTTGCAGCTCTCACAAGATATCGCATTAAAATTGTAACCGAGAGCTTTATCTCCACACACTAAGCATATTTTCTGCGAATTCGGTGGTATATCCTTTTGCTGGGCACTAGTATCGTCTTTTTTGTCACTGTTATTATCCATTTTGACTGTATTTTCAGATACAGTCATTAGACATTTATGAGGATATGATTTATTGATAAGGTTTTAACTATGCTTGGCCATCACGCTAGACTGCCCACGATTATCAGTATTTTGGCAATGATAGCTATGTAATAAACTGTAACTTAATTGTACTGATAAAATAACAGAGGCGAGTCATAATAATTATCGCGAATTTCGTGTTCAATGACGACAAAAATAATAAATTCCTAGCATAAATGTCATTTTCAGATTGACGTTTGACAGTGACATGGGAGGGGAGGTATATTTTTTTAAACATTGCATTGTCCTGGATATGAGTTTCATTCAGCCAGTGCTGATAGCTTAACTTTAAATAGCTGTTACACGGCAAAGTAGCATAGTTGTATTGACTCTGCTTTCAGTAACGAGGTTCCCAGGTTGGAGTCAGGTAGGGACAACCTTTGTGCGATGAGCACGAATGTTTTTACCCATGTATTACGAATATTTAATAGCTTTAGAATTATTTATATACTGGGGTCGCCCCCAGTCCATTTTCCATTGTACGGTATCCATATTACAAGCATTGATTAGTTTGAGTCTGTCCTTGCACTTGGTGTGTTAAATGCACCTGAAATAGGTGACCGAACGAATATATTTTAGTGTGAGCTTTCTCAGAACCTATGAAACATAGGTACTTTGACACAAAGTACCTATGTTTAATAGTTTCTGAGCTTCCACCTATGTGTAGGTTATAGATAGATAGTACTCCTTAGGTGCGACAACATTTTATTAAAGTAGGTAAGTAATTTAAACCATTTGTTTATCCATTGATCACACGCAAACGTGATTTTATTGGTGTTATCAACAAAACAACTAATTGAAATTGCATAACATGACACAATGCAAATAAAAGCTAATTCTACAATTTCACGTTTGTCATCAGTTTTATGTTGCAGTGTGTATTGGTAAAATAGACTATTTGTAATTCGACGAGTGACTGCTAACATTTGACTTCAATTCAGTTTGGTACCCACAACCTTTGAAGGTCACAAAGACGTGTAAAACACGGCTTTCGAAAGATGTGTCGGTCTCCTCACAATTGTTGCATCTACCTAATCATTATGGAAAATAAGACTCGCAAATGAGATCCAAAATTCACAGTGTTTGAACATGGACGCCTTGTTTCCAAAATATGAGTCCGACCAACATAGCTATAAATTTTTTCATGAAAAGTTAATCTTCCAAATCTATTCAACTCCTTAGAATGCCTCTGATCAACATGTTATTTGACTTCGTGACGTTGAAAGTATAATTTTAACTAACCACAATTCCATACGGATTTACTAAACTCTGATTTTACATTCTCACCGCAACATACTTACTTCCTCAATGAACTAAATAAAAGCGCATTTCCAGTAATTTGATTGTTTATTTCAACTCCAATATGGAGACGAGTTATTTGTTATTATTTCTCCTAGTGCCAAGAGTCGGGCTGGTGAGTGCCGACACGTACAGCGTGAAGATAACCACCCAGCGTCACATCAACGTGGTCGACGGACGGTTTCTGAGTTTCACTATTGATCCGAAGTATTTGTTTTCGAGCAGTGAAAAATATAACAGGTAAGAGAAAACTTTCCTATGTTCTATTGGAGGTCAAGGTCGTAGGCAAGGTGGGGGAGGGGGGGACCCTCGAAATACCTTTTTGTTTTTTTTACGTGGGAATATCCTCATGGATACCCGTAAGCCCTGGGGAGGCAAGCGGGTTACGTCAGACTCCTACAGACTAAAACCCTACGGTGGTCTTTCTCCCACCTTGTGGATGGGTCACGGGAACCCTTCGCATACATCCGTGCGACGCCACTGTGGTTTTCAAGTCTTGAAGGTAAGTGTGAAGCGGAGTAAAAGCGTCGTTAGTTCAGGAAGAAATTACTATACAATTTGTTTACAAAACATCCAAACTAGGCATACACAGAACTGACTATATTCTTATTAATTACGAAACAAATTCATCTAGACCCACGAGATCGTCGCATGTAACTACGTAGCTTAAATAGGTTTGGGAGTGTTTCCAGTAGCACCCAGGCCAATGTAAATTACTAAAAGATCATTCTCGAAATGCGCTATTCCTATTAAGATTATTGTCTTTTGTAAAAGACTCAATGAATTTAAATTCTTCAATCTGTTCCAGCAAAGAATGCATCTGTATGGCCTCATCACTCACCCCAGCTTACCTCCGCATAGCTGGACCATCGACCTCCCATATGACTTTCCACAACGCCACTATTTCCATTACCAACCTTGACCCTGGAACTAACCTTGGAGGATCTGACCTTGGGAGATCCGAAGTTATCACCCTTGAAGAGCCAAAAAAGGATCCTTTAAGCCACAAGTTAGCGGTTTCTCATCGACAGTGGAAGAAGTTCGTCCAATGGTCCAAGTTGACTGGTTTCGATCTAGTGTTTGCTTTCAACAATGAAGAGAGAACATTGATGGGCATGTGGGATCCGAACACTGCGCTTAATATCCTGACTGTGGCGGAGATGGCCAGGGTTGGGGATATTTACTGGGAATTGGGTTACGGTGAGAGAAACTACATTTTATTTATCGAGTACCTAGCCCCAGATTTCGAATCTATGCATAGTTTCGTAGGCATTCATACAATCCTGTAAAAACTCTTCCCATAACGGTATTCAACATTTGAGAAGCATAGAGCATTCGGATACTCTCAAATTAATTTACGTAAATTTGAAATAACCATTTAGATTATTTTAGATACCTACTAATTAAGTGCTTAGTTGATCTAAACTTCTAAAGGTTTCACCACAGTTTCTAATAAAAATTTTTTTCTATTTACTGGCAGAATGCAAAAACCAGTCCATAGAGGAGTACCTGAACGATCTAGAAACTCTCAGGGTGATTATCGAGACGTTCCCCCCCGGCCGGACGGGCGAGTGGCGGGTGGTGGGTGGTGACGTCACTGGATGCTTGCAAGCAGACTCCAAGAGTGACTTCAAGGATTTCGTGACGCTGTCCAATGATATGATGGATGCTGTGCTTCTTAATGGGTCAGTCAGAGTAATTTATAGATGGTATTTAAGATGTAACTAGAATATTCTAAAATATTTTAGTCATAGCAAAGACCAAGATGCAAGAGAGGTTTATAGCAAAGATTCTTGCGTCCTGGCATTGAAAGACTTAGCCAAGGTGGTAGACTATGGCCTAAATCTTTCGCCCATTGAGGGAAGCATACATCAAATTACTTATTATAAATATTTTGACCTCATTCCAGTAACTCATCATCCTACGAACTTGAAAGGATGTCGGAAAAGGATCGTCTTAAGTTACTGCGAATGCTGAGTCACAGCCAAACCCCGCTGTGGCTGACCGAATCCACGCAGACCAGGTACAACGAGCTGGAGAGAGCTGCTGATTGGCTGGCCAGCCTGGGGTACTCCGCGAGGAATGGGTTCTCTGTGCACTATAGGGAATTGGAGGAAGAGGAGATGTATGAACCAACTTTGGTGAGTAGATTTTTAAAGACTCGCCTACTTTAATGGCTGACTTATTAACTTTTCAAGGCTGTCTCTGCTCGATCAGTCAGCTCGTGCGTGGCTTCCCCGAGCGCTATCATCTATCCCACTTACCACATTGTTATCCGGACTGTAAATGCCAATTAGGCATGAACAGTATTGCTCGGAACAGAACATTTTATCGCGCGGCTACGCGATCAATTAGTAGGTACTCTACCTCCTTTTATTTATTGTCACCTGTTACTTCACAGGTGCTAACATTGATTTAGAGTCGTGTAGGTATATTTTTCTTATTAGGTACCTATGTAACCTTTATTTTGCTTGAATCTTCTTTTATGCTATGAGACCCTGGAAGGTACTTCGGAAGTTAATACCCGAAAGTTGAATACCACTTTTTGATCCCGTTTCTTAAAGTTACTTACCGTTGTACCATTTTTTGGTTTGCTTTTGTTTTAGAGTTTCTACATGGCCCTTCTATTCAAGAACCTAGTCGGTGAGAAAGTTTTAGACCTCCAGATGGACCCAGAACAAGCTATCCTCTTCGCGCACTGTACATCGCTGCGCCATAAGCCAGTCCCTGGGGCAGTCACGTTCTTCGGAGTCAACATGGATGATGACCCAGCGAGGTTCTCGTTGAAACTGGCCAAGAGAGAAGAGGGTGGGGACATTATGCAGTTTATACTTGGACATGATCATAATGGGTTTGTATCTTTAGATATATGTCATCATAGAGTCAGAAGCGAATTATTTTGAACGATGTATCCGCGGAACGCCCACTAGCTCTCACTTAATAATAACACACAGATACCTAAGTACTTATAGTTATGTACAGCGATCAAAATTACTAATTTTTTATCTTCATTACGTAAAGGCCACTTGTCTATAAGAGATATACTTACTACGTACGGCGCAGATTAGATAGGAGAGTGCTTGAAAATTCTTGGTCATTTAGGTGGAACTCAGGGTAATGGTTGAGGCGGGACAGCTCGGTAATGTCTATGTGAAAAAGTTAGACGTCAAAAAAGGTGACATGGCTGTGTCCCCAGTAGGCAAACTGTTAGCGGCCGACTGAGTTAGCGGCGTATCGGTTTAGTACGCCCTTCCATATATTTGAAATAGATTGTTCACAGTTTGCTAGTTTTCGCTCACTCTACGCAGTTTGCTGTGTTGCGCGCGCCAATTCATTCAGTGAGCGGCCGACTCACAGCAAAACCAGTTCCAGTCGGCGGCGGCGATATGCTTGTTCGCCGGGCGTAGTGAGTCCGTTTGCCACAAACTGTCATGTGGACAGTTGACAGTGAAAATTCAGACTCAGTGAGGCAATGCAGCCTTGCTAGGATACACACTTGATCAGTACACGGCCATTTTGGAGCTCGTATTATATGTCACATAACGCAAAGAAATGTTTTTGCATTAAAAGATCGACGCCTTGATCTCAGTAAAAATTTATTATTTTTTCCATATCAGATATCTCTCTCTGATTGGCTACTGAAAAACAGGTTTGAGTTCGTTATTTTTATTTCAGAAACATCTTCGTCAACGGTCGCACGATGTTCAGCGAGGGTGATATTAGACCAATCGTGAAACGAGTCCGGCCGTACAGAACGTTACTCATTAACTTACCAACCAAATCATTTGGATTCTGGGTACTGGCCAATACTAAAGTAGAAGCTTGCCAAGAGCTAGACAATGATTTCAATAGGACCCTAGTCACAGCAGAAGTTACAAGCAACGATCGTATGATTAAAAGATCTGTGTCTAATGACTTTGATGATTACACAAATACAGCCGACATTTCGTACGATTTTGATGATAAAGACAATACAGATACGGCTAACAATGCTTTGCAAAGTAGAATTAGTAATATTAATAAAGATTTAGATAAAATAAGGAAAATATACCATAGCAACGGTAGATATAAACGCCAAGATAATGAGGTTAGCGGAAAACATAAGTTAAGAATGCAAAGACCAAGAAATAAAGGTCAAAATAGTGAAGCCAAACCGAAAGGGTTATTTGATTTACTCAAATTCCCGCGCAGAAACATTACCAGGCTTTATAGAAAGATCGGTAATAAATTTAGATTTGCCAAAGGTCCTAAAACACATTCGAGAAATTTAAAAGTGAAACCTACCGTTATGTTGAAGAAAGACAATATCAAAGAAATGGATGGGCCTGAATCACACAGTAGGGAAAAAGTTGTTCGAAATCGTAGAAGTATTCGAGAAGAAGATAAATCAATAGATAATGAGATAGATTTCGATGGTACTACAAAATCAGAACTATGGAAAGTTCTAAAAGAAATACAAGAGCGATTAAAAGATGTGTCCTTGGAGAAAACAGATACACATTCTCAAGAACGTGTACTTTTAAAAACAGAGGTTACGGATGATGGTGCGACCATCAAAATTAGCGAATCTGATACTGGACTTTTAAAGTCAACGATGGAAAACGTCGTCGGTGTTTTAGATGATTTGAATAGCAATTTAAACAGATTTTGGAATGCCGTCTCTTTTTTGTAATGAGATAAGTGCTTACCTACAGTGAATTATTAAGATAAGATCATAAGATTATGACAATTAATAAGTATACCTACTTAGATTAGTTAAGGCATGTATTGATAGTTACTTTGTAAGTAAAAATAAATAATGTTTTTGTTGTAATTTTCTTCTTCGTTTTCATAAAAAAAGTTTGTGGTTAGTAATCATGTTATACAGGATATAAATTTAATCAAAAGGAGAATTTAGTGAGATAAGTAGCATTAGCCTCTGCGGCGTTATGTGCCTACTAGAGAAAATTATTACATTTTAAAATGTTTAATGCTAACTTGTGAGGCAGAGCTTGTGTATGAGTTTTGACAGCATGAAACTCCGATCGAGTAATTTAGCGGAAAAGAAAAGATCTTCCATAGCGCGTTTCAGGATTGTACTTATAATTGACAATTATGCTGAATGTGTCTGCAGTGCCATCTGTGTAGCTTGTGGTGTAGTTGAAGAGGTCGCTACAAATAATAAAATTACTCGACCGGTATAAACGTAAGTACGTTCAGAACTCATACTTAGGGACCAGCGGGTATGGTAGTAAAACAAAGGGCTAGTGGTACAATGTAGTTTATTTATTATTTAACAACATTTTTAGATAAACCATTTTCACATTTAACTCGGAGTGCACATGAAAATGGCTATCTCTAAACTTTTATACAATAACTAATAGGGACCTTGTAAATAAACGTTAACAATGCGCCGCAACAGTAATGACGAGATGTGTCAGCGAATAAGCGTCTATTACACTACAGTGATACAGTTGTGAAAGGAAAACTAACCTTATTTTATAAGAATAGAGTTTATTATCGGCAGTTCGTTTACAGCCAGAAGGTAGCCGCAGATTGGGTGTACGACCATATGGGATAAACTGTTTTTGAGGCGACACGAGGCGCAACTCTACGACGCAGACTTTAAAGTTCAGAATGAAATTTATTTGGTCTTTACGTTGATGATAATTTCTATCTACTTCAACAATATTATTCTTAAATGTTTTTTTAAGCATCAACTTGAATGTCAAGCGCATTGCGCGTGTAGAACTGCTCTGGTGTTTAAGAGTGACTCGTGCGCAACGTAGGTATGTATTTCCAGTTTCGATAAGAGATTTTAAATTCATTTAAATCAACACAAACTATACGGTCCCACACTTAGCAACGCTTTTATTATGGGTACCGTACAATGGACTGGGGTGAACCCAGTCTATAATACTATATATAGATATTAAACATCGATGAATCGGGTACAAATATTCGTGATCAAAGTTTGTTCGTATCAGGATACGAACCCGGGTTCGGTGGATTTATAGATTTATTGGACTTACACCCAAACTGTCTTGCAGCAAATAAACTTAACTTACTGTTATCAACAATGTGTCACAGAAGCTCAATCCGTATTTTTTTAATACCTAAAACATTTTTCAACAATAACTTTTTTCGTTATTCACCCTTAGTTTAAAGTTAATCGTGGATGAACTACTAACCTTTTTTTTCTTTAATATAACAATACAACATACATATGAACCGTGTTCATATAGATTAATGGTTTATTCTGTGTATTTTTTTTACATTCTGTAAACTTGCATTTTAACACTATAAATGTCACTAATATTAAAAGCTAACGAACTTATGTGTTCGCCAATATAATTTACAAACATTCGAGGCGTCGATCCACTCGGAACAATATTGGCAGATGATAGAGTGGAGAACATTTTTTTTAATAATCACACCTTTACAGCCAGTGTTGAGGTTTAAAAAATAAAAATAAATTCAAAGCGCAATACGAATTGCAAACTGTGGCACTTTCAAATCAGTTCTTTATGCTGCCCCCTCACTGTCTGTAAAAGTTCAAACGAATCCAACGATTCCCTAAGTAAATTAATACTGGCGTTATTAGTGTTTAAAAGCTCTTGTGTGTGTGGTACTAGTGTCGTTGTCTCTATAGTCTATGCCCTACGTTGTGAATCACCAATCATGATTCGGTTACGAACATTATTTTGAGAATGCATCGAATTAGTTTTTTTTTTACAACCCAATACAATTTTGTCATCTGAATGTATACTGTCATTCTCTTATGTCGGTCGCTGTGATTGGTCGGACTATTAAATAGAACACCATTTAAAAAAAAACATTCATTTGATTTGTATATTTCAGATGACAAACCATCAATCTGGCTTAAGTAACGTATTTTAATTATGATGCATTTGTTTTCATTATAAGTTTATGTATGAGAAATAAATTATACGATCAGTCATTATGCCATCTCCAAGCTGAAATAACATTAACTGGCTTGGATTCTAATATATATACTAATCTCGGAGAGTATAAAGAAATTGATTAAGGTATCTACAAAGAGATTTATGTATATAAAATACATATAAGTACTTATATCATATTAACAAACAAATGCATCATCATGGCGTAACATTCATATCCCCGTCTCTCTTTAACCTAGTGCAACTATCAATAGGCTAGTATATTTAATAAATTTAACAAGTTTATGTCGTAAGACTACCGTTTCGTTACTCCTCTAAGGACAAGAACAACAGTATAGTAAAACTCCAGTTTCGATCAAGGTGTTCAGAAGAAAGATTGAAAGCCATCGTAGGCCAAAAAGTCATACATGTTCATACCTAAATAATTTTAACGACGTCAAAAAAAAAATTCACATTGTTTACCCTGAGTACAAGTTGTTTGGAAAAATATTCAATTGTATGTATTTTTATTTAATTTTCGGTGTCAAAACATTCAAAAAGTTGGTCACATTTTTTTTGGATACCTTACATTTACGACTACGGGGTTGCACAGAAATTACTTTTTTATATTGTTTTTTTTTTAATATAATTAATAATTTATGTCTAATCTACACATCTACCTTGTATAAACCTCTTTATAAATTCATTATAATTATAAAATGAAACACTGTGTGAGGAATAAATTCTATGCACAATGTGAAAGACAAGTTAGGAGTAGAGATCCATGTGTTCTATACAATAAAAAAAGATATTTAAACACATATATTTAACATCCATTTGATATCACCCAAATTCCTTTAGATATCGCGCATCCAAGCAACATTATCACAACGACAAAATACTGAGACACACTCCCACCACGCTCTACACTGGTGTCAGTGTGTGACCGTATACGAACATCAAAAGCTTAACACACACGTGAAGTACAGTGAAGCGTTATGACAGATCACATGAAAGAGACGCATAGAAGAATACGACACCAACACGCCAAGAGCCTTAGCACACTTCAACATCGCCATGCAACCAATCACAACTTAAGTAACATAGATAATATTCTCTACACTGTCAGTATAACAATTCTCATCATTTATCTGTGCCGCTCTGAAGTTGGCTCGAGGACACGAGGATGTTTAAATGCGACGGCGCTGGAGCTAACTTCAGAGTGGTATCGATACGTGAATCGAACTATACCTACAGATGTTCATAATATTAAAAAGGTAATCAATGAACTTTATAATTCGAGAATATCAGTAATCTTACCTACTGTATTGACCCTTTGGATTTTGAATACGTAATATTTAAGATTTCAACCAGCAAATTATAAATCTTAAATAATGATATTTTATTTTATCATTTTCATATTGATTTGATTTAAACATGTCACAATATCTGACACCGTAGAGAACACAAAAACCGTTGATTTTAAATTAGTGACAATTAGCGGATAATCACACTATACCAAAATAATGGTTATTCTTAACTATTATAGCCTACAATGAGTTATAACAACGAAGAAACGCTGACTATTTGCTACAATAGATTTGAAGATAGATTGAAAGGTTACAAGTACTACTAACACGCATGTAGGTAAAGGGAAATGCTGAGTTTGATCTTAACGTTTGGTCGGGTCGTCCGAGACTTACACATCTATTATTGTATTTGATTAACTACATACAACCGTTTAGCTATTTTGCCATGCACATACAACTATTCATTAGCCTAATCTAACCACACATATTATGTTGTGAAAATTTTAAATATTTATATTATATATTTTATTTCTTATATTATAAGAGTGAAGCGGCCGGGCGGGGCCTAGTGAAGTCGCCCACACAGATGCGTGCTCTACACAAAACTCTATGATAGAAGCTATGAAAATATATGGATGTGCGAGAAAATATCAGTATCTTAATACACCAGAAAAATAGTAGCATTCTCAGTAAACAATCAGAAATTATTGTGATTTTTATTTATTTACAATCGTGTATATTGAATATTATATGATCATGTGAAGGTAGGTATAATTGACCTGACTATGCTACGGAATATAAGCAAGCGATTTAATTATTAAATGGAGTTAAATTAATATTATAGTGTGGACTAACGATGCATTCCGATTTGACAATCGATGATAAACTAAAATATTTTTTTCAGAAGGATAGTATAGCAATACCTACGTATATGTTCTAATGTGTTCTAATTTTAAATAAAGTTTAACACGCAATGTTCCAGAATTAAAAAAAAAATTACAATATACAATTACGTTCTCATCTACAATGAAATTATGTACGCACTCGTAATTTAAAAAGTAATGCTTTTTTTTAACGAGATGCATCGCCCGTTCCGAGATAGAAGAAACTAATTGTTAAAAATACATGATGTGCTGATTGTACAGTTAAAAGTTTAACTAGAAGGTAAAGTGACAAGTACCGTGTCAAATGTCCACGTGGTTGGAAAGAGAAGGAGCTAAAGAGAGCGCGCGCTGGGCCGAGTCGGGCGCACAGCTTGTTAATTTATCATATTATATCACAGCTTTTGACGATAAAAAATCTTTTGCAATTGCAGCTTTTAAATGTGGACAATATTGTTCGAACAATTAGCTTGCATGCCATCCTTGTAACCGCATAGTCGGATTGATAGACATAGATTTTCGATTCCTGCAGAAACCCGAGCGAAACGGAATTCGAACTATCATCCGACCGTTATTTTAAACAGCCTTTGACAGCTCGTCGGGAGCAATATCTACATCGAAAAGATTCCGAATCCAATTTTAATTTGGAATGTTTGTAAATAACCTTGCGATGTTCTCTTTTTCAATAAATGGCTTTTATTATTTATTGATTTTGGAACGGTTTCGAAAATGTATATCTATTTAACGACCAACAAGGGTTTATACCGTACCAGCCTCTGTTAATAAAATGCCTCAAAAACCCTCGGATATGAACCAATCATGACCACGGTCTCGATCCCTCCACTATAATCGCTCGAATAATTTGCGCACACCATTTAATGTCGTTTAACTTTATTAGTACCTAAGCATAAAACATCGAAACGATTATATTAGTGCAACACGTCTGCGCACGGCAGTAACACAACGAATCCTGTATCTACATTACACATTACTACTAAATGAACATCCAATCTTATGTTACGACATGCAGAATGTTATGGACAACACTAGATAAGATGGCGGAGGCACCAACTCACAACAACGACTACCTAAACTTCGATGTGGGTATTAAGGCTAGGGTATAGTATGTACACCTCAATGGACATGTAGAAACACTGCTTAAGCACGCATGCAAAACATTTACAATGCCAAAGTGGAGTCAGCGAAGCGCCGAACAACCGACGCTGGAAGGGAGCCAAGCAAGCAAGCGTGGAATTTGGATGAAAACAAATAACAGAGACGGAATACATTGTTATTTCAATGTAAGAGTGAAATAGAAAGAGAAGTCGAATCATCGATAATACACGCGTGCTCGTCTTATAATACAAAACAAAAATCCATCGTTTTTTTTTTTCAAATAAATTACACCATCTCTCTAGTTGTAGTATTTAATATTTATTTCTTCTTTACACTTAAATAACAATATATCACAAGCGCCGACCAACATATAACTGCTTGTAGCCCGCAATACACATGCGTGCCACTCGTATGTGTAGTAAGTTTTGACAGATAAAAGCACGTCAGGAACATAGTGTGCAAGTAGATCGCTTTTAAGCTTAGATTAGTGTGACACAAGCGTGCCAGTGTCAAATGCGAGGAATCTGTGTTGCGTGTAGCTGGCATGTGTATTTTAGAGGCATAAAATACCAGATAGAATGCGGGCTACTTTACACTTGCATGTGTATTGCGGGTTTGTTGCACGTGCCGATTGTCTCCGCCGCGGCGCTGATGACTTTTTGACCGTACGTTCAGGAACGCGCTACTGCATGGAGGGCCGCTTCCACAATTTCATTATGAATGTATAAAAATATTATTGCTCATTATCAAGCACCACGCGCCGCTAGCCAACTACGTTCCGAAAAAATTTAGAATTCAATTCTCTCCTACAAAATGTTTGTTTGAGCGCGTATGATAGGTTGTCCGAACGAAACTGCCGTCTCCTGTGTTGAGTGGGGGTGGGGGGTGTTGGGTTGTGGGACATCGGTAACAATGACTTAGCACAGCTACATCATGCGAGCGAGCCGACCGCTCACTGCATCACGCACTTACTCTCAATCTGCGACTTTAGTTCGTTCACTTGCGTTTCAATGGTGTTTTTCAATTCTGAAACGTTCAGAATAAAAAAGATTAGTACACAAAATCACCACTGTCAATATCGGAAGCGGATTCGAAATCTTTCCGATGTTAATCTCGCCACCAATGAGCTGTCAAAAGACTGTATAAATGTAGGATGATGTTTCAACAGCTGTTGTAGTGTATATTATATAACAATTTCGGAAATCCGTCTCGGTATAGTTCCGATTGCGTTTCCGATATCGATATTAAATAAAAAAAATAATAATGTATTAAGAACAACACACACAAGACATTAACGAAAACACTTTGACATCTGCAAAAGTTTTCAAACTGTGTTACAGTATCAGCGCCCACCTTTTACAACCACTGATCGTCTAGTGACTGATAGTAAACTGCAAATTTTTTTCCGGGACGGTTTTGAGGCATCGCTACACACGTTCTATGTAAACGCAAACTATCTTTCCACGATCGAATGCTTTCATAGTATCATTCAAACATTATTAAAACAGCCGTTTGACAGCTTATTGAGAGCGAAATCAACATCGGAAAGTTTTTGATTCCCATTCCGAAATCGATTTCAAACTGGTTTAAAAATTCCGGAGATATCCAAAGATCAGTAACACTTACTGGTGAACTCGTCCTGGTCTTCTAGCTCAGCTTCAGCCGCTAACTCCTCAGGAGTCTTCTTCTTCCTCATCAGGGGGTTGTCGGGCTCTGCCTGTTGCTGCTCCACCACTTCCTCTTTCTTAGGGATTTTGTACTGTAATTAAGATAAGTATTTATATTACTACAAATTGTTTTTCTTAGAACGAAAGCGTAGCCTGATCAAGACATGCTGCGTTCACAGCCAGGCAAATGACAGATAATGCGAGGCTATGCAGCTGGTCGTTAGTAATTATACCTGCGAGATTATTTTGAATCATCCCAAAACGATACCGGAAACCGAACCGAAAAATATTTTTTTATGTTCATACACCCTCTATCATCGAAAGTTCATTTCTATGATCGAAAGTTTTCGAACTGTCGTTCCATATTTTTTTAAATAAAACAGCCTTTTGATATCTCGTCGGGAACGAAATCAGCATCGGAATGTCGATTTCGAATGATTTAAAAATACCCCGCTGGTATTTATTGTACTGGAATCGCCCCCAGTCTATTACACGGTACCCATAAACAGAATTTAGAAGAGATTCATTTGTTTGCTTCGGTACTTATTTGATTTGTTTATGGGCAAATAAAAAAAGATACGTTCTAACGATCTCTTTGATTTCATTCGCATAATACCTCTAAATAGCTTGGCAACAAACATCAAAGACCGTACAGTCTCCGGGAAAGTCCACAGATTATATTCGACCGTAACCGGCTATGACGGTTTCCGAACGCCACTCGGTTGGGGTTCCCAGCAGTAATTTCCCAGCGGTACGAGCGGCGTTCGATTTCCGAAGCTGTGTTGCCACACTTAAATATATTGCGCTCTTTTCTGTGCAAACTCACAATCTATTCCCATGGTAAGGAGTAATACAGGCTTTATTTTTTATTTTTTTTATTGACTGGTATTGGATTGCTTTGGCGTTTGTCGTCAAAAGAAAAATGTTACGCTTTTGAAAGACTGTATTCTCTGTGGATCAGTTATCTTAATACCTACCGCGTGTTGGCTCCACAGTCTGCTTTTTATGACTAGATTATTTTTAAAACAATAATGACATCAAAGGAAACTCTATGAACCAATCAGTGCTTTTCATTTATTTGCTCACGTCATAACATAAGTATATATGTCTATTGTACTCTATAAACGATTACAATTAAAACATCTTGTTGATTCAAGTTTATATCAAGTGATGTCAAGTAATTAATAGCAATAACATATTCAATATATAATAATAACTCCAGCCCTTTTTTAATGTCCCACTGCTGGGCACAGGCCTCCCCTCAATGCGAGGGGGGATTAGGCCATAGTCCATCACGCTGGCCCAGTGCGGGTTGGCGGACTCAACACGTCTTTCGAGGGAGTCATGCAGATTTTCTCACGATGTTTTCCTTCACCGTTACACATTCAATAAATATACATTATAATTAAAATAATGGATATGGCATCCGATTCAAACTTATTCCGAATTTAATCACACTATGGTAATATGGGGTGTATTACTACCACTTTTCTTACGGTGCACAGTACTGCCGTACGGTATGTGTAGGGTGCACTTATAGCTGTAGTGTATTGGTGTATAGGTACTTGCATACGATCGTCCTGAGAAGTTTGGCCAGCGGGACGGGAGCGAAGTATAATGATACAGTACACAACACTTGTGAAAAGAAGTTTATTGTTTGTTCACCAAGCACCACACATAAAGTACATAAAGAAGGAGACGATATTTTCTACCTGTTTTTCGTCCTTAAAAGCTGTCGCTCTACACACATAATGTCAAACTAAAAATGGCAAAATAAACATAGATGACCATCTACAATTAAAGATACTATTTTGTATATAATCAGTAAACATCAGTTACTCTAACCTAACTTACAATTACATTACAACAAAAATACTGAAATGTATAGTAGCGTCTAAGTATGTATAAATAGAAAAATCTTGTCTCAAGTGCATACTCAGGAGTAGTAGGAGATAATACCTAGGTACCAACTTCTTAATAAATTGCGTTAAAAAATAACCCCAGTACCTACTTCTATATAACAAGTGCCATCGAAGACAAAGCAACTAAATGACACAATATAAGATCCCAGCTGAACAGAATCCGCTTACTTTAATCTCGAATTGATTACATGCACCCTGTCAGTGTGGCCAGGGAGGAATATATTTTAATTTTAAAAGCACTTTCTCCTGGCAACCCTCCGGAGATCTCATTAGAGACGTCTCAGTTGCAAGATGGCGGACTAAGCTGCGGGATTATATTGAACGTTGTCATTGTATCCTTAAATTCTTATTAGGCACCCAAGTCGTCGAATAAGTATACTTGATATGATTCTTTCAAAATTAATTAACAAGAGCTAAGTTTTTCTTTAAAATCCACTTCTAAGAAATTGTAGCGACGGCGCTGCAGACGACATTCAGAAAAATTGACAATTCTCCATGCAATCCGGCAACGCGCTATGAGATATCGGATCCCGACAATAATCGTCGGGGCATAGCGGCCTACCGCACGCCTGGCTAGAGATCTTCCCTTTTCCGCTAAAACTTTCATACGTATCTAAATAATATAATCAGCAATCCCCAAAAAACGAATTGCTGTTATAAATATTACCGCGATATTATAATTTACATTTGGAATTACGGAAACATTTTTAAATGTACCTTTTTAACTGTTATGGAACGTCACAGTTTAATTATTCGGTGCCCGCATCCCGGGGGATTCCCGCGGGATTCCGGGTATCCGACTAATGAGACTCGGCATTAAATAAACGAAGCTTGGCGGGAATTAATCACTAAAATGTGTGTTTTAAAGGAGGTATCATTTATCGTAACTGCGTGGGGCTTCGAACTGCTTTTTGTATTTTAAATATTAAAAAAGTCCTTTAGAATTAACAATATCATATAGTATTATTATAGAACTAATTTAAAACGTTGTCATTTATATAAATAACATAAGAAGTTTTTTTTTTTATATTAATAGTACATTTCGATTATTCTATGAAGAGATTTTGATTTTATACTTTTGTAAGTATAAAGTGGCTATAAAGACAAAACTATACCTTAGAGTACACAATGTTGAATATATATCGTCTATTGAATATAGTCATAAATTGAGCTTGAAATATATCTTGTTCATGTCTTCTTTTAATTCTTGATAGCAGTGTTAGCCACAAAGAAGTCAACCTGACTCGATTAGGGAGTCGCGCGAGGTATACGGACTCCCTACTAGAGTCAATTTCACATCTATGAGCTTACTATTCTTCAATCTTCTTCCTTGCTTAAGAATAACATAATTACCATAATCTCCGAAAGGTCTGCTGCAAAACATACATACTCTATGGTCCATACTAAGCAACGCTTGTATAATATGTTCCATAAAATGGCTTTGAGATGATCTCAGCAACACGGAGACCACGAAAAGTTTTGTGAAAACATCAGAATTGAATCCGCAGTCATCCATGCAATGAGCTGATCGGCCTACGCTCAATCCACTGAACCAGATGCTAACCATAAACCATACCACAACTTTTTATGTAGCTTTACGGTAACAATAAAGTCGTCCGACTCGCTCACAACACAGATTCATTAAATACGAGTGACAGTGATAGCATGCTTTCTCGATGACGTTTTGATTATATCAAGAGTGGCTGCTTACCATACAGACCTCCGTCAATAGTCGATAGGTAAAGGTAGCCCCATAATTGTCCCATAATAGCCAAGGCCCTATAAAGGTACAATTTGTACGAGATTGCCGGTCATCGGTAAATTGGTTACTAAACTTATCAGGGCGGACATTGAGATGAAACCCTGTGTGTACAGATTTTTGTGAGACAGTGGTGGGGTTTGGGTGATAGAAAGGGATAGATAGATTGGCAGATAAAGATACGATTACTTACAGGCACGTCATAATTTGAAAAAAGGGGTTTTAAATTTTCTCTATATAGATGAATCTTATTTATGTTCATGCACAAACGAAACTAGACTAAATTAAAAACCCAAAGTACTAATGTAAGTGAGTATAATAAATCGAGAATACTGAGCAATCTAGAGATATAATAAGTCTATAATTTGTAATGTTTGTTCAAATTTAACACGAACTCTACAAATCAGCCTTCTAGACGCGGTGCCCAGCAGAGGCTTTTAAAGTTGCAACACCAATTTTAAAACAACCGTTATAGGTATATTTTCGTTTACATGACACACTTATTTTTTCGTCAAATAACTATCCAAGAATCGTTTGTATTACCTCACCCCTTTTTCACCCTTTCTAATAAAGCTTACAGATAAATCAGAAGTCACATACAACATCTACACTGAACTAACATTTGTATGTATGTAATGTGTGTATGGTGGAAAATCGCTATGGGAGGTTGTATGGGGGTGCAGAGCTTTGGAAAATGATGTGTCAAACGGTCATGTTACGTACCGTTTGCATAAACAGGGATGTCTACATTTTTAAGATATTTTGTCTTTTATTGTTTTTTGGTTCGGGGATATATTTTATATTTGAAAGGTTAAAGGGGAATTGACAGAGTGAACGATAAACAGAGCACTTTACTCTATATGGGTCTGTTTGAATAACCTTTCTTTGATGTTGTATTTTACCAAATGGAGTACAGAAAAGTCTATATTAAAATGGATTCTATTGTATTAATAAAACAGAATAGAAGACCAGCTATCTGGGCTAGATAAGCAATAGTTCCCCTTATTAAATATAAGTATAGAACAGTTTTTTACACTTTTTGTAAATATCAAGTAGCTTTTCTATGCTCTTTTTATTTATATTAGTTTCTTGTAATTACTGTATTTAATAAAAGTATAAAAAATAAATATAAAAAATACCATATAAAACAATGTAAGAAAATTTATCATTTTTATTGCTATCGCTACCGGAGCTCGTGCGGCGCGCTTAATGTACCGGAAGTATTGTCGATGCGCTGTCGACCGTACACACACTTAGCGATACTTATTTTGCGGACCCTACACGTTCCATCCTATTGGGCTATCGATTTTCATAGTTCCGTGGTGTGACGAATAGGAAATGAGTTTGAATGGTGTTAACTTAGAGATGCTAGGGGGATATTACATGATCATCTTATTATAGCTATGACATAGATTTTTCTGGAAACGGCAAAAACCTTGAATGATATCTGGACATGAAAAAATACTTGAATAAAAAAAATACAACCGAATTGAGAACCTCCTCCTTTTTGAAGTCGGTTAAAAAGACAAGCCCACTGAGTTTCTTGCCGGATCTACTCATATGAGTTCTGCTGTCCCGATTTTTTTCTGATACAATGATATATAACCCTTACATCTCATTCTAATCTAAACATTCTTCCCCGTTCTTCTCCATGGGAACGGCATTCCGAACGGGTGGTAAAGTTGTAGCTTAGCATTTTGTCACTATTTTGATGATCTATAATTACTTATACATGAATAAAAAATATTGTGATTCCAATTGAGTAGAAAAAAAAACCATTTTATTCATATTTACGGACAATTGTTTTTTCTCTAAATAAGACATGAAAAGCCAGTTTCTCCGTGTCTCTTATAGATTCGGATTTCTCCATACCTACTATCCTAGTTTAAAAAAAACACCTTATTTCAGAGTACGTGTCTACATTCAAAGTATTCTTAAATTCTTATTCTTCCTCTATTATTAGTAAAAATATATTTAATAGGCAAGTTCATTGTAAATAGGCTTGGGCCTAGTTACTATAAAACTATAAATAATAATCCTTTTTTAAGGCAATAGCTGACTGCTATCGCGTGACTAAGCTTAGTGGCGAAGATTTAATCGTTTATTGAACAATGTTGGTTCATTGTTTTTTGAAATAACCTTTATTACACTGGAGACCCTTTTCACGATCCGGGAATCGAAACTAGGATCTTATGTTCGGGTGCTACACTCACGACCACAGAGATAGGGGGGGTGTAGCTAAAAAAGTTTACTAAATGCAATTTCGAATGTACCAGGATACCATAAATTATAAGGAAAATAATTTTAAGTACACCGGATAATTAAATAGAGAAAGTGCCATCAAAACTCCGCCACCCGCCGTAACGAAAGAACATTTACGTATAATTCCACGTCATAGTGCGGAAAGTTGCGGAAAAGTTGGGGTGGAGTGCGAGTTTTAATTGTGAGAGGTTTAGGGCGGAGCGCCTGTGGCAGCGAGATGAGTGCTTTGAAAGTGATTATAAATTGTGGAGTGATATAATTTATTGAGTTTAAAAAGTATATAACGGTAAAGATAGGACGTATCAATTAATGTTATATATTTTTTATGCACTTTTACTGCGTTTACTAATTTATAACTGTACCTATATTAAAGTGTCACTATGTTACGATGTTTAATAATAAAACGTATTTCCCGGAGTGACCCGCTATCATAGAAACTGCACCCCAACACCCCCAGGGGTGGGCGAGAACGGAAATGTTATAACAAGATCACGTACCAAGTTTCCTCGCGAACTCGTCAAATGAGAAGCTCGAAGAACAGGGGGCTATTAATTGTGTCAATAAATGAACGACTCAAATTATATTTCAAGTTATAATTGCTGCCATCGATAAGTTTTCGGAGTCAGTGCAATTTGTGTTATAGCGTCTAGATGATATTGTCTTTTTTTGTACGGATGTTGGTTGGTCACGATCATGAGGTAGTTGGTCCGATTCTTGAAATAGGTCAATTGCTTTAAATCTTCAAGAAATTAGAATTGTTTTACTACAAAGAACAATAATAACAGAAGGTAACAGTACTATCTTAACCCAGAACAAACCAATTCAAAAAAATCCGAGATGGTACTTTATGCATGTATTTTTTCACTGACGAATTATTTCTTACGATTACTATGCTATCCTTGTCCCTAAATACTTATTACAATCGCTTCCGCTCCCGCTCTCAGTCCCACCGCACACCACCCAACTCAAAATTACCTCAGTCCTTTGACACAGCCATTTAGAGCACAAATTTTATTAGCGTCGGAAAGCGCCGGGCTGGTTAGACGGAGCGCCGGCGCGGTAATGGGCTCACTAATAGTTGACGCCGGCGCGTAATGTAAACGTAACTGTGCTGACGTATCGCCCGCCAATTAACGCAACTACAGTTTGGGTGACATTTTGAATTTGCAACAGCGAAATGAAACTGGAGATTTCTCGATCGATTGCGGAGATTAGATATAGACAAATAGAGGAGGCATTTTAGAAGCGTGTGTTCAATTTTAAAAGCTGACATCATTCATTCATGTCATTGGATAGCATTTTTTGAAAAGCATAAAATAATCTGACACTGCCCAGGTTACCCAGATACCCCTTAGTTGGGTCTCAAATGCTCGTACCTAGCAGAAGCGCATCACATAATCGTATCGTTGTCGAGAAAGTATACTGTCATTGTCATTCCTATCTAAGAAAATTGTGAACTGAGCGAGACTGATTACGCTCACATTAATGTCACGCTCGTAAAACGATAGTGCTCCAATAAAAATCGGAAACGGGCAAGACAAGGCAAGTTGCAAAATATATAATTTTATCACACTACGATTCTGTCAAATTTCTCGCCTCAAATGCCCCTTTCCCACCAGTCACTTAGAAGCAGCTTTTTACTCACCCCTCAAATTGCCCGTAATTTACCCCAAGAGTGGGGCACAATGGGAACTCGCGGGCAAATTACGCTAAAAGAGGCACTTCGTCTTTACGACGCGATGACTGCGCGCAGCTACAATCGCGTGGAATGTGAACTGGGACGATTTGTGATGAATTTTGTTGTATTAGGAGATGTTAAGGACACCCTTTATACATGTAAATACGTATTGCGTGCAATAGCAAAAAAAGTGAAGAGATATTAATATAAAAAAAAAAAATTAAGAGTCCATAAAATAATTGACTCAACCGATATAAACGCAGCACATCACTATTCCTTTTCGTAAGTTCTATAAGTGCGATGTTGTTTAACCGCATCTACTACCAGTCTTGGCTTTTATTTTATAAGTCACCCAAGTATAGCAGACTATAGTTTTATAATAATTGGATTAGCTGCTTATAACCTGGTACACGTGTACCAGGTTATAATAAAACCAAAGATTTTTATACCGGCATAAACTTCAAACAGTAGTCCTATAAGTATCTTAGTATTACCTATAACTTTTTATGTTTTATGTTTCCGACTAATTCATTATGCATACATAAAAATCATCCCTGGATATCGTCGTAAAGAAGAAACGGTTCGGTTCCAGATTCTGGCACGGGATTTCCCATAATGCGAAGAGGATTCAGGCTATAGTCCATTCATTCTAGAATTGGTTAGAATCCCTAAGATGTGCCATGTTTCCTCACGATGTTTGCGACCATTCTAGGCAATATAGTATGCACATGCAATTATGTAAATGACTTCAGACTCAGGTGGCTAGTTTGAGATTTGTATGGTCCAATTCACAGACCACTGTAACTACATTAACTGATAAGATTTAGCTTGTTTGTCTTGTATCAGTGTTATGTTAGTATATGTTAATGCATCTGTAAGCCCGTATGTGTGGGGTAATAGGTATTTTTAATTTATTGTATCCCCAATATAGAGTAAAAAATCATAGTCTACTAAAAAATCTTAGTCTACTAAAAAATTATAGTCTATTTAATTAGGAAAGAGAGTAGTCACGCCAATAACTGCACAATCTGTCAATCTAGAGATATATGAATATCCGCTATAATAATTATTTTCTCTGTAACATTCTCGTAAATCCGAGTTCGTGTCATGAACGTTGTTTGCTCCCCCCGGACCAGGGGGGAATATATCGCTTAATCTTATGTACAAACAGACGGCCGTCCGAGATTAAATTGTTGTTGCCATTAATATTATGTGGTTCACACCAAACTATACATACAACACTACAAGTCCGTCTATTTGAAGCCAAGGCTTGCAGGAATCATGAAAGGTCTAGGAAAGCGAAACTGAAAAATAAATGGAATAGTATATAGTAGTCAATTATCATATCATGTTTCTAAGTTTTTAGACTGTAAATAATTTATGTATCTATGATCATATGTAGCCTGATTTATTTACTAACGAATGAATAAAATAAACCTTCATTAATTTCCCATGCCTTTTTGTATTTTACTAAATGGTTGGACTCTCACAGCAATAAGATTGATTGCACGTTCTCTATTTCAAAATGCCAAACCGTACCCCTACATTCCATGGCATGCCAGTGCAAAATGGCACCTCATTTACGCCCCCCCCCCCCCCTTCAACCCCGAAGGAATTCTCCATAAAAATATCAGCGCATGCCACGCCTTGAGCGGATTATTAGGATTTTTTAATTAAAAATAAGTGAATCCCACTCTTCCGTCTTTTGTTTCACAAATGAAGCGCCGATTTTATTCCCCGGACGATTTATGTCTGCTTTTCGGGTCAATTTGACATTATAAAGGCTCTCTTGAAGATTTTTTTACTAGCGTCCGATAGCTGGGCGGTTTTTTACGGATATTTTTTTGTGTTGACGATTTTTTATTGTTTAATTATCGTTGACATACTTGAGATAGGAGCTTATTTTAATTAAGTGGGGCAAGTTGAGGAAGAGCCAGATTGGCTCGTTATGATTATGTTATCAATGAAATTAATCGTACTTACAAGAATAATAATTTGCCCTTTTAACGTCCTACGCTCTGCTGGGCAAAACGGCCAACCACAGTGGCCCAGTGCGAGTTGGCGGTCCACCCACGCCTTTAAACCCTTCAGGCTCTCTAAGAGACACATGTTTTCTTACTAGGTTTACTTTAATCGTTTACATAATCCTAGAGCTTAAGAATCCAAATTGCGCCCATGAGTTATCAACATATAAATAATAGAGCCTGTATTCTCGTTGGAGTATGCAACCTACATACTCTATATAGTAGTAGGTAGTGAACCCACAATTCCAGATTTCCCGAAAACCATTACACCGGTCAAAGTCCTCCTCAACATGAGATGCATTAAGGCAATAGTCCACCACGCTGGCACAGTGCGGTTAGATGATCTTTACACGACTGCCTACATCTTTCTAGCATTCATACTGTCATATCATCGTACTTGATAGAATATTAATACTTAGGCAATAAAACACCCAATTACAACCGAAACACAAACGCCTCTTGTCATCCAATTATTCACAAAAACACGCAAATAAAGGTGTCTAAACACGCACACACGCCATGTTAACACCCCTTCGCGCGTCGAACAAATTACCCGGCCGTGTGGAGGACGCTTAGAAGCGCTTGACCCGCTTCCAGCCGACTCGGCTCGGACGCTGTGACGCAGCGGTAGTGCTATTGAGATGAATATTTTTTAATTCTCTTGACGTATGTCAAGTCGAAACGCCTATATACCACAACGGTACGGCACGGCGTAGTGTGCCACACAATCTGTGGGACAAATTCGTAGGGTTCCAATAGGCATGTCAATCACTAGCCAACTAATTGTCATGCCAAATTGTGGTGACCCCAGTTGGCCTTACAGATGGAGCATTAAATAGATCGTATCATTGAAAGGCGTACTCTGTACTTCCCCGCAAGGAAGTGTGTACTCAGTACATTACTTAGAGTGCATAATTTAAATATCGTATTCAATATGTCCCCTGGAGCCGACCAATTCGACACGAGTTTTCAAGCACCGTATGTGTTGAAATTTATATAAAGACAGTGCGAGTTCATTCGCAAGTTATCTGTTTACTTTAAAGTCTACGTATTTTCCACTCGATGTGAATTGATTGATATATGCCTTCCCCAAAAATTGGCAGACCAAAGTCAGTACAGCAACCAGACACACCGCTCTTTCTTATTCTCTAAGTGTACTTGCATCTATATTATTATGTTCTCTACCTTGTCCCTGATCTCCTGGCGCATCTTCTCTCGCTCTTCCTCCATCTTCCGGTGCTTCTCCTTGCGTCTCTCCTCGGCCTCGCGGATCGCCTCCTGTCGCTCGCGTTCCGCTTCCTCTTCCTTCTCCTTGTCGTCGCTGTCATCACCGTCACCACCCACCGCACCTGCGCCAAACAGAAATAGATTTTAATTGTGAAAAGGTTGGGTATGTTTTGCTATGTAGTCATAAACGACACAAATATAATCTCATCGCATCAGGGTTGAGCAAAAATATTTGGAAACGTATCGAGACACAGTTCCTATAAGATGGTTCTTTAAGGAGTATATTTAATTATCATATGTCTATGACATAAATCTAGGACGATGGCGAATATATATGAATCCATCGGAAACTATGATTATAGATAAAATTATGTCTAAATAAAAGTATATATACAAGTTCAATATTATACAAAACAAATAAAAATTGAAAAGAGAATAGAAAAGTTATACAATCTATTATACAGGGTGTAACAAAAATACGAAATAATATTTCTGGGTATGAATGTACCCATAAAAGCGAAGAACTTTCCCCAGGGAACATAAGTCGAAATCTTGAAAAAATATTTCCATATAAACTTAAAAAAAACCATTTGTCTAACATTTTTCGGCAACCCTGCGTATGAATGAACACCGCCGCCCCCGCCTCTATGCCGCTACACTCCCCGCTGCCGCCGCGACACTGCCCGCGCCGCCGCGCAGCCGCCCGCGCGCCTCGCTATCACCCTGTCTGTACCCACCGTGAAATTTCTACATGACTTCCATTCGCATATTTAACATAGGTACCTATCCTATCTAATAACTAAATCATCATCATCATCATGTCAGCTGAATGACGTCCAACTGGGCATAGGCCTCTTCCCCATAGACCTCCACTACGCCCAGTCTTGTGCTTTTTGATTTTAGCTGATTCCCGCGACCTACCTAAGCCGGGTCGTGATAACATAAATAAAAGTACTAAATGCAATCATTAAAGTTTTATTAGGTACAGGTAACCCAATCTACTTCAGAAATCAAAACATAGTCAGACACAGTAATCAAACAAATTCAACAAGTTAATAACAATATTATCATAACACGATTTTCGAAAGCTTAGCGACTCATTACTTACAGTTTTATTTTATTTAATTTAACAACAATAACAATCCTGATATCTGCCTACGAGTGGGTAAGTATGTATACACACAAAAGGATTAGCTCCTACTGGGCACGTCTACAGCGTTTTAACGATTTTAATCACAAACAAAACGATATAGGTAAGTAGATATCTACCATACAAGCTAGTGAACCAAATTCACTAGCTACATATTCCTAATTTTGTATGTAATTATGGTAACCATAACAATAACAAAAAACTTAATATGTAGACAACCTTTGTACCTACCAGATTCGCATTTTACACGTATGATGGTATTCACACAAAAAACAAATTAGGTGTTATTATTATCACACAGCATAGCACAGCACACAGTCTTGAGACTACGTAGGTGTCTATCTCATCCATCACTATTACGCATGCTATAAGTATGGTTCAAAGTGAGCCCCTTCTTTTTCGATACAGGGCATCATCCTGCGCAAAGTTGACGCCCGGACGTTCTGTAGCATCTGTGGGGTTACAGAGCTGAATGCGGAACGTATTCTGTCCTCCATCTCCTCACGCGTGGTGCACTTTTCAGCGTACACTGTGCTCTTTATGTGACCCCAGAGAAAAAAGTCCAGTGGAGTTAAGTCCGGGGACCTAGGAGGCCACGGCACTGGCCCACCTCGGCCAATCCACTCAGGGTACCGGGCGTTTAAATACTGCCGGTCGACGCGTGTGTAATGCGCTGGCGCTCCGTCGTGCTGGAAAATCATGGCCAAGTACTCCGACAATGGCAACTCCAATATTGCGTCTTCCACGTACCCCGTCAGATGGTCCAAGTAGTTCGTGGAGTTGAGACTATGGGGTAGGATTACCGGTCCAACCAGACAATCGCCGATAATACCAGCCCAGGCATTAATCTTCCACTGATGCTGGTAGTTGTTTTCAGTGGCGGCGTGTGGGTTCGTATGTGGTGGCTGGTGAAGCTCGCTTCGTCGGTCCACAGGATCCGCTCGGTAAAACGCGAATCAGTAGATACGCGCTCCCTGTACGACTGAAAGAACGTCATCCTCGGCACATAATCCGCTGGCGTGAGCTTTTGTATCCGATAGAAGTGGTAAGGGTGTTGTCCGTCGTCACGGAGAGTACGCCACACCACCATGTGATTGACGTTCAACACAGCAGCGGCACGGCGAGTGTTCGTCCTCTTGTTAACAAAAAATGCTGGAGAATCGGCGTCTCAATCTCGGCCCCAGCGCGCAGATTGGGGCGGCCAGCGCCCAACTCCACGCCACCACGGGTCCCGCGAATGGAACCGGTCCTATGCACCCGCACGCAAAGATTGCGGAAGCACGTGTATGATGGAAGCCGGCGCTGTTCAGCAGGCGGCCTTCCATCACTGTACTGATGGCGGTAAATATTCACCGCCTCGAGAATACTTCCCCGTGCTTCACCCAAACACAACATCATTTCGTAGTATTCACTATTTGATAGTAAAAATGAGGCATTGCTTCTTCAATTTACGCGCTTACACCTTAAAAGACTCCGACTAACTGGACGACTTGAAAGCGGAATCAAACAAAATGTGCAAATGCCGACATTTCCGAATTGTTGGGTTCCCATAAAACAATTAAAAAACCCTTTGAAATAAATACACGTACATAAGCGATGGAGCGTAGCAAAATAGAAAATGAAAAATTAATTAAGTGCTTAAACAAAATTTAAGACACAAAATAAATACTTTAACGTTAAATGGTACCAGAAAAAAAATATTTCATTAATTAATAAATAAAAAATAATAATCGACGGAACCAATCAATTCAATGAATAAAAATAGCGGTGTTAAAAGGGCGTCACTCATTTTGTTTGACTTGTGCCGACATTTCTTTGTACATGCCGATGTTTGTCGCTCCCAGCCAATGAGAGTAATTGAACATTTGGCGCGACTTTATCATTGGAGCGGCGACGCCAGCGCAAAGGATTTCATTGAACTTTGACCGTAAGTCCACGTGGACTACGCTGTCGTATCAAAGACTAGTTATTGGTAGAATGATGAATTGGTAAAATGTTGTCTCAGATCTGTAAAGGTAACAGACTTGATACAAATATACCAATTTAACATTTAAATTTATTATGTAAATGTTTTATCGAAATTATAACATTTTATTAACTAACAAATATTAGTTATAATTAGTTTTTAAGCAGCAGGTGAGTACTAAATAACTAGTAAAATAGGAACTGATATGAAAATTAGAAGAATAATGAGTAACATAAATGGTATTTTAATGCTGAATTAAAATCAAAGATATCAGTAACTTGCGTAATGTTTATTGTTAAGCTTTTGTGTCGTAGGCAAGAAACATATCCTATTTTGTCACGTCTGTGAAATCGTTGGTCTTAATTGGAAAGACTAGACACTGATTGTAGGGTTGCACTTAACATTTTTTTGACAAAGGTTTAGACCTCATTATCTCGAGTCCTAATCACTTTTCGACCTATGTGCTAGAACAAACGTTGTTCAGTGTCACTAGTACTTACACCTCTTGAAATATTATTTCGTATTTTTGTTACACGCTGTATAATATAATATTCACGTAATATACCATTTAGAGATGTCGTACACCAGTTTGTTATTTACTGCCTGTCTAATTTGCATACAAACAATTTCAGCCCTTATTATGTTGCTAATACAATTACTTTGCGCGCCGCAGCCGCTTTGGGCCTGTTCGAGCTGGTTGGAACAGGATTCATCCGGTCGAATAGGTGATTCAACATGGCGGCCCTATTCAAAAATCCATTTCACGTCAATCTGAGCATTTGTTACGTCGGACGCACGCGCCGCCGCGCCACACACATCCCCGCATGTCTATTGGTGGGTGTTTTTAAACACTTTTTTATTGCATTCGGGTCGGTTTGAAATGTTTTCACAGTGTAAAATATATTTTTGAAAGACTACATTTTTATGTTAGTACGTTAAACACCATTTACATTAACATAACTAATGTTCCCCTTAAACCAATAATGCTGGCACAACCAAATTCAATCAACACAAATATCCAAAAAGTCTTCATTTAGGTTTATTGCGTGACCAAAATAATATCAAAGTCATAGAGCATGATTAAAAAAAAAACAATGGATATTCGATGCGTTCATTCTGCCACTATCAGTTACCGTTCATCAAACTTTATAAAAAAAAAAAAACTGTGAGCACAAAACATCGTCTAAATTGTGCCGCTCGTGTGAAACGCACTCCCCATTCAATATAACCCACCAACACCTTCCGCCAAAAGAGTTCGGACTCATTTCCATATTATATATGAACCCGAACAATGTCGGCCGCCATTCCCCGGCATTCAATGCCGACCATAAACGAATTCCAACGGAATAGCGCCTCAACAATTCAATTTACTCCCCGCCTTTTCAATAAGCATTCGACATTAAGAAAAAGGAACGCACGAGAAGTCTACAGATACCGCCACCGCCACGGTCCGCCATTTAATTGTTCGTGCCGCTGACAGAATAATGAGTTCGATTCTTCGCGTTCGAAATTCAATAATTTTCAAGTTGACGCTGCCGAGCGCGCGTTCCGAATATCTTTAGGTACTTTTTTTTAAATTAAATATCTGTTGAAGTTTGGGCGAGGTATTGAATATTAATCTATTTGGATTTAAATAATAATTACTTTTTGGTATGTTTATTTAGGAATGTAAGGTTTAATGCATATTATCGGATTTAATGGTATCGAGATTGATTCTCCCAATTTTTATTTATGTTAGCGAAAAACATCATCAAGTACTTTCATGGTTTGTAATGACTAGAATAGCGCCGATAATACAAAGCCAACAAACTTATATATTTCCATTGACTATAAGCTGTTCACTCTAAAAAAAAAGGTATGGAAATCTCATTGGATTAGTCGCACAGAATCGGACTATTAGTACATAGGATGGATCTAGATAATCAACTAATTTTGAGTTGCATAACTAAACATAGTTGAGACACGTAGTCGAGTCTAGCACAGTCTGGTCTGGTCTAGAAAACCAATTCAATTATAACTATGGAAGCCGTATAGTTTGAATCGTGGACGGTAGAGCAATATTATGTTCTAGGATAGTGTAGAAAATGAAAACTAGAACGACATTAGGCCCACGTACGCCAATCTACTATGAGAACCTACGTGGTGTATGAGACGGGTTATTGTTGCTTAGAACTATACAGGGTAATTCAGAAAGGGTATACAAAACCTTATACCTGCACTTTTTTAGTACATTTATAATCGTAATTGTTTGAAGTCAACATTTGGATAGATCGGTTTTAAAAATATTTTTTTTAATTGTGACCTAGTAGATTACAAATGTGCGTAAACAGCCCCGGTTATAGCTTTGAATACCATTTCTAGAATACCCTGTATAGGTATTTACCGGCGCTACGCATCGCTACGCCATGCCATAAAAATCTCTTTGGGTCAACGGTAAAATAAACTTAATTACGTTTACAATAATGTCTTAAATATAACACATGAGTGACGTGTGCATTATATTTCTCGATTGTGCTAGATTAAAAAAAAACAAGTAGGACTTAATTTCCTTAAACAACTACGAACTATAACACTGAAACTTCATTGAAATAGTTTTATATCTATTTAGGACTGCAATACAATTAAAGCCCTGCTCCTGATCATACTATTGAGTATACTAACGAGTATTACACCTTAAAGATACCCCAAGCACTTACGCAAGTAAACAAACGTCATAAAATTATTGACGATCTTATTAGTGTTACGGAGAAAGCGCAAACAAACACATAAAATTAATTGAGCCGAACGGTATTGCCGGGAGATTATAATGTGCGCTTATGTTAGTCGTTAACGCTTGTTATGAGAGGGGCAGAGGTGCATGGGCAATAATATCTTATTCTATCTATCTATCTTCTGTACTTATATAAAACACAGTCGTGTTAGTTACACAATTTATAACTAAAGAACGGCTGGGCCGATTTTTATATTCTTTGATTTTTATAATTTGTCTCACGTATAGCAGAATAACTATTAAAACATGGGGAAATTAATAAAGATAATTCATTTTCTCATACATTTGACTATGGACCGCTATTTATGTAATAAAAATTACTTCTTGTGCAAACACATTTCGATTCGATGCGAGATTGATGCATCTCACCCGAAGGCATTTTATCCGCCATTTGTGAAGGATTCAAATCGTCCGAAGCTCATTATTTAATCAAATAAACAGACGCACTTCAACTGCTAAAATCTAGACATATTATAAACAGAATATCATAATGCATATATTCCCTGGGATAGGCGGAGATTGCTTAACCATAAGAATTGTTATCCTGTTTGTAAAGAAAAAAAGATTATTGCAACACGCCCCGTAACGTCGAGCATGAAAATAAATGAAAAACAAAAGGAAAACATATCCTTTTGTATATACATCATAAACATGTTGTAAGGGATTATGTGGAAAAGATGATACAAGATACCGGCCTTAACGTAATGTTGCCCTTTGCCTGTGGGACGACCCGACACTGAGGTAATAGATACAGAGCAGAGGCGAAGCGGAAAGCGGGAAATTAAAGATTATTTTTATCAGAATCAAACCGACATCAAAAATTTGTAATAAAATCAGATATAATAGTAATCTTCTTCCTGTACCGAGGGTTGAGGGTTCGACCTATAGGATCCAACTTTGTGTGGAAGTTAACATCTATATAAGTAGTCAGTTCTCCCGTGACCATGGTCGCTGTAAATCAATCAAAACGTCGAGAACGTAAAGAACGTATAATAAACGCGATAAAATCCGTAAGATTCGTTTTATTTCAATGTGTAGTATTCGCGTAAATATAAGAAATCAATATCTATAACTGCATACTGGAAACGCCTTCACTCCATTGTACGGTACTCATAATGCATGCTTAAAATACGACCGTGCAGAGTTGGTGTTTTCGTGTAACAATACAAACAAAAAAATATATTTTAGGCGGTATTAAAAGCACTCACAGTTGAACACAGTGCCCCCATACTTAGGACCCTTCTAGATCACCTTATAAAATGTTCACAACCCCATTATAATCATATTATCCGTCACCCAATTTTCCGCCATCTTCACACTACTGTGTCCCGGCCGCATCGGCTCGAATCCGAAAGGGTGGAAAGTAATCAGAAGGTCAGGGTACGAATCCTTATCGTTCAGCTAAGCTCACAGGCCGAACCTTTATTTTATTACAACACGAGTTTCCAAGTTTTTTGCACGAAATATATTGGAATAGGAAACTATTATTTTTTCTTACGCCGTAAATACTTTTTGAGATGCTATTTGTGTTTAAACAGTACCTTTCTTGAACACTTGGATTATGGGATTTATTACGATATTTTGTTTTTAATACAAATAAAAATTCAGTAAATTTAGTGTCTTTATGATTGCTGTGCTAGTACCGTAATTATAATGTGTGTTCCTCATTGAAATAAAACTATTTTTAAGGATTCTATCGCGTTTATTTTTTGTTTTTAGGTTCCCGTAAAAAAAAAACGCGATAGAATCCTTAAAAATAGTTTTATTTCAATGTGTAGTATTCGCGTAAATATAAGATCAATGTGTGTTCCTCATTTAGTCGCGAATTATATTTCATTCTTATTAGTTAGTATTATAAGGTACCAGCTGCGCCCGGCCGTGTTACCCGCGATAAAAAGTATGAAAAATTAAAACATCTATCCCACGGGAACCATACATTTTACCGGGATAAAAAGTAACCTATGTGCTATTCCAGACTATAATCTATCTCTGTGCCAAATTTCATCCAGATCCGTTCAGCCGTTCGGGCGTGAAAGAGTAACAAACATCCATCCAAACTTTCACATGCGAAGACTTCATCGCTTGCAAATAAAGGCCCAGTTCAACAAACTTAAGCCGCAACCACCGACGCTCGGATATCGATCGCACTAATAATAGAGCCGGTCGGACGTCGCCGCTACTAATAATTATATTATACAGCCTATATGTTTGTTCTGCACAGACCTGACGGCTTATGTACCGAGTAGATGCCTGTATTCCCCAAAGGAATAGAGGTCTCACATTTCACGTTTGTTATTACTAGATGGGCTGAAAGTTCCGAGCTCAGACCTTGAGGTCTGATGGGTCTCAAATTTAATGTTATTTTACAGGTATTGACAGAGCCAAGAATATTAATGTTCAGCTCATATACATTGACGATTAGAATTAAATACATAATACTTATAAATATGGCCGGACGAACACACCAACTATACGATCCCACACTAAGCATCGCTTGTATTATGGGTACCGTACAATGTACTGGGGGCGAACTCATTATATAATATTAAGATAGATATTAAACATCCATGACTCGGGTACAAACATTCGTGCTCATCACACAAAGTTTGTTATTACCAGGATTCGAACCCGGGACCCTCAGCACAGAATACCATATTTCCCGTCAAATTTATAGAAAGTCATAATGGATTATAAAGCTATTATAACGTACTTTTTACTCTGAAAAGTTTGTTATAATGCCATTATAATCCTTTATAAGTATCTATAAATTTGAGGGTAAGTCATAAATACTCAACCAGAATTTAACTCGTTCTTGTAAGTTAAATACAAACTCGCTCATTCCAATCTAGAGAGACAGAGGCAACTTCAAAGCCAACGGTTTAGTGAGATGTATGCACACTCCTATTTAGAAATAATGTAGAGAATACGGAATATTTGTAAAAGCCCCCTCTCCTGCAGGTCATAATTGACGCACGTATCCCCCCCACTCAAGAAGGCATGTGACAAAACTTGACGTGACTTCGAACTTATTAACTGTTCGGCGTAACTTAACAATAAAGTGGGCGAGTTAAGTTAGCCACAATTAACATAACGAGGGCACTTTGTGATACTTAGCGCCGACTTTTGTGCTTTTGTAAATTCATGAGAAAATTTACTTAAGTTTCCTTTGTGTTCTTTGGAAGTCACTCGTTGTATAGATTTTATGTAAAACATGTATATTATGATTCGATGCGTATATTTAAAGGATTTCAGATATAAATATAGAACCCTGGAGACTATTTTTTTAGAATTTAGAATAGGCCTTTATATATGTATAAAAATAAAATGTCGCTAGACGAACACACCAACTGTGTGGTGCCAAACTAAATAACGCTAACTTTGTTGGTACCGCACAATGGACTGGGGGCGATCCCAGTATATTATAATTGCTTATAGATTAAACATGACTTATGTGCAATTCGTGCTCCTCGTAAAAAGTTTGCCCCTACCAACTGAACCAACCAGCTCGTCGTATTTATATACGATTTCAAATTAAACGACTAATATGGCAGGTTACCAGCGCTACATGTGAACCGAGTAGAAGGAAAGGGGGGGGGGGGTCCATCGAAATAATAATATCAAGAATTCAAGATGGGTATCCGATGTCATCCTTCATTCACAAACATTTCATTAAACTCCAGAAAAAACCGATATCTAACTACGTACACCGGAATCCCAAAACTTTCGCTCTGAAGCCCGAAAATCTGGCGGTTAATTAAAAAAAACAATAGTTGAAAACTTCCGAAGAACGAGGAACGGAATCTTGGTGGACTTTCGCGAGGAAATTAATCTTGTATTTTGGATGAAATTTCATTAATTTACTCGTTTGTTTTGCGTTATTATTGTTAAGGGAAGTATTCTTGAGTTTCGTGAGACTAAAATAGAATCCACACTGTAAAAAAACCTACAAACGATATGTCACGCGAACACATGAATGCGGGTACCAAGATCTGTTTCGTATGTGTTCGTAAATCGTTTTAGCACGCTGGCTGTGTGTTGCGCCGAGGCCTACTTCATACCGCTCAGTCAACAATGGTTATCGAACATCGAACTAATCCCCAATCAGTGCATAACTGACCGCAGAGCGTGATGCGATCAGCATCATCGCATATATACTAAGTAGTCCAAACATGACCTTGTTTTATCAAAATTATTATTAATTCGTTACGTTCTGTTATTTTATCTGTTTGTTTAAGAGCCATTATGAGTGTTGCCAGGTTAAAACAACGAATAGCAACATCACACCCCAAAATTTCCGTGGGTGTCGTAAAAGGCGACCTAAGAAATTAACACCATGAACCGTGAGTGATAAATGCATGTTCTTTTGTGAATTATTTCCGCTTCAATCATTGGGTACTCAATGTTGTTTTGCTACAATCGAAGCCGCAAACTACTACGAGTACTGCTACGAGTGTACGTAGCAGCTGTCGTAGCTACGTAGTCCTTTCGTAGCGAATTCTCCAACCTGTCGTAGGAATTTCATGCGGCTCATTTACATAACTGTGGAAAATATGTCTCGTGTGACCTTTCTTCATGAAGGAAGTGGTAAAATTGGAAGTGCGATGTATATAAGTATATAGGATAGGCTCAAGTCTATCATCTGAAGAGAGATAACCCGTTATTATTAAAATTAAAAAAAAAAAAATACTTCCACACTAAATCACAAAATTTAAAGTCAAAAGCACAGCAAAGTGCATGAAATGTTCACTAACTTAACAAAATATATTAAAACATAGTTCAGTAAAACTCTTAAAATTTAATATATTATAACAAAAAGAACCGCATGCTCCCAGCTGCAACGAAACTTTTAATTAAGTAAAAAGCCATGTAGCGGTGTAGTTAGCTACTGGAAGCGACACTTGAATATGTAATAGGATTTATGAGCGCACTCCGATTAATGCATATTAACTTGCACTAGTAAGGATATGTAAGGTGTAACTTTAATAGTGTATAATATTGTATCAGACCATCAGTAGGTTAAAAAAAATCCAAAAAAATTAATAATTATTAGACAATTAAAAATAAGATTATATTTTACAGTATTTTGTTATATTTTATACAGTCATTTATATGCCTACAAATTAAGTGAATGAGAGACAAAATGATACACCAATAAGTATTTTTTATTGACATATATCAGTTGCTGCGTCTACTAATAACAAATTATGAATTCTGTATAGAGTGTAACTAAAAAAATATACCTCTTAAAAAAAATTACGACAATCTATGGACTCCGTTGTCTGAAAGTATAATCATTTATAATCTTTGAAGCCGCTTCTAGCATCTATAGATCTCCCAACACAATTCCACTACATCCTTGTCACTCGGTATATAAAAAAGCGTATCACGCAGGGCGCCGCTGTCTGGTCTTCTTGACGTATTATAACTTAGTAACTCATGTTGCCAACCATTTGAAAAACTTCAATTACCGTTATAGGCAATTTTTGGGAATGGTCTTAACGTACTTAACTGTAATCGCCTTGAGAAAACTGATATAACTAATTTGCTCCGAAATTACTAAAGCGATATTGTAAAACTATTATTTCACTATAGTGTACTGACTTTTTAAATTAATCGATGGTTATCGTGTGATAAATCTGGGATTACTAGTAATTACGGCCAGTTATGTACTACTGAAGTGTTACTGCTAGTAGTAGTAAATAATGTTAACCCCTCCATCTACACAAGTTTTTTTTTTATAAAATTTAATCAACAAAAAAAAAACTTATTCAATATTGGAACTTGTCTTTGCCCCCTGCTCTAAGCACAAGCTTGTATCGCAGAGAACAAGTGTATAACCTATTTTTATCCGACGAAAAAAATGAGGAAGTTCTCAATTCGACTCGTAAATGTGTTTTTATTTTATTGTTGTTGTTACGTTGTATTGTTTAATATACGAACACTATAAAACGCCATTTAGTCATTTAGAATTAAATAGTCAAAATTAATTACTAACCTGACAGTGAATAGACAAAATTGTGCTTCAGCAATCTCAATTTTAAGTAAAGCTGATAAAGCCGATTTAGAATCTCATCCAATCGATTAATCTACCAAGAGTTGAGTACCGCTATAAATACATTCCGAAAGTACTTCTAAACAATTAACCTGAAACAAATCGTCTTTGCTTAGCCGGAGCCGGCAAATTTATCAATAATTAATCGATTAATCGGATTAGAATCGAGTTAGTCGATTATAAGTAAGCGGAAACGATTATCAAAATGGGTTCCAATGGAAAATTCGAGAGAGTTTTATTGAAAATTAATTTAAATTAATTTAGCTTGGAAGTTGTCTTGAAATTAATATTTGAAGATATTATTTGTTGGTAACATAAGACGGTATCCGTTTTCCTTTATCATAAAGCCTATGATTGTGACTGTAGTTAGTGAACCTGCTTTATGTAAAGAGGGTCCCGGGTTTTAATACCGGTGGGGGTAAAATTTATGTGAGCATTAATGTTTGTACCGAGTTATCAACGTTTTATATATTTTAGTATTATATACTGAGATCGCCCGGTCCCAATAATAAAGCCATTGCTTAATTTAAGATTGTACATTTGGTATGTTCGTCGGGCGATATTTTTATTCTTTAAATATAATCATCTCTTATCGAACGCCTCCGAAGACCGCTGATGATTTCAGTTATTGTTTGTCAGTTTCAGTCAATGTTTATTTGACATCCTTTACAGGAATCCCAATGCGATCTTTCAGCCCAGTAATAAGCTAAACATTTACCCCCGAATGTATAGTACGGCGCAAAGCAAAGCTCTTGTGCACAGTACTATATGACGTTCGATAAAGTTATAAAACGTCTATAAATTCGGGGATTAGACTACTGTGTCGCTTTTTTGCAATACATGTAAAAAGGTTCGCATTAACGCTCTACATGTCTATTCTCTTATATTTTATACGGTATTCAAGTTTCTCTATGTATTTTCTGATTGGTTTCTGTCAGTGAAGTACGTACCCAGTAATGTTTGCGTGGTTGAACGAGCTGAGCCGTGCACGCGATGTTGCCATGTAAATTATTGCGGGAACAGGGTGGCCGGTGGTTCAAATGTTATAAGGTAGATGGTAATCTATTCATGATTTTCTATCTAATTAGCTACAAACTCGAATAAATGCGGCCAGAGTAACACATTGGTCCCAAACTAAGCATTTTCATGTATATTTTTACTATTATCTGGGGCCGATCCGAGTAATACCCAGATTGAGGCACATTACGAAAGAATATGCTGTAAATATTTCTCGTATCGACATCGACAACTGTTTTATTCTTCTGAAAAAATAAAGTAAAAGTCGCGTCCTCTCGTGAATTAGACGTCATCCTATTCATAAGCATTGTTCGCCCGATCCGTGACCTAAATATTGATTTATGTATCCATTGAACAGTTATAAAAAGAACTGGCTAGCGCACACGACGTCTGCCGACACATGTATAGAACGGCAACTCTTTTCAACGACACGTAAATTCACATAGTTCAATTTACAAGTACAAAGGTTATCGACTGTCATTCATATTTACGAAATGTAATATGGTATGAGCGGGATGAATCACGATTACGTAAAGAATATGCAAGATTATCTTGGAGCCATAAGTCGATAGCTAATACCTTATATTATCATTAACTAAACGACCTGATTGGCTCATTGGATAGTGACCCTACTTTCTGTGCCGCGTTTCCCCGGTTCGAATCCTGGTAGGGACATGCTTTGTGTGATGAGCATGAACGTTTGTATCCGCGTTATTGATATTTAATATCTTTATACGTAGTATATACTGGGTTCGTCACCAGTCCATTGTGCGGTACCTATAATACAAGCACTGATAATGTGGGAGTGTATAGTTGGTGTGTTCGTCTGGCGATATATATATTATATATATAAAGCTTAGACATTACCTACAGCTACAGTCCCAAACCTACCAACACACCTTTTTATATTACCGAATCCTAAATCCACCAAGTCACAATCTTAAACGACAGCCTTGTAATAAAAAGCCAAGCTTATTCGCCTTTTTTGTACACCCACTCCTATCTAAAATCTACCTTGTAAAGATAACGATAAAGTAAATATTCCTTCGTTTCCGAACGCATCGTAAATGGATGGAAGGGTTTATGTATCTGAAACACGCTATCCGGGAGTTGGTATGAACCGGTATAAAAAACCGGTGAAAGAAACCATTGTGGTAAAACCTAGAGTTTATTGATTTAGATAAAATCTAGAAAAATATTGCTCAATGCTCAATGCGAGGGGGACTAGGTCATAGTCCACCACGCTGGCCCAGTGCGGGTTGGCGGACTTCGCACATCTTTCGACGGGTTCTCTTAGACACGCAGGTTTCCTCACGATGTTTTCCTTCACCGTTTAGCAAGTGATAATCGTGGTTGAAAATGAGATTCGCACATGAAATCTAGAAATCCCAGAGGTACAAGCCGGAGGATTGAACTTGCGATCATCGTTACCGAGGCAAGCGTTCTACCAACTTGGCTATCACTACTTCATATATGTATAAGTAAATATCCAATCAGTTCGATGGGTGCAATGAAATCGATCATAAAACAAATAGTTATCGGCTCTACCAGAGTGGGGTGGTAGCTGGGTTTGCTGTTCTCGAGACTGATTGGATGTATCAAATAGATACTAAACGAAGCCTGTTTTAATTGGATGTAGATATACCCCTCTTAATATATAATAAAACTTAACTTGCTCATCTCTGTACCTATATTGAATACAATTGGATAATAAATATTAGCGGTCATTATTTTCGATACTAAGACCCAATCAGATCTAGATCAATTATGATTTATGATGTCAAAGTGTAGCGTGTGTGTGCCTCGCACGACTATGGCAACACACTGGAGCTTATTTTTTTTTGTAATAAAAATGGTTGTTAAAAAAAGTCGCAAAAAAGACAAGCCTGCTGAGTTTCTCGTAAGATCTTCTCGGTTGAGGTCGCGTTCCGATCTAGGTGTAATGTTAATGACAATTTGTATGTCCCGTTTAAGTTTATTGCCACAAGCATATCTGTTTTGTGCAAATGGCATACGCACATAGGTTGTTCGAGCGAAGAAACTCATCAGTACACACTGCCGAGATTTGAACCCACGACCTTTGCATCTGAAAGCAAAGATACTCCCACTGGGCCAGCACGAAAACATAAAAAATATTATAAGTATATGCATAAATATGACCGTCTTTTTTATTTACACGGACAAGTCTTACAACAGAGAAAACTTTTTAACGAGCGCATAAAAAACCGACTTGCGCGGACCATTACCGGCCGGGTCTTGCGTCTCTTTCGCACACTACATGGTCAGAAAGAGAGGGCGATACACTCCAAATGGAGTAGTGTACAGTGACCAAACAAAATACATCACTATGCTTTTAGAAGGATGCTGTGAGGGGATTAAGTCCTGTAGTATGAATTGTTAAAACAGTATGAGTATACTTAGTAGTAGTAGGTATACAGCGTGATACAGAAAGGGTATACTAACCTTTAGGCCTGCGCTTCTTTAACGCATTTGCAATCATTATAATATGAAGTCAGAATTTCGCAAAAGGTTCATGTTTAAAAGTTAGTATAGCCTATCTTGATCATGCTGTATAAAATAGTTTTCACTCTAGACAAGGTTTCACAGTAACATTTACTCCTTATAACTTACACATCAATGAAATAGAGATATTGTTTTTTTTAATTTTATTGTATGTACTTTTTTTAATATATATATGCAGTTTTTCTTGACTCTAAAATTTACCACATGGTTCCAGAGATCCCATCGGAGATCCGGAGATCCTATCCTTATCCCAAGGTGCGAAAAAAGGTCTACTTAAAAACGGTTAAACGTAAAGCGAGTTCGGATATCCCGGATATCGTTGTAGGCCCGGGTCAAACCGAATTACGGCTGCACTCGACGCTCATCCAATCATGGCCCCGACATGCCCCGCAAATTGGCATATTACCAGGGCTACTTTTAAGTAAAATTATACCTTACTACTAACTTAATAGAATATAGATTGAAACAAAAATGTGTCTACTTATTATCCTTTTCATTTAACTATAGTTTAGTAGGATTATGACGTGTTGGGTACAATTCTCGGGTTATTCAGAGCTGGTCTTCTTTCGGTTTTCGTCCCCTATTAAGAAGGAATAGTGGGTGTACAATAGTGCAGCTATACCTACTGCTTAGATGAGGGGAGTCAAATTCATGTTTAAAAAATATTACTACAATTCGTAACTGCTACGACATTTCGTAACTGCGTAGCATATCCTTGCGTAGTGCCGTCGTACAACGCTACGAATAGAACTTCACAGAAATCTTACAAATTGGTTGTGATTGACCTTAATCGAAACGATGGACTATTATGTGGTTAGAGTGTTAATAATGATTCTTTTTTAACTCAAACTGAAATTATTATGGATCGGAGATAATTCGAGCCCTAAAGGTATTAGTTCGAAGACATGAAAACTTGGCTTGTATTTGTGGATATCGTAAAAGGAGATAAGGGGCATATATCGGCGTACCATCTCTCATCGGTTAATCGGTTATAACTAATGAACGTTGCATGTTTTTATAAGCTCATTGTAAACGTATGTTAACTATTTTTTACGTTTATATTCAATGGTTATCTTAAAGCTTGTGATCCGCCCCATCCAGCTATTCGGGCTGCAACCCAGTTGGAAGCCTGCCATGGCCTTGGGGAACTCGGTCAAACGCATACCGGGACCTCTAGAGCCACGCTACGCCGCCCAATTTATTGCCCCGGGCTAAACACAGAAATCAAAAGGAAAATCTGTCAAAACGGTTAGTCAACCATTTTGAATTATTCTATGGCTAAGCAGCTTGGGACTTTTATAAATCTAGCGTCAGTTAAGATGTCAAAGTGTAGCGAGTGTGCGCCTCGCAAGGCAATGGAGATAAAAAATATAGATAGAGGATATATATATAGAGGTATTCGTAATCGACAATTTAGTAATGCAATTTGCTTGGTCAAGTTTAAGTGATTTAAAAACTAATTAAATGTTCTATTTATCACAAGGAAGCAGGGTATCGTTGAAAGTTATTAAGGTTCTTATCCAAAATGAAAAAAATAAGTTAGAAATGTGGTTTGAGTTTTGTAACTTGAAATTAATTTAAATGTAATGGATTATAGAAAAGATTAATGCTTGACTGAACTCCAAGTAGTCAAAATTAGATATCGAAGAAAAGATTCATCATGTATTATAACGAAAAAAAAACTTAAAATGAATAAAATACTTACCAATGAAGTTCATCTTGTCGTTGCTATCACACTTCCTTACTATAATAATCCTACAATTCTAATAACAAGTCTCCATAAAGTCCGTATATAAAAAATACTTTTAATTTTAATTGAGCACCAAATTTTGCTTACATTAGAAAAAACATGATACGTATCGTTTAAGAAGGAGAAGAAGAAGTTCGTGAAAGGGTTACGACATGTTTGAGTGCCACGTCTCGCCGCCGCGAGCGTCGGCAAGCGAATGCTGGAGCGAAGCCTCCGCGCACCTATTTAAGCAGTCCGTGCTACGGGCGGCTACGCACACACAGACAGATTAACAGGTCCCGTACTCCCACACGCATAGCTTAAGAGGGCGCACAAGGGAAATCGCTCCGCCATTGTCGGAGTAATGGAAATGGTAAAATTGATTCCCGTCAAATTGTACTTTTAATAATGATCGTAATTACCTACCTATATTAAGCATCTTTTTTTCTATCTAAATTTTTGGCGCAGCCCAATCACCCCTCGGGAGACGTGGATACTCCCATTTATGAGGCATCAAAGCGTTTTTATTTGTGAAGGAAGAAAAAAAAATGTAACGTATTTTTTAACATGAAATAATCGTTGGGATCTAAAATTCAATCGGCAGCACCACGGATAGGCAATAAATAAATGTGTAAGAAAAAAAAATGGATGTTTATTACATCCCTCCCTTGATGCACACACGCATATATAGTGCGGTTTGCGCATGTGTGCGGCGCGTAAGAACAAAGGGTGCCGCGACATGGGGGCGTGGCTTCGTTCATGTGTGAGTGTGTTAAATCTTTTATAGGTCGATGCATTAAGTAATTTACTATTATACCTTGCATTTGACGGAGGTCGTTGAAATATGTCTTTTCCGGCCGGGGCAGAGTGGCCGCTGAATTTCAGTTGTTTCCGTTAAACGCCGTGTTTCGTGTTTGTTTCGGTTCTTTTGTAGTATTGTGTTTTTGAAATAACAAATTGATGATAGCGTTCGACTATAGTATTTTACTTAAGGTGAGAAGGCAAGAGTCGTGTGTCATTGATAGTGTTTTCGGCTTCCCTTGTCTATGTCGCATGGCCTTACAAAATGAGCCGTTGTCATGAAAATGCGTCTATATTTAATTTAAGTTAAAATTGAAAATTGAATGTGTTAAACAGTTTGTATGTTTACTGCCCATCCTTTCGATAATTTCGGTCGTAATAATGTACCAGATGGACAATATTACGACCGGAATCCTCAAACATACATTATTTCTAAATTCACATTATGTATATTTAGATATAAACATAATGTTTTTCTTGATAACATTCTTAATAATGATGGACAGAATATACACAGCCTAGACCGGTGGAAGTGGATTTGAAATATTGAGGAAATATTCCTTGAGAACCCAAGAGGGGCACAAAAGAGAGATCTTTGGAAATTCGAGCGTGAATTGTTTTAAAATGAGTATGAAGTTTATTCATACAAATTCAATATTATTTACAGTTAAAATCGGGCACACGGCTACTAATATTATACAATAATAACTAATAAGCTATTCTGACGTCTCTGATTACAAAACAAGAGGTTTTATAATTCGTGTCTGCGTTTGTTCGAAATATTTGACCAACTGGGTTTTCACTTCTAAATAACTTTTGGTTAAACTCAAAATGTTGGGTACATATCAGGACGGAGCCGCGGGGAAAAGCTAGTTGTACATAATATTATAAGTACTCCTCATTCGGATCCTTGTTCTATTTACATGTTAATATGTGTGTGTCATGGTTTAATATAATATTCAAATGTGTTGCAGCGTTTCATGCCATCGCGAATAGTTCGAGTCTGTGGAGAATCTTAATCACGCTTTATGAAGTCGGGGCTACGGCGGGAATTTGCAGAATGGCCTACATTATTAACTTACACAACAAAGAATATTTGGAATTATTAATAACTTTTTAATATCGTTTAATTTATCATATTACTCAGAAGAACACACCAACTGTATCGTTCCAAGCTAAGCAATTCTTGTATTACTGGTACCGTATAATTACCACCGTACAATGTAGTGGTAGCGATCTCAGTATATCTATATCTATATATATATATATAAAACAAAGTCGTGTTAGTTATGCCATGTATAACTCAAGAAAGGGTGGGCCTATTGTTATGATGTTGGACTGTGTGAATTTGTCGCCGCCCCGAATAGCAAATTTAAACATAGAAAATCTCACAAGAAAAACAAAAATTATTAATTTTCTCATACATTTTCTGAGGCGGTATGAAGTTCGTCGGGACACATAGTACTTATATAGATACTAAACATAAATGACTCGGGTACAAACATTTATACTCTTACAAAAGATTTGCACCTACCAGGATTCAAACCCGGACCCTCGTCACAGGGTCACAATTAACTGAGGTAATCAGGTCTTCAAATTATTAATACTTATCGTTATGTACACTAGAAAATAAGAGTTTATATTATATTTTATATAGATTTACTCTTAACTAACACCCAAAATACTTTCTACCCTTGGAAAGTACTAAAGTCGAGCCGCAAAAATGATTTACCCTCAAACGATGATCGTAAAATACAGTAATATAAACTTTTTTAATCCTTGCCGCAATGATTGGTTGATAGCCTTCATCGAGGAAATATCTCTGAACTACAGTTACCATAAAAACGCTCTGAAACGCCCGCCCAATAAGTCCCGCTAAAGAAAGTAAGCATTACCGTAAAAATAAAAGTCGAAACCTCTTACCGGGTATGTACGCCGCAAATTGCAAGGCGGTGTTGCCGGTCGCATACCCGTCTCTTTTTTTCTCGTGTTAAGTCGTATACTCTGTCTCGGGTAAGTGATTTTTGACAAAGGAAAAGATTTGGTGCGCGTGATGGTAATACTGAGTATGTATGACTAGGTTTTAGAGGAATGTGAGACTTTGGATAGTGATTTATGTGGCTATTGTAGTTCTGAGAGCAAGAACAAAGGCCTAAGTAGAGATACTTTATGGTAACTGGGTGAGTTTCTAGGACTTAAGTAAAGTATATAGGTATATAGGGACTTTTTAGCGGAGAAGTTGAACCGTGCAGTTATCAATTTTGTTGTATTTTCAAAAAAAAAAAAAATGTATAATATTAGTGTTCATGAACGTGTACGAGAAGGAAATTGAAATAAAATTTAAGTGCTTTTCAATTTGTCCCAAGATATCCGATAAATTTTCAGTAAAGTATCCACACTTTAATATTCATTTTTAATATTAGGGGTAGGCGATTCATTTCATTATCATGATTTTCATCGACATCATCATTATAATCAGAGGTACCATATATTTAGAAAATCTGATTTTTTTACACGACACTGGCAAAATGGCTCTAGTTTGTAGACGATTGTGAATCTAAAAAAAAGAGTATGCAAGAAAGGATATGTAGCCACCTTATCAACCTCACTACAAGACATACAGATGGCGCTATCACGTCGGAGTCACCACTTTTAGCGGAAAAGGGAAGATCTTTCAGCCAGGCGGGCGGTATGCCTGGCGGGACTGGCCTCTATGCCGTGACGGAATGTCGGGGTCTTGGTTATATTCTGTCTTCCAAAAACTCTCATAGCGTGTTTCAAGACTGTATGGAGAATCGTCAGCGCCATCTGTCTTCTAGTGAGGTTCACGATGTCAGTGTAGAAGTCTGGCGGCAGTAGGCCTACGAAACCGGCATAAAAAAATAATTAAACTTATCTTCCATTTTCTTACTATATTTCACTGAGCTTTTACCTGTAACAAATAATAAGTTAAAATTAAATTATATTACAATAAATTTTGGAATTATTTGATTTATGTTCCGTAGCATATTGCTACGATTGCCTGATATTGAAATTTGAATAATTTAATAAACCAATTATAGTTTATTATAAAAAAGTAGTTTCGAGAATTTATAAGAGCTTTCATGAAAGTTAAAAATAACCGAACATACAATATTAATCAGTTGTAGTTCGAGCTACGAAGCTACGAAGCTACATCGCTACGGTGCTACGGCGTAGACTAAATCGTAGCTGGAACAAAAGAATGATGTATACCTTTGTTTCTTGCATGTCGAATTCCATACAAATTGTGATGTTTTGAATCACGAAATGGATGAAATGTGGATGAATAGTATGAAAAAGAATGAAAAGTTACGTGAATATTATTTGTTGCTTTTCAATTCCTGTAATTGCTCGCTGCAGCAACGCTTGTGTCACGGGAACTATTGTATAATTGACTAGTACCACTATCAGTTACAACTAAAATAAGTCAAGTAGATCCATCGAGTTGGTTTATTTGAGCGGTCTTGAAAAGTACTTTGGTCACACATAGTAGCCAGGCTCAAATTATTTTAAACTACCTGTTACCCGCGACTTCATCCGCGTGGTATTTAACAAAAAGCAGACGAAGTCGCGGGTAGCAGCTAGTATAACATTAAAGTAGCCTAAGTTACTCCTTATTACCTCAGCTATCTGCCAGTGAAAGTCCCGTCAAAATCGGTCCAGCCATTTCAGAGATTACCCGGAACAAACAGACAGACAGACAGACAGACAGACAGACAGACAGACAGACGGACAGACAGACAGACAGACAAAAATTGTAAAAAATGTTGTTTTGGTATAGGTACCGTGTATACATCCAAATGCACTTAGTAAAAAGCGGTTATTTTAATATTACAAACAACACTCCAATTTTATTTATATGTGTAGATGTATATAGATTAAGTATTATATCTTACTTTTTATGCAGGCAAAGTTGCGGGGCACACGCTCGTATTGTGTCAGTTTGGTCTGGTAAGTAGGTAGAAGTCTGCTGTCGACGCGGAGGAGCTAAGCGTGAAGATCGCGTCGGCATTCGGCGAGCGATAAACCGCGGCGCGCACTCGGCTGATTTCATTTACAATTCATTTGATGTACTTAGCGACCGGCCTTTGATGGATGCCCTAGGGTTGCTACCGATATAAGTTTTCAATTATAATATCGCCAGACAAACACACCAACTATACGATCACTAAGTAACTCCTTTATTATGGGTACCATACATGAAATGCGCTGGGGCGTTCCCAGTGTATATTACTTATACAGATATTAAATATCTCATCACAGAAAGTTTGCCCATACCAGAATTCGAACCTGTGATCAGGGAAATAGAAATCAAGGTTACTACCAACTATACACAGGTCTTCATTATTTGCTTATTGATGTTATTTTTTCAGATTAATGACCCGATTGCCTCATTGAGTAGTAAGCCTGCTTTTGTGCCGTTGGTCCCTAGTTCGAACCGTGATAGGCGCAACTTTTTTGTATCCAATTATGGGACTTTTTAATATATATAAGTATTGATAACGATGTCTAGTGCAGAAAATACAGAAAATCTTACTTAGGTCTAGAGAAATGTGTGTTAAAGTATTCAGAATAAAAAAAAACAATTGTCTACTTGCACAATTAAAAAAGCACCAACCCTATAAACGCTTCGGTATAAAGTTACGTCGGCACGCAAGTGGTTCGGGGTAAATACGTTTTCTTATTCCCGCACCCCGACCCCCGACCCCCTGGACCCTGCCCCCGGCGGGGTCCAACTGACCCCTCTCCCGGCGACGTGTACACACTCGAGACCGTTTCAAGATAAGTGTTAATGGTTTGTTTGGTTTTGTAATTAGGAGGTATTTGAATGTGATTTGGAACACGATACTCAGATCGTTTCTGTTTGTCGAGATAATTGTTTGAGTAGAGCCACGAAGTCAGTATAAACGTGTTATTTTTACTAGAAGGTGTAGTTTGTTGTATCTTGATTTTCATGAAGCATTAAAGTGTGGGAGATTGAATCATACGAACACTATTCCACTTCGCACGCTTAGGTATATAGAGCAACAACTCAAACTAAAGTACTAGGGTTACATGGAATATAAGGATACCGACTTATAGTGAATACAAAGCCAAGTGGATGAAGTCATAAACATGGTACTCAGTAATGCGCATAAAATAATGATTAAATTTTTAAAGAACTGAGCATAGTAATCAGAAATTGCAAATATTCAAATTTATTATTTGAATACTATGTTATCTTAGTACATTTAGTAAAATGTTTTCCTGTATTATCGATATTTTAATTAGAAATTGCCCATTTCTAGATACCTTAGTCCTATAACTCGACGGCCTGCAGTTGGTAGTGACCCTGCTTTCTGTGCCGAGGCTCCCGGGTTCGAATCCTGGTAGGGACCAACTATGTGTGATGAGCACGAATGTTGGTGCCCAAGTTATGTTTAATATATATCCAGTAATAAATACTTGGCTCGCCCCCAGTCCATGGTGCGGTACCCATAATACAAGCGTTGCTTAGTGTGGGACCGTATAGTTTGGTGTGTTCGTCTGGCGATATTATTATGTCTCTCGGGCTATACTTGGATCTTTGGAAGGCTTGCGCGGGGACATGGGTCCATTATTATCATTAACTGTATATTTGCTGGCCTTGCTTACTGCCTACTTGCCTTAAGTGCAGTGTGTAGCTGGCCGGCTGCTTAGCGAGCCTTCAATCCGCATGTCAATTGCGGGTGTTCAGGGAGAGGTTAGTTCACGAGGGTGTGGTATTTATTTCCGTGGTAAGTCATTGAATGAGCCATCAATTACTATGGTAGACTTCTACGTAGAAATCAGTACACAATTAATCTACTACCAATACTAAAGAGTGTTAGTTTGTGAGTTTGCATTTAGGGATAATCTTCGGTACGTCAAGTGGGAGATTATTCGTAAGCTAACCGTATACTATATAGTCTACAGTGTTTAGACATTTTGTATGGAGAATTGAACAACTCCTCTAGCGGACGGTATTTAAAACTTTTAATTCTCTATACAAAATGTCTAATTACTTTAGACTATATAGTATACGGTTAGCTTACGAATAATCTCGCACTTAACGTACGGATCTACAGAACCGATTCAAAAAATATTTCTCTATTAGGAAGCTACATTATCTGTGGGTGCTATCAGTGGTGGTTCATTGTGATACCGCAATGACACGCCAGTGACAGTATGCTTACTCTATGACGTTAAGTTATTACTTACCCTACAGAGAATTTATTTAAAGATTCGAATGACACAAAGCTAACATTATCACCTATATTTGAACACACGCTAATAATTTCACTCTAATGACTTTTACACCTTTCGAAGTCAGCAAAATTCTCGATAGTCTTAGATATTGAAATAAAACTTATTTTACAGATTTTATCGCGTTTATTTGTGTTGTTTTTACGTTCCCGACGCTTCAGCTGCTTTACAGCAACCATAGTCATGGAAGGACTGAGGTGTTTGACTTCCTAGTGTCATAGTTTGAACTGGGGTACCCTTATATTTTGTTTTTATTTCAATGTGTAGTATTCGCTTAAACATAAACAATCAATATAGGCGTAGATACGTTAAACATTCGGTGTTCTGTCACAGCGGATGCGCGCTTCTGACCGCATTGTCGCTTTGTTAGTTAACATAGTTATAGTGACTTGCAAAATCGTGCAAGCATTTCCTTAAAATGATCATCAACCGGTCTACTACTCTATCCGAAGACAATACCTCCGAGATGCGAGTAATTAAACAGCGAAGCGTCTCGTCACGTTTTCTCCGCAGCCGCCGACTCATCCCGCGGCCATTACTTAGAGCGTCACAGCCTCCCAATACCGACTTGATCTTAAAGGTCTGTACATATCGGCTAGGGTTCTCATTAATGCAGGATGCTTAATTGTGTAAGTAAACTTTTTTCGGTACAGCTTTACAGCGGGTTATAGAGACATTACACTTAATTCCTGACACCAGGGAATCAAACCGAGTGCACCTCGCATCTACTAGACCAACGGGGCAGTAGAAAGGTGCCTAGTCACATATAGGCTACTCTGAAGGGACTGGAACCACTCACATTTGTAGCACTGTTACTCCTGTAAGCCAGGATCTAATGTGACCAACGAAAAGGCCGAGGTTTGATACTCGGCGTGTGCACGCTAATGCTAATTGCCTTGGAATCCGCAACGAATTTAATCAAATGGAAAATAATAGTAGGAGTCGGAAAGAAAATTACCCACTTCCCCCCGTTACAAAGTCTTTTTTTATCAGTCTCATAAATATTTATTTATCTCAGAATCAATCCAATAGCCTACGTATCCGGATTTCCATAGATCCCCGCGCCGGGTGAGTGATACCCGGCATCCGTCCCGCTGTCACGGCTATCCGGATTGCCCGGGTGATTTATACAACCGGTTTTTTCGAGTCTGGTTTTAGTGAACACTCTGTGTACTGATTTCACTTTTAAATTTTAATTTATTGGCTGCTAAGATTTCTATTTGACTCCCATGTCATGGTAAGGTTATGGGCTGATCTCTTTCTTTGTTAATTATTTGCAAAAGATAAAGATAGAACATCGTGGTGTTCCTAATGTTTTTATTTGAACGTATGCGCAGGGTCTAGGGGTGTCTGTAAATAAATAACAAACAGCAATGGATACTAAATATAACTGCCATGTTTCATTAATTCAAAGTGACTAACACAAACCAAGAAATGGTTATAACCCCTATTATTAAACCAAATAGGAAATAGGCGGTATGAATGGATATTCCATAATGGAGATGCTGGCTGATTTATTGGCAATGGAATCAATACTTCCGAGAAAGATCACTATAACAGGGGCGTTCATAGGTTTTTGGATTAAGCAAGCTGGTAGGTAGGTCGATATCGACTTAATTGCACGCGTAAGCCCATTTTAAACCGACTTCAAGAAGGAGGAGGTTCTCAATTCGGTTGTTTTTTTATGTTTTTTATACTTTTTTTTTTTTTTTTTCATTATAGGCAAGTATTTGATCTCGATCTCACCTGATGGTAAGTGACGATGAAATCTACGATGGAGCATACTTGCCTAAGTAGGAAGGTGGCAGTAGATCGAGACGCTACATTCACTAGGCACATGCAGCGCAGCTGATCTGACCCGCCATCCATGAACGATATACATATGACATACGATCGAAACCAAATGAAATCATAGCCATATACGCTTGAATACGCCTCTTAGATTAGTCAGCGTATCCCGGTTCATTAATTCCATGCACATTTCGTATTAGAAAACAAGAGACAAATAACAGAATAATTCATTTCAATAGCAACTCATTTTTTTATTCAATTCTCAAAAAGATAGTAGTAAAGTGTTATTCTATTGTTTTATTTTATTGACAAACACATTGGCACAGTTGCGGTGACCCTGCTTTCTGGTATCGAACTCCAGTGGAACTTAGAGTCATGAGCACAAATGTTTGTGCCCGAGCTATCGTTATTTAATATCTGTGTACGTAATTATAAACTGGGATCGCTCCCAGTCCATTGTAAAGTACCCACGATACAAACGTTACTTAGTTAGGGGCCGTACGATCGGTGCGCAGCCAACACACTGGCGATATTTAATTATCAATTCTTCTTCTTCGTTTTTTGCGAAATGAAATGCGATGAAATAAAACGGATATGCAAATGGCCACCCACAACTTAGCGGGTATTTTGCCAATGTCAAGTAATTTATGGCAATAAAACTTTCAATAAATACACTTTATAAATAAAATAATGGATGTGACTTTATGATGTGAAAATGGCGTCCCCTACTCTCCCTCATCATTAATTGTTGAAATCGAATTTAGTGACTGTCAACGCAAAGTCTATGTCAAATTATAATTTATTTTGCAACTACCAGTGCCGAATCCATGTCAGCCAGTTACCAAACAAAACATTCAATCAATTCACCTATCGGGATAATTGATTCCCGCGCGCTGATCACCCTCCACTACACAAAGGCGGGCCCTTAACATTATATTTCGATTATTAATAAAGGGTTGGGGCTCTCAAGAAAGCGCCGGCCACTCGCAAGATTGATCAGCTCCATGCGTCTTAATGAAACCACCCCGAGCAATGAATCATCACGCATGATGTATGAAAGAGAATCATAATTAATTATGTGTTTTCCAAACAATCGTGCTTTTGTGTGTGACTGTGTACGGCTGTGCTGCAAAGTGCTGATAAGATGAAAAAAAAATACTATCGAATTGAGAACCTTCTCCTATTTGAAGTAATATTCTTTTTTATTTAATAAATTATATACAATAGTTATATACATGGAAAAACTAAAAACTAAAAAAATACTTATTAATAGCACATTTAAAAATAAAATTATATACACAAAAATGCCTCCACATCGTCGTCGATGCCAAAAGTGCCCAGCAGGCTGGCCGCGTTTGAAGTCGGTTAATAAATAGTACAAAAGTCTGCTATCAGATTTTTTTATATGACAAATATTTTGTAGATTTCTCTGATCTGAGGTGTTATTCCGACCGCCTGAATCTTAATATGGCCTCCATTGTATAAATAATTCTTAGAACTAACACAGAGACCAAATGCTATGTTTTGTTTAACGTAATTCGTCATCCAGGAGTCAGGCCTAGGAAACGTTTGCTCAAGGTCATGACGGACTGCAACAGGATTGGCTAGACATGAATGGCAGTGAAGCAATACTGTGGAGAGACCTTTTCCCCGGCAATGGGACGACGCAGATTAAAATAAACGCATTTCTTACTCATAGTACTCCTAAATTGTACTCAAATCTAAGTTAAAGTACAACTTTATCTGCGGCACTTTACCCTGGTCTCAAATAAACACTGTTACCAGTAAGTTCACGACTTCTTTTATTTTTATTAGAACAATAGCGTGTCTGATAAATGTGCATACATTTCCACCGATGGTGATTCCTACAAGCGAGGATTTGCGGGGATAGTCACGCGCGATCCACCCTTTCACGATGCATTACGCTCAGCGGAGCAGAGCTGCGGCGCGAACCATGAACTGTAGCGGAGTGAGATAAATTAATCGTTTTTTATTTGGATTGATCAATCGCCACATAGAGGGAGGCGAAGATATGATAAAAAGCTATATAAGAATGAATGAATTTCATATATTTGTAAAAAAAATATCGGAAGGGAATTTAATTAGATGATAAAAAGATATCCGATGATAGTTCATTATGTTTATCCATAATGGTATACAATACAACGTTCATGCGCCGGGTATAAAGTACTTTTCATCTCGAATATGGAGCGGTAGGACAACTGGCATTTTTTTTTTATAGGGACTAGGCCCGCTACACACTCCCACCACTGTTACTCCTGTAAGCCAGGATCTACAGTGGTGTCCAATGAAGGTGCATGGAATATTACGTTATAAGCTATTACCACAACAACTGGCATAGTAAATAAAACAAAAATACCATACGAAGTCACGGGCACATCTTCCTTCATCTTATAGCTTACATCTTATAAATTTCGCCGCGCGCCCAGTCGTCTTGAGAGCACATTCAGTAGTGCAATAAGTTAGAATTTTCCTAATAACAGCGGCGTAATGGTGGGAAATGAACGGCGGAACTGACTCCCGGATAAAGGCGCTAAAATATGAGCCATGATTACTATTGTATTATTGAGATAAGTTAGAGTACGTGAGCGGTAATAGGTATGTTGGTCGAACGAACGCTTTGGTAACCAGATGAGCAGGTTCGAACCCAAACTCGCACCTCTGGAATTATCAGATTACATGATCGAATCAGTCCTTTATATTTATTTTATATATTTTTATCAAATTAATACTATATGCCATCAACCTTGTATTACTAATATGGCAGGTACTTGCGTTATTCCGCGGGGACCAATCCATTTCCTGAAATAAATAGTATTCTCTATCAAGTCCCGTGATATAAGCTATTATCCGTTTAGTAGTTTTTCCGTAAAGCGTGTATAGGAAGACAAAAAAAAGTGAACTAGGACACGGTATCAGCACCTCGGTACCTTAAAGTTTCAGTTTTTTTCCCAAAAATATTAACTTTACAGACTCAAGTTACAATCTTGTTATATCTATCCCAAAAACCGTGAAGTTATTGCCTCACCAAGTCACTTCCGGCGAGGGCCATGTTCGTGACAATTTCCGCTCAGCATTATCAAACATCCCGAGGCCGGTTTGCAGTTTTGTATTCTTTGGAACATCAAGTTCGAAATTATTTTAAATTTGACTTTTTCAAGTCCTTCATAATTACAAACGCGATACTTATTTAAAGTTATTATTATATTATACCAGCCCTTTTAATGTCCCATTGTTGGGCACGGGGTTACCCTCAATGCGAGGGGGATTAGGCTATAGTCCTCCACCCTGGCCCAGTGCGGGTTGGCCGACTTCACACATCTTTCGAGGAGTTCGCTGAGACATGCAGGTTTCCTCACGATATTTTCCTTCACCGTTAAGGGTTAATCATGGTTGAAAATGAGATTCGCTCATGAAATCCAGAAATCTCAGAGGCCAGGGTTTGAACCGGCGATCCTCGTTGCTGAGGCAAGCGTTCTACCAACTTGGCTATCACTGCTTTTTAAAGAAGAGAAATAAAAAAACTTAAGAGTCTCCTCGAACCAGGTTACTTATATTACAGTTTTTGCCCTTATTATACAGTTAGGTTATAATCATTATATCATTTTGTTATTATCATTATCGCACGACTTTTCGCCGCTACCCGTGACCGGCGGGCTGGCACTTTTGGCATCGACGACGTTGTGGAGGCATTTTTGTGTATATAAATTTTATATTTATTGTTATTTTACTTTACAATGTCCTATTAATAAGTATTTTTTTAGTTTTTTGTTTTTCCATGTAAATAACTATTGTACATAATTTATTGAAATAAATTTCATCATTATTATCCTAAACGTTTCAATACAATGATTGCACAGAAACGCTTTCTCGCGTCAGTTACCGTTAGAGGTAATATTTTCTTTGGTTCGGGCACGGTCCATACATATGTATGAGCGACTCCAGCGATTGTATGTCGAATTAATATGGATGGGCGCGGTTAACCCCGGCTAAGGAATTGGCGGCGACTCGACTCGACACTAACCTCGAATGCACCTTAGTTACGCGGTGTATATACTGACAAACATTTCTAGTTAATTGTAATCCCTTTTATCCTGAGATACTAAAAGTCGTTGTGTGTGGGCTGGAGTGATCACGAAATGAGAGCCTAAATAGATGGAGAATATTCAGCGTGTTGGTGCATGTACCGTTTTGTGCGTTCTTTGAAATGTTAGCTAATCGTCTGCGCTTGCACACGTGGAACGCAGAACGCTCTCTTATGTGTTTTGGTTCTACAGAATAATAATGACTGGAAAAATTATGTTAGGAAGCCATCGAACGCTCTGCAGATCAAATTACAGAGCTATATCTTTTGGTAATACCAACAATAAAACGTGTGCCTATAAAATGCATTATAGTGTTTGCTTACATCTGTACACTATGTTCCCAACACCACTTAAATGATTGAAAAATATATATATTGACGATGGTTGCATTTCCACGCGCACAAGGTCTTTTTGATACATAGTTTGTTTTCATAATATTTTTTTAACTTTAATTGTAAATATTTAAATTTAAATTAATATTTTTTTTTATAATTAATAATAAACAAAAAATTCAAACATTGGTTCTACTGCCTACATCATAGCTTGTTTCTTATTCATTTTTCTTCTTTATTATTGTTTATGTTTAAACAGATCAACGTTACTGTTCGTTTTTTCTAAGAAATAAAACTACAGGCGCTATGGTATTTTTAGTATATTTAGCTTGCGTATTAAGATTTCCGTGTGATGTGGGAAAGCCAGTAGCTACTTGATACGCTCAGACCCTCGTCGGCTTTACATTGATTAATTACATCCACGATTAATTAACGGAGATGACTGATAACGCGAAATGTACGCTATCCCATCACAATAAACCTTAAAGCGGATAACTTAGTTATACCAGATGATGCTGTTAGTAAACTAATCTAGTTTACAACCTGTGAGCTGCCGGTGATGATATGCGACACTGGTACGTGGCCACTCACTGTGGGCCTCATTAGAAAGCTGAAGGTCGCTCAACGCGCAATGGAGAGAGCTATGCTCAGGGTATGGCTACGAGATAGAATCAGAAATGAGGAGATCCGTAGACGAACTAAAGTAACCGACATAGCTCAAAGAATTTCAAAGTTGAAGTGGCATTGGGCGGCACATAGCTCGCAGAACCGATGGCCGTTGGGGCAGAAAGATTATAGAATGGCGACCACGAACCGAAAGACGTAGTGTAGGACGGCCCCCACAAGGTGGATCGATGATATCACACGCGTAGCAGGAAGCCGGTGGATGCGAGTGGCGGAGGACCGTGGTGTGAGGAAATCATTGGGGGAGGTATATGTCCAGCAGTGGACGTCTTTCGGCTGATAGATAGATAGACGAGCTAGAGTAAACGTTATAGCTCTAAGAATTTAAATGAATGCACAGCTCAAAGAACTCATGGTCGTTGGGGCAGAAAGGTTCTAGAATGGTGACCGAGAGTCGGGAAAGGGAGGACGGCCCCGCACAAGGTTGCCTGCTACATCACACGCGTCGCAAGAAGCCGGAGGATGAGAGTGGCGGTGACCGTCATGTGTGGAAGTCATTGGGGAGACGTTTGTCCAGCAGTCGTCGGACGTCTTTCAGCTGATAGACGGAGATACTATCAACCGTAATAGCTTTCCGAAAATATTGTAAGTGATCAAAGTCAATCACATGTAGGACTATTTGAACGCCGATACTAGTGACTTAATTAAACAAAAGAGGTTTCAACCAGTTTGTTCATCCTGTAGATACCATATTCTAGACATACAGATAGACTAACCTTATCAGGAGTAAAAAAAAATATAAATAATTGAGTATACTTTTTAAACAAAAAATTAAAATCGTCAGATAATATTTTTATAATCAATACTAGGTTCCACATACAATCTACGTACAACTTGAGCCGGAAGTACCAACATAGCCCCGACTTACACCAGCCAACTCCGAAGGCTCGCACAATAAAATTGTTTATAATAAGTAAATCAAATTGAGCGGGAGACGACAGGCGGTTCGGTTTTCATTTTCATTAACCCTAATAAATCTACCCGTAGTATTGTAGAGCGTTTGATGCTGCCAGTGGTGGCTGCAAGTACACTTGACCGGTTACTGGGTGTTTAGTAAACCTGAGTACAAAAGTAAGATCGTTGCTTCCAATATTAATCTGGGATGTAGGGAAGCATGTTCTTAATACTACAATGCAATGGCAAACAGTGACAGCCACGTTGGTAGAACGCTTCCCTCGGTAACGAGGATCGCAGGTTCAAATCCCCCAGCTTGCACCTCTGGGATTTCTTCATTTCATGTGCGAATCTCATTTTCAACCACGATTATCACTTGCTAAACGGTGAACGAAAACATCGTGAGGAAACCTGCATATCTGAGAGAACCTCTCGAAAGACGTGTGAAGACTGCCAACTCGAACTGGGCCGGCGTGGTGGATTATGGCCTCATTCTCCTCGCATTGAGGGGAGGCCCGTGCCCAGCAGTGGGACATTAAAAAGGGCTGTTATTATTATTATTATATTATTATAGCAAACATAGTCAGACACATAGATAGACACTACTCAAGTGGCGCGGGTTTAATGCTTCTTAGTTGTATTCTTGACTAATCAGCAATCAACAATTCGTCTCCATTGATTTCATATCACTGCTCGGCGGATCCTCTCATTAAGTGGGGTCTGACCAACGCACAGAGTTTCTCTATAACTATTCCCATGGATGCAAATTACACACACACAAATAAGGTGTAATTGAAACTAAGCTATGAATATCCTACGCTATCATACCACACAATTTCATACATAAAGCTTACACGATACTATTCACAAATATAACACGTGTGTAGCGAGTGCAAAGTGCACTGGCTACATCGCTGTCCTATGGTTCGAACGCAGCATAATACAATCGTCGAGGGAATAATGAAATTAGTGGAGCCGGGAGGGCCTTAAGATCCGTGATTTGCGTAATCAAAGAGCGACTAATAGGATTTGCTGAGCCAGCGCCGACGCGAAGCCGCCTTTTATTTATTAACAAAATATAAGTTGATATTCAACAAAATCTTCTATTGGTTGTCTATAGTAAGATTTGGTAACTTCGCCATAGATTCGCTTAATTAATAGGGTTTTTGACTGTATGAAAAGTAACCTTTAAATTGTGGTCATCCTCAAGGATTATAGCTTTTTATTACTATTAGTCTTCATTTTTCTGTAAAAATATGGATTCTTTAAAATCATACCATAAAATAGTGTATTTTTTTTGGTTCGGCTACGTGATTCAAAACGCTCTGAATTGTTAGTTGATGCGTTGTGACGTCACACTGTCGCAACCAGTGTGAAGTTGGCAATACGTGTTTGGTAACATTTGGGATTCTAATGTGTTTCAGTCATTTGTTTTCACTAGGGTCACGCGACTTAGATGCCGCGTTTTGGCGGTATTTTTATTTCTTGAAACTTTGTCATTGAATTTTATGGAAAACACTGGAATTTACAATGATAGAACTATATTGTTAGCATCATATTAAACTAATTAACAATTTTTATTGTTGTGACAGGATCTTTTCTGTTCTTTCGAACAGACCGTCAATACTGCTCTAAGTATGGTGGACTATGGGGTATATCTGCGGTGCCCAGCATAGTATGGGGTACAACAAAATACTATAAGGTAAGGCAGTTTAAAAAAAAGAGTTTGCAAGAAAAACATAAATCGCTTGACTACTGAATTATGGTACCAAACATATAAAACTAAATCGAACAAAGCCTAGACAATTATCGATTAAACATCATGCAAATCAAATACCCGACGGATTGTGCTCACAAAAATGAGGCCTCCCCCCACCGCAAGCGGGGAGCGCGGGAAAGAGAGCCAATTATCAAGGCAAAGGCCCTCTAGTGGCGTACGTCAAACGCACTTCCCGCAAAGTGCGCGCGAACAGGAAATTGCCGGCGCCATCTTGTCCGCGCCGGCCGGAACACCACCAAATTATCAAGGGGGGCCGGGGGGGGGGGGGGGGGATAGAGCCTTTTGCATCGGACCCTTAGACGTTTTGAATCTAAGTGATTTTTTTGAGTGATTTTTATAACCCCCGTCGCAACGCAAGGCGCTATAATTATCACCCTGTCTGTCCTCTGAAAGGATAAGATCTGAAACGATAGACCGATTTTAACGTGTTGAACACGTTCACAATCAATTCCAAGATGAACCCGTGTCATAGCGCAGCGAGTGCATTCTCAGCCTCGGATGAGCGCTTATAACGCTCATCCGAGTGATCAGAAAGAACAATGGTTTATTAATTATCACACCCCCCCTAAACTTAATATCATATAATATTATCAAAATTGATCTTATTATTTTATGCACTACAGGCCATTGTAAGGTACCAATAATCATATTACAGGCCTTGCAGATCAATTTGAGACCGTTGGTCTTAAAAAATGTATTGATAAAATTTTACCAAAACGAATAACAAACATTCATTTTATTTTTTAATCTAGTTTCAATTTGATGATATTTAAAAGTTTAGTAAATGTAAAAGCAACTTTCGACCGAGGTCCCGCGCGAATAAACGCGTGCATTATAACCAGTGAACATAAATAAACTATATAATATTGTGAGGGTTGTCGCTCGGCACATTGGGACGCGGCGAGGCGGAGTTATCGGCTCGCGACACCCCTGCTCGCTCCAATGCCGCCCGTAATTGTTTCAGGGATCCCGATAAAGAAGGTTTTAAGCTGGGAATAAAGTTCATTTTTTTTTGTCGACCATAGAGTAAAATATAGAAATAGGATCACTTATCAAAAAAGTATGGAACTATTGGAAGCGATGATTATAGATCAATTCATGTCTAAAGTACATTTAGCATATATATATGGTATTCTAAATCTATGTCAAAGATATGTGATAGTATAATATCTTTATTAATGCGGAGTTAAGTTATTTAGCCACCTACACGACGCAGGAAGGGGTATTATAAGTTTATCTCTGCTGTATGTTTATTTGTAGAACGAGAAATATTTGATATATCTATTAGTTATGTAAAGAGTATTCTCATTCGCAAACATTCATGCGAGTATTGTTAGTACAAAAAGCATTGAAATAAAATTATTTTTTCGGATTGTATTGCGTTTATTTTATGTTTTATGTTCCCGACGTTGCGGCTGCTTTCAGCAAGCATAGGACACGGATGCTGTAGGTAGAGCATATGGTAAGTGCATGGATGGGAACGTAAAAACATAAGATAAAATCCGTAAAATTAGTTTTATTTCAATGTGTAGTATTCGCGTAAATATAGGAAATCAAGCATATTGTAATATTTGCTTTACTAAAAGAGTATATCCTTTTTGCTTTATCATCGATGTTGTTGGTAGGGTCTTAAAAAAATATAATTTATGACATCACTATTCTTGAATTGTCGTTAACTTCGTACCGCCTCAGAATCAAATGTATGAGAAAATGAATTATCTTTATTATTATTTTTAGTGTCTTTTTCCCATGTTTTTATAGTTATTTTGCTATTCGGGTGGGACAATTTAAAAAAGATCTATGATCATAAAAATCGGCCAATCCGTTCTTGAGTTATAAATGGTTTAACTAACACGACTTTGTTTTATATATAAAGACAATTATATCACCATCGTCACGCTTATATTCCCGAAAGGGGTAGGCAGAAGACCATTAACTTATTAGGGCAGTTGCTAGTGACCCTGCTTTCTACGACGAAGATCCCGGGTTCGAATCCTGGTAGGTACAAGCTTTGTGTGATGAGCATGAATGTTTCTACCCAGGTCATGGATGTTTAATATCTATATAAGTATCATATATTGAGTTCGCACAATACAAGCGTAGCTTAGTGTGTGACCGGTAGTTGGGTGTTCGTCTGGCGAAATTATAAAATATAAATTAATCCATATTATTTATTTTATTTAGTCCCAATGTTGCCCAACGAATAAACTCCATTTTCATTCAATAAAAAAAACAATTGCGTCGACAAATATCGCCAACTATTGAACTATATCCGGGTTGATACAGATCCGGTCGCAAACTGAGAATTATATCCTATATCCCGGATCGCTGTATATCCGATAAGTCCTGTTTATGAGCTGAAGATTGCCGACCTATAAATTTTTATATCGCTACGGATCTGAACGGAATAATATCTTTGTGTACATGTTTTATGGATAACAATTCGAATGTTGATACTCCCGGCGATAGATGGCGCTATTTTAAATTACTGGTTGTATGTTTGAAATAATCGAAGTGTTCTGAATCGCGGTAGTGAAGTTTGCCAGTTGGATTTACTTTTTATAACTATGTGGATCATATAGTATGTCATAGGGTGGTTGGCTGGCTTATTGTAGCCTCTAGTTATTTTCTTGGACTTATTAATATGCTCTTATTACTGCTCGTCTATATTAATTGCCTCCAACGACTGGAGGGAGTAAGTAGATGAATAAATAACACCGATAAACTTTTTTTGATGCTCATTTGTGATTTCATACCAATTGTTTGACGTGTCTCAATATAACTATGCACATAAAAAGTAGTTTCAATCTTTGCAATATCTACTGTCTAGTGCACCGCGGTACAGTGAGCAAATAAAATAAAAGGATGAAGCTGCCATTCTGTACAGTCGCCGATCAAATACGAGCGATTGTTCTGTGCGTACTTCATTGAGGACACACGCGGTGACAATGAGAGACGACACGCAATGGTCTTAAAACTCTGTTTATAAACAATCACAATTGTGGGCAGTTAAAAATCAGTAACTATTCAAACCAGTAATAAACGCATCACATTATTGATGGAGGTGATCTGGGTTTTGGTTTAGGTTAGCAGTCACGTTTAAAACCTTTGACTGTCATGTAGGTACTTGAAGTTAAAAAAATATTTGTATAATGATCAACATACTTAAACCAAGGAATATGCCCCAATTCAAATGCCGCAGTGATTATCGAATTCTAGTTTAATGCATGAACCTATACAAAATCTCTTTTCGTACATTGTTTAATATGTAAATGGTAAGATAGCGTTTAAAAGCTGTGATATTTTCAATTATACCCCGTGTGTTTCCACCATGGCTTGGAGACTCGCGCTCGTCGCCATGGCAACGACACGTCTGGCTCCACCCCCTCGTTACTATCTAGTGATGCGCTGACGTCGATATAACTATAGTTCAGTCGATGCCTACTCAGTATTATTTTATTAAAAAGAATATAGAATATCTTTCGGCTTGCGAGTACCTTTCCGATTTCTTTTTAAAAGATATTCGTGAAGGTGCAAATATTTTTTGCTGAATAAGTTGGCGGCAAAGCCGTTGTTATTTGATACGTTTTTCAGGATTTTTCCCGCCCTATCGTTCGATATTGAAATTCTATAATATATTATAGAATAAATGCGATATTTATTTTGAGCAATACGTTGAGGAAGATATAGAAATATTTGCCGCAAAATAATTTCCAAAATTACATGATCAAAGACTGGTATGATATAAAAGGGGTATGACAAAGAATGTTAATGGCTTCATAACCTCTATAGGAGAGCGTGCCGGATTGCGTACAGCCCGCAGGAATGCGCCGCGTGTTAGCGGTCGCAATTCAACTTGAATACCTATGACCCAGAACATTAAGTAGATAATTGATCAGCATTTTTTTTAAAGTGTTATTTTTAGTATACATGGTCAAATAAACAAGTCATCAGTCTAGGTATTGTAAGGATCATTGATTGCCAATAAATAACAAAACGTTAATTGCTTTGTTTTGTTGTCGTACTCAAATTGGATTTGCCAAAATAGACATGAAACTGAACAATATAGCATTTGACCGACTACAACTGCATACTATATTTATGCTACATCAATTCTAATACATTTATTCCAATGAAGGCTATTTTGACCCTTTAGCAAATTTTCAAGAAAAGTGAAATTTACTTGAAATCCGCAATAAAATTGTTCTAACGAAATAAGAATTGTCGTTAAGAAGAACAGCCATTTCCATCCTTATAATACAATACGTCAAGTACGAGATTATTCGTAGACTAACTGTCTACTATATAGTTTACCGTATATGGAATTTTGTATGGAGAATTGAACAGCGCCTCTATCGGACGGTATTTAATACTTTCAAAATGTCAAAATACGGTAGACTATAAAGTATACCGTTAACTTACGAATAATCTCGCACTTGACGTAAGAGTCTACATTTACTTAGACTCCTCAGGTACCCATAGTGTAAATAAGCATCTCAAATGTACTACGTGTAAATGAGATAATTAATGACATGTAACATTCAAAAATAGAGTAGACCCCGGAGAACTATATACAGACAAGAAATATGACAGAACCTGACATTGACTGACAATGACATGACTAAGACGTCAACCACCTAGTCCTCCCGTGACCATGGTTGCTGTAAAGCAGCCGAAACGCCGGGAACTTAAAAACAAAAAATAAACGCGATAGAATACTTAAAAATAGTTTTATTTCAATGTGTAGTATTCGCGTAAATATAAGAAATCAATATTAAAAATCGAATTCAAATATATGCCATGTAATTTTCGAGCATAGCGCTGCCCCAGTTATCGACACGACTATATCGATAATCATCTCACGTCCGGGTGCCGGAATGCCACGCATCCAGCCCACCCCGCGCCAATATTTGCCATGGTCGCCCGACGCATATTAAGATACGCATTCTGCAGCTATTGGATGAACAGCCAGATGAGAGGTCATGTTTTATTTTTAATCTGCGGTCTTTTAAAAATGTAATAGAATTAAAAAAAATGGAGTTTATTTTGGAAATGTGAGGTTCTGGGGTAGAAAAGTAATACTCGCGGTCTTTCTGTAGGTATATATCGTACTGATACATGGAATTAACACCATGTAATAAACATCTCAGACGCTTGCTTTGGAGATAAGGTGTGCAGGTTCAAATCTCAGCTCGCACCTAAAGGATTTCCAGATTTAATGTGTGAAACTCATACTCAATACCGAATGATTCATAAAAAAATAATGACAAGTTTACCAGTTTACCCCTGCAGTATTCCACGTGTTAGGCATAGTTAGCATTTTATAGCGGTACTTCGCGCTACCAGAGGTATGTGAGGAAAACAATGATCTCTATCTCTAATATATTGATATACCTACCTAGATAATTAATCCTTTAAATAAAAATAAAAACCTAGAAATAAATTATACCATCGACACAAAAAAGTAGTTCAACGGTTTTGTCTTGAGTGGCCCTTTGACAAAATATAAGCTTGATGTTAAGACGCATAAGGTCATTCTATAAGCTATTGTAACTAGTTCTAGCCAACTTACTTCGCGGACACAGATGGTACCAAAACATCTTAAAAAAAAACTTTTTAGCAATATTTTACGGCAAAGACTTTCATGTTAAACTGTCGGCACCTTTGATATGCCGTTATGTTTAACTTAACTTTCTCACCTAAAGCAGGCGTATTTTGAATGTTATCTTTGAAACAAAGAGATCATGCTTTGGGTAGTAAACACGCCTGTAAAGGGATTAAGGGTCGGTTACTATTTTTTGCGAAGGATTTGTTTTACTAAGAACTATCTTTAAATGCCAAAAATATGTCTTACTAGGTCCAAATTTTATTCCAATACTAGCTGTTACCCGCGACATCGTCCGCGTGGTATTTAACAAAGACTCAGCCGTTGGCAACAGCCTGCTCGCGCGTTCTGATCCCGCGGGACGCATTGCAGATTGTTGCTATCAAACTTAATCACGCGCAGCGCTGCAACATTGGTTTTAATTTTTTTTCGAGAGATCCTATTTTGTTTCTAAAATAAAAGTAGCCTAAGTTACTTTAATATTACAAACAGACACTCCAATTTTATTTATATGTATGTATAGATTTAGCGAAAGTTTATTTTAATGATTCATATTATAATGCAACTGCCTAAGTTGTGAACTTCTATAAGGGATAGGTACTAAATAGGATTATTGTATACAATGGTTTTATTTATTTTTAGACCTTTGGACTAGTATCGTCTAACACTCCGGCCTTTGTTACTCTTGCACAGTCGCGGGATGAAAAGGTTCGACACCTTAAAGTCGACTTTTGCTTGCAAGAGTTCTAAAACCGTAATGCCAATATTACAGTGCAAGAAACAGTACTTTTCTATGCAACATTCTATACTGTGACATAGTTTGAAAAGGTTACATGTGGTTGCCAACATTAAATGAATCAATTCGAAAACTGACAAACCATTTCATTTACTACTGTACAATGTGGCTAATAAGTTAAGACACAATACTGTTTAATTATTTCTTACACTTATTAATATAATAGGGTCACTTAAGTACCTACCTAATTAGTTTTTTCATAGAAAACTTACTTACTAGGTACTTATTAAAAAATATTAAATGAGATACATTCCTCAGGTTTGGAACGAATCACTAATTACGTAGGCTAAGGGTATATTGACCACCGTACTAGTAAACACCCTATTGTTGTGCCGAAAAATACCGAAAGGATCCGGAAACACCCGAAGCTAAGCTCATTACAGTGCGCAAACGCAGGTATATAAACAAATGTTACAGTTTTGAAAGACCTCAGTTACCCGGTGGTTTGAAATGGGGGCTGAGCGGACAAAATTGGAGGGATATACTTTTTTAATATTCTGACTTTTTTTTAAATTGAAAAAAGTTTGTGTTTGATGGTTTAAAAAAAATAAAATTGTAGTATAAATGCAGTGTATAAACTAAATTAATTAGTGTTTCTGTGTTGATAGTGACAATGATGTCGTATTATTATGAAGATATGTGGTATCAATTGGTAAGTTTTTTTTTAAATAACTCGTTTGTATTTCAATTTTTTTCTTTAATACTAAGCTTTACGGTTTATATTGTCTATTTTTTTTATATATATTTTCTTAAATTTCTTAAAACGTAAGGTTAGGGGTAACATTAGTAGCTAGTACCTAATACGTAAATAAGTACGACATTATCTACAATTATTTATCCATGTGCCTAGCTAGCGTTTTATTTGAGCTTGTTGATAATGTTAGTACTTGCACACATTCCTTAAGTATGCCTACACATAATTATCTAATTACCGTACCTTAATTATAGGATGATTATTAAATTAATGACTTATTAATTAAATTAATGGCATATTGTGCATATTATTAGTATTTTGTCAATGTTATTGAAACTGTTGAAGCCATACGTTATTTCCGTGTCTGTAAGTTTAATTGGGGTAAAAGCAAAAATGACAAAGTATTTTTCTGAATATATAGAATGTTATATTCCGGTGTAGTATATAGTATACTTTAATATCGGGATTAATGTCTAAGTCTAGTTAATTTATCTGTAAAATACTAACTGTAACTTGGTCTATACTGCAAATAGATTTATTTGAAAAAATATCATATGTGATACTTTTCTCGATACGAGGCTGAATTTAATTGTTTACAAATGTTGTCTTTACGTCGGTATGTTCGTGGCTTTTTGGGAAATCTACTTAAAGGGTTTAAAGGATCTTGGCATAGTGCTAGCTTATTAGAACTAACTAATTCTTATTCTGGAGAACGATTTTCCGATAGTTTATCTAAAACTAAACTTGGTGAAATTCACACAAACTTGTCTCGATGATAGCTTACATTCCGGGTAAAGTATTTCCATTCCAGTAAATGGAAAATATCCCCGGGATAATCAAACAACAAAAACCCACGCGAACCAAATCACGCGCGGCCTGTAAATCCAATAAAATCATATGACTTGTTAATTTTATTATTTTGTCCATAGGAAATGAATCTCCAGACCGTACGGCGGGAGATCATCAAGCTACTGGAAGAATGTCAATTTAGCGACTGTTTCGAGTGCAACCGGATCAAATGCCGTTGTCTGGACGACGAGTCCTCGTTCAGGAGTACTACGCTATCCATCGCCACCGGCACCTCAGACTACGAGCGACATGAGCTATCGATGGGCGCGATATACATGGCTGCGCCACCAGCGACCTCCCTGCCCACCCCGGAATGGTCACTCAGCCATGAATATTCAAACGAAGAATCGAACATTTCTATCGCAGATCTCAACACCTGGATAAAGGCGTCCATACCCCATATAACCCTGTCTAATACGAGTGTCAATTTTCCCGTCCCGGCTGATATTCTCGACGAGGACAACTTCTTTTGGCCGACTTTTCCGACGTCTATCTGGAGTGATGAGAAAATGAAAAAGACGATTGCGAGGGAGACTAAGATTTGTGGTGAGAGGAAAAGAGACGATGTAAATTCAGTTGCAGCGTTTTTCAGGTATTTCAGTACAAATAGGACAGTCCCTACTAGTTTAGGGTTGTTTACTAACAACAGCAATGACATGTGATTTTTATTTATTCACGAAGTGATGAATTTTATTTTATTGATTTTAATCTTCAATATATATAAAACAAAGTCGTGTTAGTTACATCGCGTATAGCTCAGGAACAGGTGGGATGTTTATGAGCTTTGACTGTAAAGCATGGGAGAAAATAAAAAAACTTAATAATAAAGATAATTAATTTTCCCATACCTTTGATTCTGAGGCGGTACGAAGTTCGCCGGGCAGCTAATTTGATACAAAGTTAGAATTTATTTTCCGTAGACCTAATTCTTTTTTTTTAAATAACAAAATATACAGGGTGTAGGGGCATTGTAACGAAAACTATAGGTTAAGGTTGGACTTAACGCCTATTATAAAAATATTTTTTGTCAAAAGTCATGATTTACTTATTACTATGTTGTTATTTTCGAGCGCGCAATGTATCAATATCAATGCTATCACAACACAACGCTCTGCGTGATTCCCGAAGCGTGCGCGTGACGAGCGCGCTCGAGCGTATCGAGTTTTAATGTACATTGCAGTTTTAGGTCTAAATTTGAATAGTTTTTTTTTCAAAATCACGTTGTGGTTGAATTATTTAACGATTTCAAACTAAAATAAATTAAAAAATACTGGAAATATCGACTGAAAATTTCAATTCTGGGGGGGTCCTAAATCATGAGTTGAATCCATAGTACTTGTTTTCGTTACAGAGCCGCTTACAACCTGTTTTATAGATATTACTTCGAGTCAATTATGCCTACGTCACTTATTCAAAGACAGATATAATGTTTAAACATGATTACTCCTAGCTAAACATTTGGTTTATACTTTTTACACTTTGTGAATAGGTAGGTTCTATCTATAAATAAATATATTTCGTGTGTGAACTAGGTTAGTATGTATGTGCCAGATATTATATCGTAATAGTTCCTCTACCTTCGCATAGATGGCGGTTTGATACATTTAATTCATAGACGTATAAGTAATTATTAATCGAAATTAAATAAAACTATAAAAAAACATAAAATTATTATAAAACCGAAAAAAAACTTAGTGTAAGCTTATTTTAGCTCGTTTTTTATATTTGTGTAGAATGTATTAATAGTTGTACCTAATTTTCTTGTATCATATTTTAGTTTTCCAAAGGTTACAGGTACTTATGAATAAAATTGAAAAAAAAAACTGCGAATCGTATTCGTATAAGGTGTAAAATATTTTAACAGTTGAATTAATAAGTTATATGGATCACATTTATGTATAATATAATTTATGTAAATTATGTTTGATTTTTTTTTAACAACGCGGTCCATTAGCTTCTGGCCGCTCAGTACAGGGTGTCATTTTTTAAATGTCTAATAATTTGATTTAGTTTTTTGGGAATGTCATCTTTATAACCTACTGTTGGCCCTGTTTAAATATTTTACACTATTATTGTAACACCTTTTATAAGAATCAAAAAATATGACGATAAATATAATGTTTACCCTATCAAAATGTATGAAATAAAATGACACACAAAATAATTGAAAACAATAAAAACTCAAATGACTGAATTTATGTTTTGTTTTAATAACCTTCTTTTATAATCCATCCTCATATAAAATTACTTAGCAATTTTTAGAATAGATAGGTACCACCGCAAATTTTAAAACGCTCACATATTTCTTGTGGTAATAAACGATCTACCCTTATTCAAATTCAATTATCCGGCATCATAAACTTTTTCTAAAATAGCACGTAAAATCATAGACCTTTGTGTCTATTGGTAAATTGAAATTAGTCGAGTTAGATTGAAAAAAAAAATCAAACAATAAGTTATAATGACGGTAGTTATTAAATAGTTAATTGGAACAATCATTATGGACTGACAAAGCTCGCATCCTTTCGCGGCTGCCACGTTACTGATACAATCTACAGTTAAATTAACTGTTCCGTTTAACTTCCATAAAACAGTTAACTATCTACTGAGTTTCCTATTTCGGATTAAAGGTATGGCATTTACTAGTTTGAATATATTATTAGAAATTGCAGTGACGTATATTCTCGTAATATTATTCTGTGTAACATTTCTTATCGAAACAATTTAGATATTTGCGATGTCGTTTTTATTAAGTTTAAATACAAAAGTAAAAAGGTTTATTGTGCAAAAAATGATAGACTAGAACCTGTTTCTTTTTTTATATGCAATCTATACTAATATTATAAATGTGAAAGTTTGGATGGATGGATGGATAGATGGATGGATGTTTGTTACTCTTTCACGCCCGAACGGCTGAACGGATCTGGATGAAATTTGGCACAGATATAGATAATACTCTGGAATAGCACATAGGCTTTTTATCCCGGTAAAATGTATGGTTCCCGTCGGATAGATGTTTTAATTTTTCATACTTTTTATCGCGGGTAACACCGCCGGGCGCAGCTAGTAATCTATATTTTTAAATGTTCCGACATAATGTATAATAAAACGAGCCTAATTTCGCAAATTTATACAATATTGGTTATTCTACCTTTCACAAATAGTTGGCCTTGTTATAGCAGCATTCTGGGAAATGTAAAACAATAGAAACAGATTTTCAATGGTTCCCAGTTCAGGGATTAACTTTATGAGTCATTCCAGTAATTGACGTTTAGTATTGAGTACTTTACTGGATAAATACGGGTTTATATTGCGGGTAGCAATATTTAAACAAAGATGTCCTACAACATAAACCATTACAAGCTCAGTATATATTTTTTTTCTCTAATCTCCCTAAACAACGCAGAAAGGAGTATTATTCGATTTGCACAGTTGGTAGCGAGGAATTACCGATATGACCGGCTTTTCTAATAAACGGTTTATTGTGTATAGGTCTATTATATAGGTCTATTATATAGCAGTGATAGCAAAGTTGGTAGAACGCCTGCCTCACTAACGAGGATTGCAGGTTCAAAGGATTTAATGTGCGAATCTCATTGTTCAACCATGATTATAACTTGCTAAACGGTGAAGGAAAACATCGTGAGGAAACCTGCATATCTGAGAGAGCCCCTAGAAAGATGTGTGAAGTCCGCCAACCCGCACTGGGCCAGCGTGGTGGACTATGGCCTAATCTCCCTCGCATTGAGAAGAGGCCTGGGCCCAGCAGTGGGACATTAAAGAAGGGCAGGAATTATTATTTACTAGCTGTTACCCGCGACTTCGTCGGCGTGGTATTTAAGAAAAAAGTTTTACTAAAATAAAAGTAGCCTAAGTTACTCATTGTTACATCAGCTATCTGCCAGTGAAAGTCCCGTCAAAATCGGTCCAGCCATTTCAATGATTATCCGGAACAAACAGACAGACAGACAGAGATACAGACAGACAAAAATTGTAAAAAATGTTGTTTTGGTATATGTACCGTGTATACATCCAAATTAACTTATTAAAAAGCGGTTATTTTAATATTACAGACAGACACTCCAATTTTATTTATTTGTATAGTTTATTTTGTATAGGTCATGTTCTCCAGTGATATGATGAGCCACTTTGATCTGATGCCGGGGGATGATGGCAGCCACGCTCTGCTGGAGCCCCCCTCGCCCGCGTACAGCAACGTCACCGTCCGCCGAGCCTTCATAGTGTGGCTGCACTGCGGCCAGCGGAACGAGTTCAGGGATGTCTGCAACTATTACCATTACTTGGAGTCACTGGTGAGACGATTGGGCAGTTGATTTTCCGAAAAAGTATTTTTTTTCGAGTTTACTTTCCGATTTTTTGAAAAAAAAAAAAAAAACTATCCTTAATCTCAGATGAATGAGAAATACCAGATGGAGTGTCGGGAAATACATATTGAAACACGACAAAATAAGCAATTTTTTGTAGTGAACGCGAATTATATAATCGAATCTCGGACGATTAAAATATGTACGATATTTTAATCGTCCGAGTTTAGATATAACAAAAAAAATGCAGTTAGGTAAATTCATTGCCATTGATCTATTAAAACAATAGATCTTTGTATTATAATGAATTCAATGTGGCGTATGTGTATGGAATTCGCGTGTTCTACACAAATCGGCTTAGGTTTTGTGTTTCAATAATAATAATGTTGTTCGCGATACTCCATTTATTTTATTTTATTAGTTTGAGGCCGTAATAAATAGGATAGATGTAGTCTATAAAACCAAGATTGACGACCCTGTTGCGGCATACTTTGTGTGATGACCACAAAAGTTTGTACCCAAATCGTGAATGTTTATTGAAGTATTAGTATAATGGGATTGCATTGGGCCCAGACCATTGCACGTTACCTACCCATCGTATCGTATAGTTGGTGTGGCGATATAATATCATATAACTCGGTAAAGGGATATAGTTCCGCAGACATTGTTCTTTTGAGTTAGTCGACCTACCAACTAACTACTGGTATAAATACCTATACAACGGATTACCACTGCAGACTCGGTATTTATATAAATTATATTATTTCAGGAGGATGCGCTTCCAGCAAACAAACGTGCGTCCAGCCGACTCCAGGAGTTCAATTTGCTGTCAGAGAACCCACCATACACGTACTACCTGCAGCGCCTCTTCCCCACCCTGTACAAGCAGGGGAAGCACGTTATAAACATCAAGAAAGTTAACGAGATAAATCTCGAAGATTGTGTATTCAATCTCGAGGGCTTCCACCAAATGAAGAAGCAGAAAGGCGTCACCGGCTCGGAAATCATCAAGGCCAGTCAGATTATAAGAAAATATTGCAAAAACCGCTCGAAATCCTTGAAAAAATTCCTCGCGGAGTTTCAGGATTTTGCTAAGAAATGTGAGATTCCGAATACCGTCAGCAACGTAGTGGTGTATATCAAGAAGAAGAATGTGCAAGATGAGATTGAAACGTGGAGGAGTTTGCCGCAGCATTTTAGTTTTTTGGATGTTGAATTTTGTGCAGAAGACATTTGTAACAGTAATGAGAATGTTAACACATCTAAAAGTAGTCACTGCTCTGTCAATTCTAATTTGTCTAAGCCAAATAATATGAGAATACTAATCAATAGTTCTAGGAAAGAGATTATGAATTTGTTGCCTACACCCGAATCCGAATTTTCTAAAACAAGCCAGAAGAATGCTTTGTTTTGACGTGCTGTTTACGGCGTCGTTATATAGATGGCGCTGTACCTTTTCAATGCTAGGATTAAGTACACGGAACAGTGTAATTTTATATTGTTTTTAATATTTTCAGTGACTGTAGTTAAGTTAGATAAATGACGATTTTTAGAAAAATATTTTAGTGGTTTATTTCTTACTCCAATGAGGTACTTACTAGTAAATTTCTTGATATTACGAATTCTCCTTACCTGAAACAAAGAAAGAAGGTTATTAAAACATACATTAATAATGTGTAATTCATAAAAAAAAAAACAATTAAGTACTTCGTCTTATTTTACAAAATGGAAGGCAATGAAATAAAAACTTACCGATGAAGGTAGATATTATATCCTTATATTTTCCAAATTCAAAATTAACCATAAATCATGTTGGATGCTGGTCATGCATATGCGTGCATCAAATGCGAAATTCTTCTTCTTAAGCTAACCTGGACTTTTTGGCGGGAAGTTGAACGGTGTAATTGTCAATTTTGTTTTTTTTTTTTTTAAAACGACTTTAATTCATAATGTAATATTGGTGGGATATTAACTACTGAGAGTGTATAATCGTGCACGAGTGAAGGGAATTAAAATAAAACAGTATAGCTTGACTTTTCGAGATCCCCAAGATTTTCAGCACATTTACAGCTTTACTGATAGGGGTAGAGGATTCATTTCGTCATCAACATCATTATTATCATCAGGGGTACTTATATTTAAAATAATCAACAAACATTTTACTTGACACCGGCAAAATTGGCACTATTTTGTAGCCAATTGCTAACATAAAAAAGAAGAAAGAAGACCTTCCGTAAAATACATTGAACAAGCATAATATCTCCAGTATTGTGTTCTGTATCCGTCATGCACTGACGTCCATGATACAAGTACGCTAGACTAATGATACCCTTTAAAATGACAGCTATCTATTGTGCCTATGTGAAGCGCCCCCATCGTGGGGGAAAGGAACTAAATCTGACGTAAATTGCAAATGGCCGTTGTTTTGTTTACATTGTCTCCGTGTTTATAAAGTGATTTTGAAGGTTTAACGCGATTAAACTTGTTTGTTGTGTCGTATTAATATAGTTAATACATAAATAAGTGGTGTTAGTTAATAGGTAAACCATGAAAGAGTGCGTGTTATACAAAACTCTTTACCAGAAGGGAAGTGGGGTTACATTCCACAAGTAAGTGAATTTACGGCTAATATTCAAGAAATTAAAACTTCTATTGATATTATAGGCACTTAAAAATATGTTACTAATCTTATTTATACGTGATTACAACGCATTTGTCTTTGTATTATCGGTTTTTTATAAACAATAAAATTCAATAGTGCTGTAAAAGTTCCTTGTCGATAAAATTTATCGATATTTTTTCTATCAATATCTTAAATAGATAGAACGTTCAAGAACGTAAAAATCGCCGAAGACAGATTTGTATTATCAAATACATATTATTTTAAAACAATGTTTACTAATTCACAGGTTTCCGACTGACAATAGAAGACTAGAATTATGGCTCAAAAACATTGAAAAGCCTAGTTGGCGTCCGAAAAAATATGATTACATCTGTTCAAAACACTTCTCTGATGACTTTTATTAAACATAACTCATGTACTACTTTGATGATTTTTATTTTCTATTAATACCTTACCTACTCCATTGCTTCCCAAACAACATTACATTACCTCATTTCTAATTAAGAAACAATCCTTATTTAAGTAGGATCTAGCTAGTCACACACCACCCTTTAGTCCGGTTTCGGCTTATCCTAAGATTACCTACCCTACCCATGAGCGATTCGGCTAATCATTATCATTATTTGCTTCATCTTAGTATTAACCACTCGACTATTTTGGACATTAGCCATTGTTAAAGCAATGGATCATAATTATTTTCATTTTACTGCATGGGTAGGTTTAAGCATAAACATTTTTATCGATGTATCATATCACTGTCCCATCTCTATTATTAGTTCCATTCCCCCTCACTGCCGCTATCAGCGCCAAAATGGCGAAAATCAAATAGGCACACGATAACCGGGCTTATGATTAGTCCAGCGATGTATACCATAGAGGTCAGTGCCGTCATGTCTTCGGGCCAAGTATTACTGATCTGTGGGCTTATCGGTTTGAGAGCAGTGCAATTGTCTGTGGTCAGTAGCTCGCCACATTTCAAGCAGTAAGCACGCACCCAGTCGTCTCTTAATTAATTCCAACCTGTTGCATACAAGATGGCGGACGCAATGTCAACGCCCATAAATACAATAACAAGAGATAATTTGACGGTGCTAATTGCTAATAATATATTAAACAATTCACTGGAATTCAATTCAGACTGTGATACGGTGAGTTTCTTATATTTATTTAAAATTTTACTTTTAAATAACGTCCGTTGCCTGATTTGTTGTTATGTGGCTGTCATTATTTATTGTTGACAAAATTAATTTGGTGTTTTTTTATGTCCATGGGTGCCTATCATACGATTAGTGATGTTTTTTTTTGTTTTATCGAGGACGCTTTCAACTCAAATTAAACTTAAAACAAATATCTTCTTACTTGTAAATACATATTTATATTATTTTATAACTTTCATTAAAATTGAATTACGTACTTAGATATTTCAAAAGTTAATTGTTGATAATATATTGTAAGTACCTATATAAAACTGTAACTAAGATATGACTGCAAATTAAAGGTAATTACAAAATATATGTAAAAGCTATTTGCACGTCTTGGATAACAAAACAGTTTGTGGTTTAGAATATTTGATTTTTGTTTCGAGCGATGCAGGTATCAATATCAATATCAGCAAGGCATAAGCATTTCATAACCTCTGGTTAGGTGAAAAATATAGGGTATAATGTGTTATATGTAGGGTCGCGTTATGACTATGGGAGTCGAGCCCGCGGGCAAATGTTACATTAGATTACAAAACGTCTGCTCATTTTCTTCACTACCTTTCTACGAAAGTAGTTTCTAATATAATTTTATAAAGTCTATAGTCCGTTGCCTGTTTCAAGAAAACCAGCCGTGCAACGCCTTAAATAAAAGCTGCCATGAATAAAAAACCAGGTAGCCCTCCGGCGTCCCACATAGTGGTTGACCTAACGGGAAGCAAACATTATTAAATTATTCTTGGTCGTAAAAACAGGTAACCCATACTGGCTTAAACTATCGAAGCAGCCTTTGGCGGCTTAAAACTGTGGTAATATTTTAACTGCAGGTAATATGAATGTTGTTTGAATGAAATTGTAGGACGTACTTTCACATGTTCAATTAGCCGAAGGTTTGGTCTCGGATTATACTAGAATGAAAAATAATATAAATATAAGTACTTAGTAACGAAAACAGAATTAGTTCCTTTTAAAACAACCATACAGTTACTTGATTTAATTCCCTTTTTCATTCACAGATGGAGACAGATTCGCCAATAAGAAAGCCGTGCATGCAACCAATCAGTAAAAAGCTGTTTCATTCGCCATCCGAGACCACAAACGGGTGTACATTTAAACGGACGAGTGTTAACCAAAATAGAAAAGCGAAAAAGCGCAAACACATATTAGTACCAGACGCGAGCGAGAAAATTAAGAAAGCCTACATGAAAGAGTGCGACCAGAACAGCTATAGCCCGGAGTCACGAGCGGGGATGAGAAAAAGGGTGTTGATCAGCTTGTTTCATAATAAGGAGTATTGTATGGATGTTAGCTAGACTGAGTATATATTAACGGTTTTAAATAAGATACCTTTTTAAACCAGTGGACCTATGGGGTCAGTATATAAAATATGTATAGTTTTCCCGCCATCGCACACTTGTCAAAATACGTAAACATTTGCCCTCAAATTTATAGAAAAAATTTACATATTTAAATTAATATTTCGAACTAGTTCACGTAAGGGTGGTGCTTTGTAATAACGAGGATTAATTTTGTAGTAGTGACTTATTTATTGTCGCTTTACCGTTTTTTTTGTTAAAAGCGACATCTATAATTATATTTCATAATTAAATGTGATGTGACTTGAATTTGTCGAATAGCTGCCATAGAATTTCCACGAAACGTCAAAATGACTTGTTTGATTTTAGAATGCAAAAAAAAAAAAGAATTTAGAATGTCGGGCACAATGTAACTTTAATTTTTGCTTTAAGAAATCCGAAGTATGTGAGAGCGATGCCAATAGACAATATACAGTGTATGGTATTCAGTTTTAAATAGATGTAAGTGTAGAATTATAATTAGTTTATTAGTTCACATATGTGCCATACAATTACGCAATGTAACATAGAATTTATAATTAATTAAGTGAGTTCGTAAATAATAAAAATATTTTAATGCATAACTATGCAGTTAGTGCATAATTTTCATTTTAAATAACAAAAGCTATACCTAACAACTTCCTCTTAACGTAATCGTAAGTCATCGGAAAAACGTGCCATCTAGTCTTCCTTATTTATGAAATATGTGGTGTGAGCGGGACAAAACGCACTGACGTAACTCTTACTACGCTATTCTATATATCTCAAGCGGAGTATTTTATGTAGCATTATATACCGTCACTAGTCCATTCTACTCACACCACAGATTTAATGCGTATGAATGACTGAGACAACAAGCATTCTCGATAACGACAAATTTGATCTAATGTGCACGCAACTTATCTCGGATACAATCAAAGCATTTTTTTCTCATGTATTTAGAGCAAATTATTAATATTGCGTTGGTATAATTGAGACTAAAGATTATATAAGTATCTGGCGCTTTTTGATTAGACAGCAATGCGAGGACACCCCAAACCACACTTAGTCAAGCTTTTAACTGTTGATTTCCCAGGGGGCGGGGGCTTTTCAATCAGCACAACATTTTTAACCGTCCTACCTTTTAAATAAGCCCAGACTAGCCGCGCAAACTTGCGAGGCTGCGCGATAGGTCTGTACACGGCTACATACTAATATCGGTAGATGTGTATTTTCTTCTTTTTATGTAAGGTCATAATAATACTGTTATATGGGAGGTTTTAAGGATCACGTTCCTATAATACGGCTAAGTAGCCGTCGAATAAGTGCTCTAGTCTGTACATAAAAAGTTAGAGAAAGAAAATGTATTCATTCCAGTGCCAAATGTAGCATATTTTTATATTTGTGCATCACGGGAAATCTCTTTGACGGATTTTGATAATACTCGGCACGACGCTCGTTCGGAGCCCGGATATTTTTGAACCCGGGCAATAGTTGGGATTCTCCGGGATACCCAAAAAACAAGTCAACGAGTATGCACAATCTCACAAAATAATGGTCCACCATTTTTATTCAGTATCGTTGTGTCATCACAAAAACGTCGCTACTATCACAAATCGTGAAGACATCGCTAGTTATAAGGATCACAACACCCCGGCAGGTCGTGTATTGGCCTAATAAGGATCCAGACACCATCTGCCCCCCCCCCCCCTGCACCCCCAGCCCCGCCTCGTTACAAGTATCCTGGCAGTTGTAGGAACCGTTTAAACTTTAATTATTCGCGATTTTAAGAAAAGTTTTTTTCCTTAAAAACTTATAACGGTTTAGTAGCGAAACTTTTTGGTCTATTTTGTTTTCTGATAGCTAGGTGTCAGCAGTAATGGTCTGTTTCACGATCAAATAACCCCTATACAGAACTTATATAACGGATGAAATATTCAATATCTGTCAGATACCTAAGGTATTAATAGGGCTTACACTGAAGATGGTGAAGATGGTAAAGTTCGATTGCATATTAGTCTATGGTTAGCCTTCAAAGTCAGGGTAAATACATGGAATAAATATTATCACGCCCCATAAGTTAAAAGCTGGTATAAACCTCGTTGGTCTAAGGAACATACAACCTTGGCTTTGATTCCCAGGTCGTCAAATTCTTATATCATCAGTGGAACGCTTGTGCGTCCAAAAAATACAAAGTGCCTTATAGTTTATACAACGTTTAACAGGAAGATTTACATTCTCCTTACCTTTAACTGCGCTGAGTTTGTTCCCCACCATCTGTTTAGCCACGAACGCCGCCATTTTGCCTTACGTCTCTACAGCAACTGAAACAAGGAGAAATTAATTATTAATTACAGCTGAATATGTCCATATCAAGTGTAGGCCATTGCCATGCTTGTCAACCACATTATTCGCTGGAAAACCCTGCCTTTTTATTGCTTGATTTAATGTCAATGTCAACCAACAATTCACATAAAATATTCTCCCTATTCTCTCTCAAAGAGACCTCTAACATACTAATTTTCAATATAAAAAATATGGGTGAATTTAATCTTTCAAAAGTGACAGGTATGAATTATGTCATTGAAAAATATATTTATCTTCAAGCACTTGTAAATCCTTGTATCATGAATGTTTAAATGCTGGGTTCGAACTCATCTACACGGCATCAAGTTGCTCAACATAATTCATAAACAGTAACGCTAAAATGCTTTACTGCGATATAAAAGCGGTCGATGGAGGCGCTCAGCGGAAATTGGTCCGATTAAAAACCGATCAATCGCGCACCGCGATTATTTGCTATTAAGCGGCCGAGTGAAGCGCTTTATTGCCGCTGAAAGGGTGAAATTGGAGTTAAGCGAGAATATTTTATTAAGCATTATTTTCCATAGAACACGAGTATCATTATTCTAATAATATCTCGAAATAATATTGTTTAAAAAGTGAGTAGATAGGCCTTAGCGCTCCTTGAAGTAATCATATAATATACAAGTTTGGGCGTACTTATAATGAATTTATCCAAATATTTGGTGTTTTTGTAATATACAAACTTTATATTTCCAACATTTGGGTAATCCTATTAATAATTTGAGTGTCGCAAAATATTTAAAAATCCTTAAACTGAGCCGTTCCCTGAGAACCACTAATCAAAAGTAATATTTATATACTAATATAACTACATTAACCCTAGTATAAAAATGGCTTTATTATGAATCAAATTGTACTATTTCTTTAGTTACTTAATCACAGATAGTCGTACATGTTTTTCGCAAAGAGAGCAAACATCAATGTGAAGCATCAGAGCATAAAATTTACAAATAAAAGTTTCAAGGAACTGCTAAAAGAGGGCGCTATTATAAAGATTTATATTGACGTAAAAACTTTCTGGGCCACAGATGAATCATGACAAACAATAAATTATTAAGTATAACGCCCACTGTGTTATTAAAAATGCTTTTTGTAAAACAAAACAAGAATTTAGGACGCAAGTTGGTAGGAATATTTTTCTTTGAGCTCTTGTAAAGTTTGCTACTGTTATTAAGTGATAGGTAGGTATAATCGTTTTTCTAAGGCAAGTGTTACACGAAAGCCTCATAGGGTCGGCCGTAGCCTATAAACGAATATAAATATAGAATACACAAGTTTAGCACTGAAAAGAACTAACTATGCTTTCATTACCAACTTCAAAGGAAGCGCGGATGTTACGTGGCATGGCAACAGAGTCCCCGCAGTTACTCTTTTTCTGAGATGATTATACAGGTTGATCGTCACAATGAGGTTGACATATCGGAATATTTATATAAACCTCTTAAAACAACGTAGAATAAAAAACCCACTGAAAATAGTAGATATATATCTACTTACTATAATTAATAAACAAATTATTATAATAAAACAAAACAAACATCGGTATTTATATACTTGATAGGGGTTTTTTTTTTATCACATTATAGGCAAGTATTTGATCTCGATCTCACCTGATGGTAAGTGACGATGAGATCTACGATGGAGCATACTTGCCTAGGTAGGAAGGCGGCAGTAGATAGAGACGCTACATTCACTAGGCACATGCAGCGCAACTGATCTGACCCGCCATCCATGAATGGCAACACCGAACACGGCTAGGCCGCTTGGCGACATGGCTTTGTTCAGTGGATGGTGACTAGCCACGGCCGAAGCCTACCACCAGTAGAGTTGTCACCTGGTTGGCACCACCCAGGGTCACGTGTAGGGTATCTCGAGGGTACTTAATTCTCCTACGGACGAAGGTGACTCGACCCCAAGGGGTGTTGTTGTTGTAACAATGACGTCCTACGTAACATTTCGGCGTCGAAATGACGTCACTACCACCAGTAGGTGGAGTACTTTATGCAGCATTATCCAAAAATGTTCTTAAAACATCATTTTTACTTTAACTTATTACTAAACATCCAGTGGCAGAACCGGAGGAGCTCCACTTTAATCTACTTTTGAGCTGTGAGATGAAACTGGGTAAGGTTATCATAGTTATTAACTACAGCGAGGACTCGATGGCTCCTCCAGACGAGATTGCTGCTGGATTAATTAAATTCAAATAGTTGAAGTTGGTAAGTAACAGCGTTTGTGCACTCGACCGCCCTCGCTTCGGTTCCACATTTTCACGGATATAATATTTTGATTCTTTTTAAACACGTAACTGTTTTTTTAAATACCAATTGAACTGCAGTGCAATCTCATTTTGCTGCTAGTATTTGGTACTAATGTGATAGGGGCAAGCCTCAATGGATTCGGGCCATAGTCATCCGCCACACGAATGTCGAAAGATAGATTAACTTACGATGTTGGCATTCACCGTACAGGAAGTTATAAATGTTATAATCATGAGTGCAAATTTTAATCGCACATGAAATCCAATAGGTGAAATCCGGGATTCGAACCACTAAACCTCGTTTCCAAGACGAGAGTTCTACCAACTTGCCTATCACCGCTTCACAACATTTGAATGACTTACTATTGGCTATTTTATATATATCTAAATTCTGGCCTAGTTTATATCAATCATGTTTTTTCAATTACCTGTATAAAAAATACCTGTGGAAATTATAAACTTAGTCCACAGAGGTAGATGTAATATTCAGATAATCCGGATTTCACACAGGATCCAGCTAAAAATTGAAAACCAATTATTCTTGTAAGCCGATTTAGCCAAATCCGTTCAAAATTTAATATTCCTTTTCGCGAAATATAAAGTAAAATAGTCAGTATAACATCCACTCTTGAAAATGTGTAACAGCGCCAGCTAGAATTGATACCGTGAACTAAAATGAAAGTGAGCAAGTCAAGTAGTTCAATGCAGTATCCGCCATGGCGCTAGTGACGACGCTACGACGTTACTATGGCAACGAACATGGATGTTTAAAAAAAATGCAGCATGATCATAAACAAAATTACATATTAAATCAATAGACATAATGCGAAGTTCAAACAAAATAAAGATGGAACATGGATAGAGTGATTCTACACTAGCAATGTTCCACCTGATCGTAGGGCAGGCGACGACAAAATTGATTCTTTGATAATTACCTCACGGGTGGGTGCGCTGAACGGGAATATTTGTTGTTACCCAGTATACGAAACATATTGTTACCTACTTATCAAGATTTCTTAGAAACTTCAACTTGTAACAATAAACTTCACAGCTGAACAGAAGTTAACATCAAAACTTCTCTTTTGTTAAAATTTTCCAAGCAATATTTTTATTGTTCTTCAACTTTAGAACAATGATAATATAAAACTCTTTTTTGCGTTATTTTTTTAGGACAAAATTATTATTTTATTATTATTACTTATAAGTATGTAAACGGTTGTCTAGTGCCCAAAATATAGAGAATCCTTGTTTGGGGCTCAATCAATGTGTGTAAAAAGTGTACAGAATAAAAACAAAATATTTTGAACCCGAATATCATGTATGTATTTGGAAAATATGACTAGGACTACGATGACTTTTGATTTACTACTTTAAATTAACGATTCAGCAAATAGAAAATCATCCTTTTTGTACCAGAAATGAAATACAACGTCAAGTGAATTATTATACATCTAGATATCTACTCAAGTGTTAAACATTCTAAAGATTAACCATTTTAGTCGTTAAATTTCGTTAAGATACGTGCGGAGTTTTTTTGGGAAACAATTGAGTCAAGAACAGTTTTCGGCTTGAGTAGTGGCAAATTTGTCATTATATTTGTATACAGCGACATTTCTTATCAACATCTGACAACAATGTCACATAAACCCACATTCTATTATGCAAGTTCTTGCATGCAAACTTGACGGAAACTTATAAAATTACAGACAATATCAGTGTTGAGTTCTATAGACAAGTATTTTAGTAACTTCATGTATTTTACTTTAACATATTAAACTTTAAAGTAAAATATTGAATCATTCGTGAGATCCACGTAAAAAAACCTTTCAGGAAGTATTTTTCAAGTATATAAGTAATCATTAACGCTAAAGTGTGTTCTTGTTTTATCTAAAACTTATGGAAGCGCAGTGAACCAAGATCATTATGAAAATAACGATGTACATTAAAACCGTTGTTCGTTACAGCAATTAAGTTAGTTCCGGTATATCGCTGATCGTTACTCGACATTTAATACCTTCGCCACCTTCAGCTGTCTACTGTTAAAAGATAAGTTTGGTATTTCATTTTATGGGAACAATTTCTTTGTAAATTAGTTTTTAAATTCAATAAGCGTATCGTTAACTCTTTCAATAAAATCAGATGCTTCTTATTTATATTTTTTTTTACATTGTTTTTTATGGATAGGTTTAGGTTTACAAATTATTTCCTGCCATTTTTTAGTGTGGGTCACCACCAACTGCGCTAATCAGGTCGTCAAAGGGAAGTAAAGATAATGAGGAATGTACCTATGTAGTTATATTTGGAAAAGTGTATTGTTGAGTGCATCATAAGTAACTAAATGGCAAAAAAAGACACCAAAAATATAAACGACCGAAATGATCAGGCATTTAGGCGAATGTGTTTCCCAAACATATCTAAATATATATAAGGTTCCATCACATTTCCTTGTCCCATTACGTCCCCTTATATAGCACAGTGTAGTGCCCCGTCCGTGGGCCGGAGGGTCACCGGATTTGCATATAAATAAGATTCGACTGTCGACACTTTGTCCTGAAAAAACTTTTCTTGAAATCTAAATGAAAGCTTACTGAGCCCGGTGAAACAAACAAGTAAAGGCAAGAGGAGCTAGCACTGATTGGAGTTGGAAAATGGTCCACTATGACTCACGTAATTCCACATGTCTGGTGGGTGGTGGTACCGGCGGTGGTCGCTTACTATGGGTCTCATAAGAAGGCTCAAGGTCGCTCAACGTGCAATGGAGAGAGCTATGCTCGGGGTTTCGCTACGCGATAGAATCAGAAATGAGGAGATTCGTAGATGAACTATAGTAACCGACATAGCTCAAAGAATTTCAAAGTTGAAGTGGCAGTGGGCGGCACATAGCTCGCAGAACTGATGGCCGTCGGGGCAGAAAGGTTCTAGAATGGCAATCACGAACCGGAAGACGTAGTGTAGGACGGCCCCCCACAAGGTGGACCGATGATATCACACGCGTAGCAGGAAGCCGTCGGATGCGAGGGGCAGAGGACCGTGATGTGTGGAAATCATTGGGGAGGCCTATGCCCAGTAGTGGACGTCTTTCGGCTGATAGAATAGAATAGAAAAAAAAGACTAATGTCAGCCAGGAGAATGCAGTTTCACTTACGTAAAATTTTTGTAATTGGAATAATTTAAAGTATAATTATATACATTCCGATTCGTTTATCCTCAGCTTAAGTAACGTATGTAGCCACAATAAAATGTACATTCTCCCTCCATCCGCGGCTAACAAGGATTAATTTATTAATTTATCAAAACCCCACCGTCGACACGGCTGCGTTCTTTTGTTCAAATATTTTTGTGTTTTCCGGCACACATTGTCATACGATTTTCATATGCGGGGTGACAGAAATTGGGTCACCCGCACAGACGTGTGGAAATTGTGCATGTGGAGTTTAACGTTTCAATGAGCGACAATTTATTTTTTGACACGCATGAATGAATAAGAAGAAAATTGGCAAAATAAATAAGTTCTTTTCACAAGATAAGTATTTTCTTATATTTATTTGTGAAATAAAACCTGGCCTCTTAGAGTTGACTGGCATAATTGTTAAATGTAAATAAGTATACCGTTAACCATTTTAGCTCAATAAGTTTTCGTTCGTGTCTCGCGATACTTACCGAAAAGTTAGCAAATTGTTGGCGGTTAGTAAGTCGCTATTTAGTGTAAAGTGAGGTTAATTAAATGTTAAACAGGAGTTTTATATTCAGTTACCAGGATAAGCTTTAAGAGTTAAGTTTCGATTGATGTCTTCAAGATTTATAATTGTTTTGTAAAAAGAACCCTAAATATATAGCCGCTTTAATCAAACTTCATTGAAATTACAACATTATTTTTAGAAGCAGAGTGCTTTTTAATACTATTGGATTAGCAAGAGCTAAGTTTTCCTTATTTGTTGGTGTCCAAAGTCTAAGCCTTTAGTATAAGTTCCATTGGTGTTTGATTCCGTCAAAACTGATACTAAGCCCCCTTGTCTATGATCTGTCGTCTGAGCGTTTCAAGTGAGTTCATATTCACTTAGATTGGCTTAATGCGTCTAAAATATTTCTTTTGCCCAAAAAAAACATAATGCAATTGATACCGTTAATTTTTGAGCATGTTTACCGCTTAACTTACGATTATTCATCCATCAATCTCCTTTCCTTTTTCCACAGCCTGATTTCTAATATAAAAGAAGGAGCCAAACACATTTCACCATGAAAATCAAAGATTGATTGTTTCTTACACCTGGCATCTGAATTGATGTCTTTTGAATATTTACTTTGTAGCTCTAAGCGGTTTTCTTGTACCATTACAAAGGAATGTAGCTCTTACTCGGTGGTGAAATAGAGGATGTTTTGGCGTGCAGTTTGAGGATCATTTTTCATTGTTTATCGAGTCGGCTGATACGTAACGATAGGAATAAATTCGTGTAACGATTTCTGTTCATGTAATTGTGAGGTTATTTCTCGGTAAAAGGTATTAAGCTGGGTGTTTGTTTCGGCTTTTGTTTCATGGTGCGAAAAATCACCGCAAAGTACTGAAATTAAACTTTTCAGGTGTTACGCTCAGCTTTGAAATAAAGTGAGAATATGAAAAAAAAACCCATGATTTGTGATATATAAGGTGTAACAATAATATTGTAAACTATTTTATTAGATCCGTCAGTAAGCTATAAAGATAACATTCTCTAAAAAATAAATGATATTATTAGACATTCAAAATATGACACCCTGTACACAGGGTACGGGCAAAAATATGACACCCTGTACACAGGGCACGGGCAAAAACCTACTGGTTCGCCATTCATCTACCCAATCATTTACCCATTTATTTTATAGATCAACGAGATCCATGTGACTTACTGTTTTATCAGTTAAAATATTTTACACTATTTTTGTTACAACTTATATTGAGGTAAGTTGAGGCAGTTAAACTTACAGTACTTGTAGGACAATTTCAGATATTCACATGAATTATACTCTACCTAAACATATGTAAAGGAATATCTAGTGGTATGAATTATATATATTCTACGAAGCCAACAACTCTAGAACAGTAAAATAGATCCGAAATTTAATTCCTTATTCTCGGAAATAGTAGCGACCCAAGAGAGCTTTACATAACTCTGGCGCAAAACAACTATATGACAGCAATAAAACATTAGAACAACTACAATACAATGTATTTCACTCGCAGTCAGAGCTGGCTCATAAACGAATATATCCTCGTAAAACGCTGAGCTTTATAGCAATGACCATTTGCTGTTTGTCGCCGGTTTTAACGTGCTTTACTTTCTCTACGTCCTTTGGGATACGTTAAACTAGTAACGACATATTTTTTTCCTTTCATGAATTAATCTCAGCTTCAAGTATAATGGGCAATAGAGCCATCTGTTGATAATAAAATGAAACTATCACAAACATTCTGACAAACAGCTGAGGAATTTATAAACTACTAGACAGTTTGATACACTATTGACCTGATTTTAATGAGGTTTTCAATAATTAATACTTCATGTTTCGACATATATAATAGGATGGTATCATCACGCTGAGACCATTGGAGTCGAACAGCAAAGCAATCTCGACGATTATGCATGTAAAGCCTCAGGCAAAATCTAATGGTATATGTAAGAGCTTTTGTACCATATTGAGAAATAAATGTACTCAACTTATTAAAAAAAAGAAGTTAATATTCAATTATTACTTAGCACAATCTTAATTTTTAAGTCAGTAACTAGATACATAGAATTAGTGGTTGATAAAATACAGTGCAAGTAACGAACTTACTTATTTTCATACATTACTGACATGTATTTAGGTAGCTCTAAACACAAATAAAGTGTATTCAAGTTATTCCTCAGTCCATATCTCTCATGTTATTTATTATCACTTAGCTGAAGCGAACGTTGAGCTGTCACGTGTTAAATAAGGACACGAAAGAGTTTTTATAAATGTCGAGGAAAATTACACAGTTCAGAGGACGAAATTAATTTTGTAATATCTCTACGCCCTGCTCACTTTCTGTTTTGGGGTGAGCCTGCCTGTAGATAGAGACTAATTATTTTCAAGAAGGATGCGGTAAATGATGCAGAGGTATATTTAAGTTGAATCAATTATTTTTTTTGAGTTCCAAGGGTTCCTTCTTGCAGAGTCAAACGCAGTATAACCAAGCCTCTCATGGTAACTAGCAGTTTGTTGTAGTGTCAAAAAACCTCCAGTGGCGATGTAGATCTGCACGTAATGTTGCCACGCGCGATAACATTTAATTTTATTTCGAGAAAATTGGAAAATAATAAACGGTTCCTGAGCTGGTAGCGATTATGGAATATGAAAATGTCGTGTGTTCGAAGCGTAACATCGTTTCAAAATCACCTGCTCGGTGTTTCCAGGGAAATAAAAGTGATATTTTCGAGACTGGCAATAATTCTTTTTTTTCATCTTTTATACATTTTACGTTGTGAGTGAGATTAATTTCTTTTGATACTATTACCGACTACGGTTCTCACAAAAAAATAGCTGTGATGTGAAAAAAATATATTCGTGATGGTTTAAGTGTGATTTTTAGATGAAATGTTAAACGTAGCAACACTGAATTGGTTAATTAATTTAAAAAATCACGTGTAAAACAAATACCTATATTATCCGACTACATAACTTATGCAAGTATCACCATCCCCACTAAATAGATAAAACATAAAACCATTCATAAGTTTTAAGTATTAGTGCCACTAAAGCGAAACTCCACTGTCAATATATTCACGGAGTTTGGTCATAAATAATATTAAATTATGCATTTCCCTACTTTATGGCTTCGCCCTTATCGACTTAAAGTATGTGCCTCAAACGGAAATTAATATTTTCACGACATTATTTATGATATCGATGTATGTTAAACACGATGCCCAAGCGGCGGCAAGTTGAACGTCTCGCTTGCAAGTAGTAGTTAAATTCCAAGCCTCTTAGTTTAGTAAAATTGAATCTTTGATCTTCAGAAACCCTATAAAACCGGCAAGACTTATTTATTTATATTGCGCAATGAAACATACATCCGAATTAGACATTTACAAATAAGACCTCGTCAGAGGTAAACGTTCTGATGAAACTGCACAATTTTTGAAACCACGTACTCGAGATTTTAGCCAGGTGGACTGTGGCCCGAATCCCCTCTTATTGGGAGGGGGCGGGTGCCCGGCATATTAGCAATAGATTCTCCTTATATTTTTGGGAGGAATTCCTTCATTGGGAGGAAATACCATCGATAATTAAGCACGCACTGCAATGCACCTCTGCCTATTCCTTCGGAAATTAAAAAGGTTATCGTGCCTGGTGAACCATGTCATCTTATTAGCTTTCACTTATCAAGTACTCAATCCAGTACTCCCATCTTAAAATTAATTACTAAAATTTAGTCCCAACGGCTTAACAAAACACAAACCATTAACAAATTGAACAGGCCGGCGCTAAGTGGTTCCATCAAAACGGAATAATTAATGGTGACGGTCAATTTGACGCATTTCATATTCTGTCCGCCACCACAAGTTTTAATAGGTTAGATACACTAACTGAAATTTGAATTGATGTCAGAACAGCACCCGTGACTCGCGGGGGGTCTTCTTCAGCGTCTGAGATGGACACTGTAAATTCTGGCTTATAGAAGTAACGGTAGTAAAGAATGTGATGGGCAAAGCTCCATATAAAGTGGCTTATACAGGATAATAACTTTACTATACACCTGCATAAGGTGCTAATTTATTTGTTGGTGTGTAATCTATCGGGATTGCTTTCTATAGGGATGCTTAGCTCCACGTCTAGCTCAATAACATCCTGATAACATCTCTACATCTATCAACACTTAACTCCAATGTTTCACGCGGAGTCCCGTCAAAGTTGCCTACAAATGCTTAAGGATTTATCTCCCAAGTTTATCCCGGTTCGTTCCCGGGATGGGCGTGATTTGTTGCTAGAGACCTTACCGTGACAAAGCGTCGGGGGCTTGTCCGTACACGAAATATTAGAAGGGTTAAGTACAAAACTTTGAGATGATGTGAAGGGATTTCAAAACAGTTAGCGTCCTACATGCTTATTATCACGACCTTAATCCCCGGAGGGTGGGATAGAGACTTGGAAACAGTCAAACCGCTTGGGACATCCACTTTTTACTAAAATAGCTCTTAAATAAATATAAAAGAACGTCATGATAGCTGGTAGTGTGCTGAAAAACTAAGCTTTAATTAGAACGTACCAAGGTGCTAATTCCCTTTATTGCCTTAAGAACAATAAACGTCTAATGTGAGTTGCTTTTCTTACCAAAATATGAAGTCTTAAATATATAGCAGAATAACTATTAAAACATGAAAAAAAGATTACTCATTTTCTTATACATTTGATTCTGAGGAGGCACGAATTTCACCGCGACAGCTAGTAATAAAATAAAACAGATTAAAATTAATTCATATTCTACTGCATTATTTATCAACCGCCACACATCCAAGAATACACTCCCCACATCTTATAAACAGCACACGCGATACCGGCGTCGCTATGATTTGTCACCTGCGTCGTTACCGCGCGTCAATTTGTCGCACCACCTCAAGGCATTGTTCCCATGACATACTGGCGTCATAACGACCGCTTGGACGCTGCTCTATTGTTTCTTGAGAATCACGCCATCTGTGACTAATCTAGTAAATTATATTATTACGCGAGGTCATAAGAGATGGCGCTACTATGTTTTTTCTTTACTGATGATTAGATTAAGTTTCAAAGTACCTATTATTTTTATTTGGGATAACGAAAGAGTTAAGCAATGTTTTATTACGGGTTTGGTTTTCAGTTATGATACGCCAATTACCTGTTAGGTACTCAAAAGCGGTTGAAACGATTTCAATAGGATTAGATTATAATCAGAATGTCCAATTCGCACTCACAAAAAGTAAGGTACCATCTGTTTCTTGACCTTGTGTATCAAGGTCACTTCGGGTTCTTAGAATAAACTAATGGGGATCATTTGGCTGTGTCTTTGGGGTCGTGGTTCTAACCTAACAACCCTTGAACCGTGTCTCTGTAGACTCAAGGTGATCTGACTAAGGATGATATAATCGCTTTATAACTACATATTAGATTTGTTCTTAAGAAGTTATAATAATTCTTATAAATGTTTTATTTAGAGAGGTGTCAGGACAAAATATTATGTCATGGCCAATTATACGAGGATTGTTGGACGGACAGGAAGAATAAGAGGATTACTGTAATGGCGCATACCAGCTAATTATAACTGCAAATGAATAGTGTATGGTAGCAGCAGTTGTTGCCCTTGACATCCTGCAACCCCTGCTGCAAGGTCATCTCCCAAAACATCATCATATAGTCAAAGTCAAATCGTTTATATCGTATAGGCCTACGAGCGCACTTACAAATTGTTATTACATTTTTTTCTTAATTCTATAACCGGATCGGAACGCGACCTCAACTATATGTAATATGATATTGAAGATCATCTATACATATAAATAAAATTGGAGTGTCTGTTTGTAATATTAAAATAACCGCTTTTTACTAAGTGCATTTGGATGTATACACGTTACCTATACCGAAACAACATTTTTTACAATTTTTGTCTGTCTGTCTGTCTGTCCGTCTGTCTGTCTGTCTGTCTGTCTGTCTGTCTGTCTGTCTGTCTGTCTGTCTGTCTGTTTGTTCCGGGTAATCTCTGGAATGGCTGGACCGATTTTGACGGGAATTTCACTGGCAGATAGCTGATGTAACAAGGAGTAACTTAGGCTACTTTTATTTTAGAAAAAAAAATTGGATCTCACGAAAAAAAATTAAAACCAATGTTGCAGCGCTGCGCCTGATTAAAGTTTGATGGCAACAATCTGCAATGCGTCCCGCGGGATCAGAACGCGAGCAGGCTGTTGCCAACGGCTGAGTCTTTGTTAAATACCACGCGGACGAAGTCGCGGGCAACAGCTAGTTGATAAAATGTGTGAATAATAACATAATAAATGATAATCATGAGAGATAATATCGCCAGACAAACCCATCTACTGTACGGTCCCAAACTATAGATAAGCAATGCTTGTATTATGGGTACCGTGCTGAGGACTGCGGGCGATCCCAGCATAATTTAATTATATAGATATTAAACCTCCATGACTTGGGTATAAAAATTAGAGCTTTTATTGTATTAATTTGCTCCCACCCGGATTCGAACCCGGGCTCCTCGCTACAGAAAGCACGGTCGGTACTTACTGTGACAATAGGATCGTAAAATGATTCTAACGGTTCTGTGTTCGTCAGTGCAAAATTCGAAGCAAATTTCTTCGTTGAATATTTTTGTTTCAAAACGAAAAAATGTATTCAACGTGCTTTTTCCTGCAAATAATAAGCTAGTGAGCTAGATTTACTGGCAACGTGCATGCAAGCTTGCAGGACTGTTTGTATGCTAATAACTGAACTTTTTATCTCAGCCGCAAACTACGTCACAGCTCACTAGCGCCCCGGCTCCGGCTGCGGCAAATAGCGACACTAACCGGCACTTGTACGACTTCTCATTAGCATTTAACAACAATTTTGTCTGCGATAGGGATGTGACGGTAAAACTACTTTAGTCGATTATCGAGTGTCGATACGGAGGTTTGACCTATCGGCAAACGAGGTGGCAGCTTTAAAAAATCAACTATTAATTTAAATTAAGTATCTTCTATACCTTAAAAATAATGATACTTTAGTTCTGTGACCGTACTTACAAGTTAGCATTTTCCTAATAGCAACTCCTCTGGTCATGATAGTTCGTTAGTCAGAATTTAGATGAGTGACCAAATTATGACATCGGATAATACGAGAAAGTTTCTAATCCAATCGATTCGAATCGATTTAGTTACTTATCGATTTTTTTAAATTTAACTCGCGTCGTTCTACCATCTCTTAGCAGCCTTTAACGTGAAAAACGTTGAAAAATTCTGAAAAGTGGTAATCGTACTGGTTGGGTCTCGGAGAGTAAGGAGGTATATGGAAATCCATATAAATATATGTAATTATACAAATAAGGGGTAAACTCAAAGCAGACACTAATAGAATCAAATAAAGTGTGAAGTCTAGGAAGATGAAGATAATTTCCCCTATATAGGTACCTATCTACATATGTTGTAGCTTTAATAGTCGATAAATTTCTAACTTAGTCGACCTTTAAAACCACTACGCATCGCTACATCACTAGCGCAACCCACTATTCCAGATTAAGCTATAAAACAGGAAGGAACACTGCTAATTCGACCACTATTTGGCTATCCTATGGGCTGCACGTATTATTGCATGCATTTCGCATTTAGCCGTATATTAGCCCGACTAAATTATGATAACGAAGGTTCTATTATACCTACATAGTTGCGATAGTTTAGTTGGTTTGACGTTCGTGCAGGTTCAAACCCCAGCTAGCACTATTAAGAATTTTGGAATCACATTTATAATTATAACTCTGGTTCTCTCACTGTACGGTAAAGCGAAAACAGTAACCTGTAAAATTTGCCAACTCGCACTGGGCTAGCGTGGTGGGCTCTGGTCCAAATTTCCTTGTATATGACGACCCATTGGTACCGTTGGTAGTAACTCTGCTCTCCGTACCGTGAGTACCTTGTTCGAACCTTCAAAAAGCTCTATAAGAAGTTAAGCTACTGGATAAGTCATCACCCAACCAATAACATTATTTTACACACAGATACTACTACTATTATAATAAAAAAGATTCAATATACCTTAAAATTTAAAAAACTTTTTTAACAAAACTTATGTTCAAAAACAGCTTTAACATCACACACATAGCACACATATTCGTCGTGCTCCCATTTGACGCCAACAAAAATTGTAAAACTCCAGAAATCCGGATATATTCCGACGATAACCGGTTTCAGCCGGTTGCATCCGGTTCCCGATGTGTCGGATAAGCCATGTGCGCTATAAATTCGGGGGTCGGCAGAGATTATCATGTGTTTGTGTTGGTGCTTGTTGTAGCGCGAGATTTGAACTATGGGATAACCAAACAACCTTGTTTGTATTTAGGATTATTTATAAGTTTGTGTCCCGACTTTGGTTGTGGCAGTAACCTTAGGGTGTGATCACGAACTGGTATATAAGAACAGTCTCCTAATAATGTCCATCAATCCAGCCTACGGATTGATGGACATCGATATAAACCCGGTGGGTTTGGGACTCTTTAGGAGAGGCTTGGGCGTCTTCTGTCTGATTACATCATTCAATAGTGAGCAATAGAAAATCATCTATGTAATAGTTTCATTTTAGTGCTTCAACTACGAAGGACGGACGGACTGGAAAGTCAAGGAGCTAGCGACAACTCTAGCTAGGGTAGTTCCTAGCTCGCGACCACTCTAGCTAGGGTAGTCCCAAGCTCCTAGATCTCCCAGTCCGTCCGTCTTGCAGTCAGTCACGGCCTCTTGACTTCTACTTTTAAAACCATAATGCACAAAATTCAGTTTGGAAGAGTACTTCCATATTGAATTTCGTGCGTTTACGAAATAAATTATTCGATTTTGACTTTGACTTTGACATGTTACCCGACACGCACTTGGTCGGTTTTTAAAAGCGTTTTAATGAACATTTTACAATACGACCAAAGATTATAATAATAGTAAAAAAACAATAAAAACTCGCAAGTCCATTACGATTTTACGCTTAACTGTCTTCGCGAATTCTTTAGTACTCGCGTAAAATGGCGAATGGTCCGCGTCGACGCAATTGCTAAGGTTACAAAGGGTTACTTTTATTGTTGTCCTTTAATTAGTAACGAGCTATTAAAGCCATCGATAGTTTAAAATATCGTATTAAAGTTTTGTTTTAAATAGAACACACATTCAAAGTTAAAGTGGAAACTATGGAAACGCGGACACATATTTTTCTCATTGAATACAAAGTAAATAACTGAATGATATCCGAATCACGCTTCCGTGGACCAGAAAATCAGTCCTCCATTGATCAGCAGAGCTTTTTATAGATCTATTTGCTATTTATTTGGGAAAATATCCTTTTTTCGGTACAGTGAACAAGTGAAGGGTACGGTACACTAATATGGATTTTTTCAGGGTGTGTTGGATGTTTTAACCGAACCTCAGTACGATAGACGAAGAAATTTACTTCGTTTTTTAATGCGATTTGTACTAAGAATATTCGAAATAGCTAGGTAATCAGATTACATAAATCGCCAGACGAACATACCAACTGTATGGCCCAACACAATGTTTTACCGTACAATGGACCCTGAGGAGATCGCAGTGACACCAAGCTAGAGAAAATTACGAAGTAATAATTTCCTAATTTGACCCGACAGAGATCGAACCCGAAACTAGTACGCGAAACTACTTACACTCCAACCACTGGAAATGAACTGAAAATTAAAAATACCTAACACTAACAATAGTTCATCTCTGCCTATCCCTTTAGAGAACATGGGCGTGAAGGAGCAGTTTAAAAAAACGAGTCATGAGTAAAATTATCTTACTCCTTAGATACAGACCAACGTATCATTAGACCTTCCCAAAGAATTTCCCACCTTGCAAACTCAAGAATGCCTGACACAGCCGCTTACAAATGTCCCGCAATGAATCTTAGAGCTCGCCAGAATCGCTGGAGACACCCATTTAGCGGATGTGGCTTGGCTATCTACGAGAGTGATATTTCTGTGGGCCGCGCTCAGTCTGATGAAAATAAGGAATTTGTAGATTTAAGAAAAAAAAACTGTTACATCTGGCTAATAAGTATGGTATGTACTCAAATTTATATAGATTTTATGCGATTATACAATGGTTTTTTTTGTCGGTTAGGATGTTGGGGGGGGGGGGAGGGCGAACTGAAGCGCTTATCGGGTCGTACAAAAGCTACATTTTCCCCGAGTAATATAGACTATGTTTCATTACGGTACCGCGGGCGCAGCATTCTATATTGATGTACAATAAAAATAAATTATTCCTTTGAAATAAAACTAATTTAACGGATTTTATCGCATTTGGTGGTGGTCACAGAAAGAATCGTCGGGAGCGTAAAAACATAAAATAAATGCGATAAAATACGTTAAATTAGTTTTATTTCAATGTGTAGTATTCGCGTAAATTTAAGAAATTAGTATTTCTTTCTTTATACGCTCTACCGACAGGCGGAGCTTGCTGGCGATAAGAGCAACGAAGCGTCTGCAGATTTTAGCTCGATTTTAAGAACTAGAAAGTGTTCTAAGACATCTTAGAAAGTTAATTCCATTTGTAACTGGGTCCTGGTCGCTGGAGCCGGGCTAAGTGTTTCAATCAGCGCTCGGTGTTCGGTCGATTGGACCGGGCTCGCCGGGAATTGGATTGGCCGTAGTATCGTTAAACCGGTTAAGGTTAAGATTGGAAGCAGGGACATTGTTTTTTAGTATTGGGAGCACCTAAATCAATTCTTTTAGGGTTATTGAAAGTTATTTTAGGAGTTCTTGATCGAGAATTGTGCAGAGTGTATTCGGACGCGACCACTTAGCTTCCACTTAGCTATTGATATAAACGAGTAAGCGAGAAAGAACTACTATTATGTGTAAGTAGTGTGAAAGGGTAAATGATTGCTAATGTTGACTTACTAGTTCCTATGCTATAAATGGAACGCGGGTACAAGGCAGAGACGAAATCAGGAGGGAGACAAAATAAAATGAGTGGGGTAGAGACGAATTATGTTTATAATTCGGTGTAGCTTCCCTGTATATATCTATCTTTGTCTACTACATACATATAAACATTGGTATAGTGAAGATATATTAATCAGTATACTATCCTATTTCCTGCGGGTTTCCGCTTCGCTTGTTTTATCGTCAGACGCAAATCGCGGCCGCAGCAAACTTTCGTCAGCTCAGCGATATTCGCCACACCGCCCTCCTCCTCCGAATTCCTCAAGTTCTTGTGCCGAAAGGAATTTTTAAAGGCTTCGGGAGATTTGAGGGTCTTCTTTGTTTTTGTTTCATAAGTAAGATTAGATGTTGTTTTGGTGTGGTTTTTGTTTAAATGTCAAACATTTTTGAATATAATCTTCAAAGATCGTGGAAAAAAATCTTGTTGAGACTTTTAAAAGTGGGAATAATTCGTCCGTAGTAAATTATACTTTAAATATTGAGGAAAATCTGCTTTTGTAATGGGTCCGGCGAGCAAAAGTATATCTTCATACTTTTCCATGGCTTTAAGAGGAAACATCTAACAGAAATAACATTCGATAGATATGTACGAAAATTTAAATCGAATCTATGGAATATCTTTTACCTTGAATCTATTCTATATAGTCATAAGCCAAAGAAGCTGTTTTAACGAATAAATCTCTAATCTGCTTTACACGCCACATGCTCGCCAGCGCTAAGCACCCGCTAAGCTGATCGCACTCATGCAGGGCGGGCGGCGCTCGGCGCGGTCCACGCCCGCCCACCGACAATTTAAAGTTGAAACCACGTTGTAGTTGACAATGGGTATTAAGAATGAGGTGTTAGTAAAAATATGTACTTAACGCTGGACAAATAAAGTTATTATTTCTTGAAAACAACCTAAATAATTTGTTTTATTATAATCTTAGACGAAGAAATAATACAGTAGCAGTTTCGTGAACAACAAATTGAAGCCAATATTGAAACACATAAAACCATGCCGATTATTATACGCCTATTCTTGTACTATACAAATCGGCTTGGTATCTATATTATTTGTTCGTCTGAGATTATAATACACTACCCTCATTATTATTAAGAATGTATGAAATTTATAAACAAATCAAAAATATAATTAAAGCAATGGAATAATACAAGCAAAAAAAAATCAATTAATATAATTAAGTTCTATTTTAAGTTCAAGCTATATATTACGGCAGTGATAATAGCCAAGTTGGTGGAATGCTTGCCTTACTGGAGTATGTCCTAATCCCCCCCGCACTGAAGGGAGGCCTGTGTCCAACAGTGGGATATTAATGGGCAAATTTTTATTTGGTATATATTACAGAGTACAGTATAAGAGAGGACAGTAAATAAAGGCCGACCGCTAATTAGCATAGCACATAAACAATTACATAAGTTTCCGGATCCCAGAACTTTTGGGGCACACCTTGTAAGCCGCTAATGCTCCGGGGATCAGAGCCGGGCTATTACATAACCCGTTTTGATATCTTAACTCGTGAGGATGTCCCTAGACTGGATATAACTTAGCACAAACAAAGACAGTACGCGTACTCGATTTATGACACTTGCGTAGGTTGTGAGGCAAAATGAATGATACAATTGACTTATATAACACAGCCTTGTCAGGAAGCATGCCTCGTCCGAGGCAACCGCTTGATGTGCCTCGCCCCAGCGTTGTTTTCGGTCATTTGCCTCGCTGGTAGCCCGACTGTCTATGTCAAATTTGCGTAACTGATTATTCAAAACTGAAAAGGAATGACTACTGTACTGATAGCTCTAGGGGCGCATAATTTTACAGGATGATTCAAAAAGGGTATACTAAACCTTGAACATGCGCTTCTTTACCGCATTTGTAATGATTATGTGCAGTCACAATGTGGGTATGTCAAATAAAAAAAATGCAAAAAATTATAATTGTCATTTTGTTGGATTTTTTTTTTTAAGATCGTCAAATTGTAATTCCGACTTCGCATAGTGTATCCATATGCGCGAGACAAGCAAAGGTTCCAGGCTTAGTATACCGTTTCTGAATCATTCTGTATTTTTTTATTGATCTGAAATACTGACACTGGCTAAATACCTAAGATTGTGCAGGCACGATATTGTTTTAAACGAAGAGGTTACCGCGCTTTGTCAATCAATGTCTTCGCCTGAACCGGTAATACCGGTAATTCTGCTATAAGTACACCTAGCGGGGTCCATATGCGAAAGTATCAAACTTTTAGCCACAAGGTTCAATACATAATATACAAACAAAGTTAACAATAATATATATATAGGTGTACATAAAAAAACCATTGAATCGGAAAACCCACTCGACTGTGGCTTATAGAGAACTCGTTGGACTTCTTCAATAGATTTTCTGCTTGCCCCTTGGCAAAGCGAGTGGCTACTATTTACAAGACGAAAGTACTGACATTGTCTATGAGTGGGTAGTGGTTCTTTAGTAAAAAAAATAACGTTAAATAAAATGAAAACGAGTCGTCGTTACTGCGTCATAAAAAGCCGTGGCTAGTATTTATATATTTTATTTACGCGAATACTACACATTGAAATAAAACTAAAGTTACAGATTTTATCGCGTGCATTTTATGTTTTTACATTCCCGACATTTGGGCTGCTTTACAGCAACCCTGGTCACGGGGATGGAGGTGTTTGACGTCCTAGTGTCATAGTTTGAACTGGGTGCCCTCATATTTTTCTACGAAGTCTGCAATCTGTGAACATGTACCGGATCGCACCCGCCATTATATCACATTTGATCAACCATAGATCCCCGCAAAAGAAAACCGTTTCAAGAGGAACAGAGGAAAAGGATAGCGCTATTTACTTCGGCGTGTAATAAAAAGGGACGTAAAAATTATGTAATTGTACTTGCGAGTTATAAGGTTATGCGTTCAAGTTTCATGGGTGCAAATATATACACTTAGCTTGCATAGATACTTACCGAAATATGATCAATAAAGATCAGCGAAATCAGCATGGGGGTGCCTTATCATAATTTTGACACCAAAACCAGCAACAGTTTATATTAATCACTGCGCTGCCTATTAAATGAGCATTCAGCTAAATTCGCCACTTTCGTCACGAAATCCCACACAAAAAGATTGCCGAAAAAACATTCTATTCTTAAACTGAGGAGTAATTTCTTATCCGCGACAATGGTGGCCCCGCGATGGGCATTGTATGGCGATGACGTCACACCACCGCCATTAATGAACCCGGGTTCTTTGGGTTCTCTTTTGGGATATTCTTGTCACCGTTACAATGGGAATAGAGGCTTTTTTGTGTTGTTTTCTTATTGGCAATCTTTGTTTTAGGAGATACGGTTGATGGGTTCGATTTCCGGCTTGCAGCTCTGGGTTTTTGGCGTGGGTATTATGAACACTTGCGTAGAAAATTAGAAGCATACATAAGGTTGATTTAATAGAGATTTTCATCTATTTGCACTTCGACAGTAAAGTAGAAATATTTTTATTTAAGTACAAACAACCTTGTTAAAAACACAACCATCAAAATGACTTATAAAATCGTGACACAATTTCCATACTTAATTATAGTTAACGAACTGTGGACCGCCATGGAACAAATTGCCGGCTCCCCATCGACGCCCAATTAGAATTAATGGCTGCCATGTTGAAGAAGCCTTCGGCGTAAAAATGTGTACTTTATTTAATATTTCACGTTAATTTAATTAATTAGCAACTACGAGTATTTTCCGTCTAAAGCTAAAGTAGTATAAACCCATTTCTATAAAAATATTTTAATTATAAAAAAAGCAGTGATAGCCAAGTTGGTAGAACGCTTGCCTCGGTAACGAGGATCGCGGGTTCAAACCCCGGCGCGCACCTCTGGGATTTCTGGATTTCATGTGCGAATCTCATTTACAACCATGATTATCACTTGCTAAACGATGAACGAAAACATCGCGAGGAAACCTGCATGCCTGAGCGTACCCCTTGAAGGATGTGTGAAGTCCGCCCACCCGCACTGGGCCAGCGTGGTGGACTATATCCTTATCCCTCTCGCATTGAGGAGAGGCCCGTGCCCAGCAGTGGGACATTAAAAAGGGCTGCTATTATTTGATGGCCTGATTAGCGCAGTGGTAGTGACTCTGCTTTCTGCGCTGAGGGTCCCGGGTTCGAATCCTGGTAGGGACACAAGCTTTGTGTGATGAGCACGAATGTTTGTACCCGAGTCATGGATGTTTAATATGTATATAAGTATTATATACTGAGTTCGCCCTCAGTCCATTGTACAGTACCCATAACACAGGCGTTAAGCTTAAAGTGGGGCCGTATAGTTGATGTGTTCGTATGGCGCTATTTATTTATTTATTATTATTATTATTTTAAATATTTGCCCAATACATTATTCCAATTATAGGCATAAGTACTTATTTACGCTAACCTCATATACATTATTTAAATAAATAACTATACCTCTGTAAAATCATCACCGCACATACAGTTTTCCATGCCATTTTCCTTTAGTCGTCTTTTACATTAACCACAGTCACTGAGAGCAAGGACTGTTCCATCCACAGGGCAATTAATAACTCGAGATAAAATACCCCATTGTTTACAAACCCATTATGAAGAAAATAAACCCCATTTGCAACAAAATCTGTTAAATGATAAAGAAGATATTTATTACGGCTTCTTCGTTTTAATTTAAACACATTACGTATAATAATACCTGTATATACAAGTATTTAGTCGAGTGATTTAGTGAAGTGTTGGAGGGGCGAGTGAGGGGGGCTTAGGTGTGAAACGGGTAATTATTTTTAATGTGTTCACGTTCGTTTTTGACAGCTCATTATGAAGACTCGATTTTCCGTTTAAGCTGGCAATATTCGGTGGGGGCGGGGTCTGTATAAATCACGATATTATATGAAAATAGCTTTTCAGAGACTCGAATATATAAGTACTGTGAAAGTATATGTAAGGCCTTAGCCTCGAATTTAGCGGGCAGCGGGGCGGCGGCGGCGGCGGCCGCGACGCGGGAGCGGGGCTCGTTGGCCGCCCCGCGCCGCTGCCGCGCCGGTGTTTTCGAGAACCGGTCCATTTGATTTTACGCATAAGATCCTGCCGCTCCCCCGCCGCCGCCCCGCCCCGCTGCCCGCTAAATTCGAGGCTGAGGCCTAAGAGATCCGTATTTATTCTGTTTTGATATTGTCTGTATATAAACAAAGTAGTTTGAATGGTCGCTGCGGCCATTCTAGTCTGCACTAATATTATGGGGTAAAATTTGTGAGTTTGTATGTTTAGATGTAGGGGATAGTCTCCGGATTTGCTGAACCTATTCTGAAAATTATTTCACTGATAGAAAGCTACAATATAGCTGAGACTATTTTATACAGGTATAGGAGCCGCGGCCAGAAGCTACTAATAAAAAAAAACAAAGCATTCAATAGGTTGTCTATGGTCGCACTACCTACGTGTAAATCGGGTCGTCGCACTAACACTGTACAAGCGTAGTATGTTCTACGATACCCCAATCATCCCTTCCTCGATTCCTCTATCCAGGGCTATGATAGGCCACTACTTATAAGTCCAATTTATCGCTCTCTCCGATGGGATATGTAAAAGCAATCTCATATTGCGCAAACAATGTAAAAGCTACAAGGCAAAGCCATCATCGAGCAAACAACGATGGTATCGATCCGGGATGTTTGGCTGCGCGCCAACCTATCAGGTTCCAATGTACGGGGTCGCTGGTTCGATTCAACACTATTTATAGGTAAAAGCTACATTGTGGCATTGATATTATACCAAGGAAAGTTACTGTATCCGTCATACAAATGCTATATCATCTTTCAAAGAGCACACAGGGCAGTCACGTTACAGGCTTTTATTCTATTCTATTCAAGCTTCCATGTGGTATCGTGTGGATGCAGTAAACGGCGACAAAATGAATTAACACTATAGGCCATCTGATAACAGCTGCATGCTGCGGTGATAAGCTTCCATGTCTTTTTTTTTTTTAAATTACATTATAGGCAAATATTTGATCTCTATCTCACCTGATGGTAAGTGATGATGAGATCTACGATGGAGCATACTTGCCTAGGTAGGAAGGCGGCTGTAGATCGAGACGCTACATTCACTAGGGACATGCAGCGCAGCTGATCTGACCCGCTATCCATGAATGGCAACACCGAACATCATGCCGGAACACGGCTAGGCCGCTTGGCGACATGGCTTTGTTCAGTGGGTGGTGACTAACCACGGCCGAAGCCTACCACCAGTAGAGTTGTCACCTAGTTGGCACCACCCAGGGTCACGTGTAGGGTATCTCGAGGGTATTTAATTCTCCTACGGACGAAGGTGACTCGACCCCAAATGTAACTTTGGTGAAACATACACATTCTGTGATTAATAAAGCGGGATACATACTACATTATCGTACATGTGGGAAGTCATATTCATATGACCCTATATCTATACATTTATTATGAGTATAACTGACCCTAAGCTTTGAATGTTTTTGCAAAAAATAATGGTAGGGTACATAATTTGCCGAATTCGCCAGGTTTGAGATTTCTGTCGCTGTGCGCGCATCACGGGAAAGCTTCTAGACGGATAGAGTTAGCTTACCGGGTTAGTGTTTAAGATATATGATGCAAAAATATTCTGAATCCTTTCACTGAGAGAAAGCTATATTCTTCCTGAGTGCTAGGCTTTGTCTAATTAAGTTAGCGCAGACAAAGCCACGGGCAGAGGCTAGTACAAAATATTCTGACTTGGATCGTCACTTTTTGGAACCCTCAATCTGATACAAAAAGCGTATATCCCACACTTGGGGATCGTCGGTTAGTTCAGATGGCCGGGGTGTGTTGCGGACAGGTTTCGTTCAACACCCCCCACTCGGGTAAGATTAATTGCCTCCTCCTTCTCCCTCCCCCCACCCCCATCCGCTCAGGAGACTAATCGGCATCAGATATCGGCGATTGTTTTGGGGAATGGCCGGCTTATATGCATCACCCTAGTTCCAGAAATAATTGGTTGGAAATAATTAAAAGCATATTTTTTTTATGTTTTAAAAATAATATTTTTACTTTACAGGAAATATCATTATTTAAGTTTTCCCAGTGTATCAAAATATAATGAGATTTCTTTTAATTTTATTTTATTTTTCATAACCAAAGATGTACTATGGGTATTTGACTATAGTGCAATCAACCTTTTTCACAGAGTTCTTACATTTTATAAAACTTATTGGGCCAACAAATTCACAACAAAGATAATAAACAAATCTATCGGACATTTAAAGCTACTCTCCAAGCGCTTGAAACAAATAAAAACAGATCTAATCCCCGGACAGCTGTCGCCGGCAAATTGAATCTCATTCGGCCATTAATCACATCGGGACACGTCTGTGTCCGCGCCGCACTGAAACCTTCAGCTTTCAGGCGGAACCACTGAGTTTTTGTTGAGAAAAACCTTCCATAAAATTACTTAGGGAATCTATTCGTCCTAGCATTTTTCCACAATTGTTATAATATGTTCGGCTTTACTTTACCTAATTTAACGTAGACTTTGCTGACGTTGGTCGTGTTATGTAATCTCGCCCGTTTTTATATTGGGATTGACAACTCGTGATATGTTATGGACCATTTCGTAATATACATCTTTTCGTCAAATTTTTATATTTAATTGGAAAATAGTTAATGTTCTAAAATATATTGTCAATATTGAGTTGGTTTTCTTGTCGTTTTTCATTGTTATATATTAAAAATAAATAAATATATCCGCCAGACGAACACACCAACTATACGGTCCCACACTAAGTAACGCTTGTATTATGGGTACCGTACAGTGGACTGGGAGCGAACCCAGTATATAATACTTATATAGGTATTATATTTCCGTGGATCGGGCAGAAACATTCATTCTCATCATAAAAACTTTGTCCCCACCAGGATTCGAACCCGGGACCCTCGGCACGGAAAGCAGTGTCACTACACTACCAACTGCGGTAATTATGACGTCAATACTTGCCTTAGTTACGCTCAGATGTATGTAATTACGACAAAGGTTGTGGCCGACTACAAGTGAATATTTGATGTTCCCAATTAATTTCAATTGTCTTACAATACACTTTCGAATTTATACTCTAATCATATCAAAGTATGATTCAAAATTATTGACTACATAACATATATTAAGGCACTTAGTATACAGCACTCAGGTTTATATAGCTGCCCAGGGTAAGGTCATTGAAGTTATGAGGTAGAGCGAAAGCGATCGTGAAGCGACTGTATGGAAGGGTGGATACTAAAAGTTATTACATAACTCACGTAGCCATAATATGAGATTGGAAGTGAGTGGTAAACAATAATTTATAATTGTGATTCGCCTTCGAGCATAGATCAAAGGTGGCTAACAAAATGTTCATATACTACGCAAATCGAAAAGTTATATTGTGCTTTACAATCTATTTTAGACTGGCTTTCCCGGCGAACTTCATACCGTATCAAAATAAAATCTATGATCATTATTTATATGTTTTTTTCCATGTGTTAGTTATTCTGCAATTTGGGGCGGAGATAAATTCAAAAAATCTAAGATCATTAGAATCGGTCCATCCGATCTTATGTTATAACTAACACAACTTTGTTTTATGTATAGAGGATTACAAAGATCCATAATTTGTTAGTGTTGCCATATAAACTAAAATTATTTTAGTGACATTATCTTTGTTTTCTACGTCCATTTTATAGCAACACTTAACTGTAATCCCCGGGATATATTATTATAATTATTGAGGAGTTTTAAAAAGTAACATCAAAGCGCTGTTTGCGCTCATTTAATACTTTCATTAAACAACATTGTGTTTTTGAACTAATATTAAGGGTGTAAAGTGAAAATGTTAATTGAAATTGTAAATACTCGTAAATTCCGGCTTTTATGTTTGTGACGGCGCAGACTGCCTACATTCGGATGCAATAATAACGGGCCCCCTAATTTATATATCAGTAGTTCTTTAAATACGGCACATTGCGTCGAGAAATTGCAGTAAGTGTATTCTGTTGCAGGAGACTTATTAATACATTTGCCAACTAGGTGACAACTCTACTGGTGGTAGGTTTCGGCCGCGGTTAGTCACCACCCACTGAACAAAGCCATGTCGCCAAGCGGCCTAGCCGTGTTCCGGCATGATGTTCGGTGTTGCCATGCATGGATGGCGGGTCAGATCAGTTGCGCTGCATGTGCCTGGTGAATGTAGTGTCTCGATCTACTGCCGCCTTCCTACCTGTTCACACTCACACAATATGTCAATTCGAGAGTGAACAGGTACCTTATAGGCAAGTATGCTAAATCGTAGATCTCATCGTCACTTACCATCAGGTGAGATCGAGATCAAATACTTGCCTATAATGTAATAAAAAAAAACATAAAATACAGCGTACTGTTACAGGAATTTAATTTTAATATAATCCTTTTGTTTACATATTATATAGTCTTTTTCGTGCCACTGAGAGCACGAAAAGCTGTCGGTCCTGAGCCTGATCTCTTCGGTCGTGTCGGAGTGCACCTGTGCTTGCGCATACACTTGGGTACTATAATATCTCCTGCGCTGATGGCAAGTCTCCGTTGAGATTAGCCGTCGTGACCGATGTTCGGTCCGGAGGACTATTATATTAATTTGAGTGATATAAGAGAAAGAGTTAGTGACCTTTATATCTGAAGACTGCTCGATGCTTACCTGAAAAATAGACATCAATACAATTAATAATGTCTTATCATATTAAAGTAATTTTTGCGTGACAATGTTTTATAGCGCTTGGGATAACTGTCAAAAGTGACAGTTACTATGCGATTGCTGTTCGATTATGGCCCAGCTATGATCCCTCATTTCACAGCACAACCCTCAATGTATTGTAAGATTCAAAATCGTATGTGATATCCGTAAGCTATAAAAACGCGAAGGTGCCCGTGTTATGTGCGACATAGTTTAGCACACACACACCCTTCCTTCCCTATCATATGTGTGTGTGTGCAGTAAATCCATGCGACTCATTACCACGGCCGCCGTGTGTCACGGGGAATTATTGCCTCATACTTTGTTTCACTCCGCGCTAAATAACAGTTGGACCGTGGTGTAGAGTCAACGAAAATAATTGAGACACATTTTGAGCTTTATTTATTCTCTGGTAGCTCGTGTTGACCCCTCACTGTTTTCTTCTGGCGTAATTTCAACCCTATGAAATATTAAGGCAACTTTTTACCCCGGTAAAATGTATGGTTCCCGTGGGATAGATGTTTTAATTTTTCATACTTTTTATCGCGGGTAACACCGCCGGGCGCAGCTAGTAATACATATTTTTAGTCCCCACAACGTGGCACCTAGGTGAATCACATAGATCATAAAGTATTTAATTCACAATACATACGTGTACACGAATTAAAAGACTAATATCATAAGAAAATATATCCAAATTGCATTAACAGAAGCTGCAGTAAACTAATTAAACGCTAACAAAGCAAGTATTTCCTTTAAATAAAGCCGAAAACACAAAGCTTTGACGCCACTAAACATGAAATGTTATTCCGTTGAGATTTTTCTTTGTGATTCCCACCAAAGTTCGTTAGAACACTCGACTTTTGTGCACCGACAAGTACAAAAGGATATCTACACAAGTATTGTTGTATAAATAAAGGAATTTGTTACATAACGTAGGTTTACAAGGTTATCATTTTAATGATGGATTCTGTAAGCATATAAACCAGATTTTTGTATAAACAATTGAATTATAATATATATTAAAATACTGTACAAAAAAACGGGTGCCAAACGAGTAACGTATTTCATCTGCTCAAACAAATTTGAGCCTCAGCAAAACGTGTGTTTTTAAGCTACAAAAATTATGGTAACAGCCAACAAACGTTGCTGGAATTTAGTGACTATTCCTCGCGGTCCTGTGCAAATATCATTAGCCAAGAATCTTGCGTAGCTTTGTTATTCACAAATTTAATGTATAAAACCTCCCACCATTACTGGTTACTGGCCTTACTCGAGTGTAATTTGGAGATATGTCAGCATTTGTATTCTGAAAGAGTGAATGTGAACATGAAACAAATTAAACACGCTATATATGATCTAGCCGTGCTTAGAATATATAACTCCTTCAGCCGCCCGCGGTGTCCAAAGGAAATGATATAAAATTATTAGAATGGCTTACAAATGAAGCAATGAAACGTAAACCGATGAAAACAAACGATGTACGATCGTAATAAGACTCGGCAAGATTTAGTAGCGGTCCCCACCCGGAGGTAATATATGAGTTTGATAAGTCCTAACGGCTATTAAATCGTACGAAATATGTATATATTTGGAAGTATAGGAATCGGAAATTCCAGACATTGATTAGGGTTTGGTAATATTTGGCATACTGGCCACAGTACCTTCAACGTTGTTAGCGTGAGGCTTAAGTTTTTTTTATCCCGGGCGAACTCTTTAATTTCCCGGGACGATAAGTTTTCAGTATCATGCTCCAGGTTATAAGCTATCACCATACCAAGTTTCAGCTAAGTCCACCCAGTGGATTTTACTGAAACAATTTTTGAAGGGTTCACACTCTTCCATTTTCAGTGGGATTCAAATTATCCCATACAAAACAATCCCAGACAACAATTCCGTCAATTATACAGTACGCATAATTTGTAGGTACAAGAATGTAGTATGGGACCAATTGTGCATGTATTTAGTCATAATTTTCAACCAAAGTATCACCAATTATAAAATGGTATCTAAGGAAGTAAAACTGGTATTATGGTTACCACAGATCAACCACCTGAGTCGAGAAGCAAAAAAAAAAACAAAAAAAAATTACAACTTCAAGAACTGGATTAATATTTTTCATATTTTATTTCTTCGTTTTCGATATAAATACCGGTATAAAATATGCAGAACGTCTACCGCCATGAAAGTTATAAAAACAACATTACATGATAAGATTAAAATGAATAAGGTCCTAAGCGTCGCCAAAGAGACGATCGCTGAACAAATAAACGCTCATTGCTCTACAGAATTTTAAAATGGAGTCGAATCAAGCCCCGCGACATACAGTTCAATCCATCAATTTCAATCCCGGCCTCTTAATTTTATTGAACCAAGAATAAATTTCTACCTATATCCTATGGGAATAAGATTCAAATTCGTTCTACAATAGTTAGTATATTATGATGTTACTGCTTTGATACTTCTATGCTCTGCAAGCCTGGTAAGGCTTCCGTAAAAGATTTCCTATCTGCCACTTTATGTGTTTTTTATTTTCCGATTCTGAGTATTGGAATCGCTTTGCAGCAAGTTTTCAATGATAGATCGATTTTAAAATTCGATAAGACTGTAACTTGGTTGAATATTCTTGGATAAAATAATCGTTAGGGACATTTTATTTGTCACGAAAGCAGAAACAACAATTTTTGATTTTTTTGTCCGTCTGTCTGTCCTTTCGCAGAGCACTTGAAAACTACTGCTCGGATTTGGATAAAACTTAGCATGGTGATAGCTTATAGCCCGTGAAAACATATTGGGTACATTTAATCTCGGAAAATGGATGGTTGCTGGGTAAATAAAAAACAAAAGTCAACGTTTCCAAGTTACAAGCGTGTAAAACCTAAAAAAAATAAGGAAAGAAAAAGAATGCAATAGCGATCTTGACAGACGCTGGAAATATAAGTTTAAATTATAAGAAACATTGAGGATATAATCATTACGGCTATATTAAAATATAAATGGCAGGTCAAACGAGTAGACGAAAATTAAATTTAAAATTCGAACTCCGCTGTCAAATAAACAAATTGTCTGTGGTTAAACATAATTTTCAATGCATGTTCTGTGACATAGTTTGATAAGGTAACATGTACCCATGAACGTTAAATGAATCAATTTGAAAACTGAACCTTTTCACACCGATACTGTACCGACGGGTTTCCATTACATGACGCGTGTTATTATCAATATCTATCTCCGTTATTTATTGATTATCTATGTCCAGGATACCAAGTACCTAGTACATTGCTTAAAACTTCTCTAAAGCAACTATAGTTCACAACTTAAATGACATTACAGTGAACACTCATTTGAAGTTCACACAATAACCCTCACCTCTGTTTGCCAGCCCTTAACCCTCAGCTACCACACCCTTCATTACACGATCCACGAAGTCCTACAAGACCCGAACTGGCCAACTCGGATCAACTAATTAAGAACAAACTACGATTGTGCAATGTAATTAATTGGGTTTCTGGAGCTTAGAGGGTGAAGGAATGAATCAGAATCACAACACTTTCTATTCATGTCAACCATTACAGTACCTTCTTATGTATTGTCAAAAATTACACATTCCATGCTTCAACTAAATTAAAATTCAACTTATTGCATTAGTACTTATTCTTAAATTCAAATTCAAATTCAAATTCAAATTATTTATTTGCTAATATGGGTAGGTTACAGTCATGGTCAAAGATATAAATTAATGTTCGCCATATTTCGCCTTCCAGCATGCAAACTTGACATTGTAAGCAGTCAAAAACAAAAATATAAAATACACAGTAAACAATAATATAACAATATGAAAACTTTGTCACAAATATAATTCGCCAGCAAATTGCTAATCTGGCTATATCATTTACAAAATTCTAGTGTCAACATTAAAATTAATTCACCAACTACCTAAGAAATATGTCAGTCAAAATAAAAAATACAATTAAAATTAGAGTCAATACCCTTCACTTGACCGCTATCTTTGCAGAGGGTCTGTTAAATATTCATTAATTGTGTAATAACATTTTTGTACCAATAATTGTTTAACTTTCCGCCTGAACAATTCAATGGGTGCAGTTTCAAGTATTGTACTCGGTAGATGATTATACAGTCGCGGCGCCATACAAAATAAGCTGTTGCTATACAATGCGGTCTTGTTAGAGGGAAAACAGATTTTTGCATTATGCCGCTTACTCCTATAATTTTCAAAATAATGAGTGTTGTTTCTCACGAAACTGACAACCTCGTAGATGTAGGCACATGCTAGTGTTAATATACCATGCTCTTTAAAATAGGGTCTACAGCTGTCGGTTTGTTTAATATTACATATTCCTCTAACGCACCGCTTCTGCGCTTTGAATACCACATCTCTTTCTGTGGATTGTCCCCAAAATATAACGCCATACCTTATCAGTGATCCTATGTAACCATGATATGCTGTTAGTACAACTGATATATCAACAGTCTTCGCCAGCATGCGGAGTGCATATGAGTGCTGCTTGATTTTTGAACTTAAGGTCTCAATATGTGACTTCCAATTTAACCTATTATCAATTATCATGCCTAAGAACTTTGTTATTTCTACTTCTTGAATCTTATTCCCTAGATAGTCAATATCGAGATCTGAAAATTGTGCTTTACGATTGCGAAATATCATTATTTTAGTTTTTCCTATATTTAATTTCAAATTATTTGATGTCAGCCATTTAATTATGCTTTGGATAGTGCTATTTATATCCTGTTCTAGGAGCAACTTGTTCTGACCTGTAAAAATAACCGTACTATCATCAGCAAAGAGTATAGTAGGATGATTTGTTACTTTTGGAAGATCGTTTATATATATATTGAATAACAAAGGGCCAAGCACACTTCCTTGAGGTACGCCTAACGTTACTTCTCTGTATTCTGATGTGTAGCTTTTCTCCCTGTTTGTTTTACTACATAGTCTAGTTATAACTGTTGCTTGCTTCCTTTTGCTAAGATAGGACTTCATCAGATCCAGTACATTGCCGCGGATCCCATACACGTACAGCTTTTTCAACAAAATCTTATGGTCCACACAATCAAATGCTTTACTTAAATCCATATACAAAGCACATACTGGTATTTTGTTATCTAGACTTTTCATTATTGAGTTTAAAAAATTATAGACTGCCATATTAATTGTCTTACCTTTACGAAAGCCCATTTGCTCTTTAGCAAATAAGCTGTTAATTTCAAAGTAATTGTAGATTCTATCATGAATCACTTTTTCAAAAACCTTAGAAATAACAGGTACTAATGCTATGGGTCGATAACAACTCATAGACCGTTTATCATCTTTCTTGAAGAGTGGTTTAATTATTGTAAGTTTCAATTTGTCAGGAAATGTACCATTTAATATACATAAATTAATGAGATAACTAAGTACATGACAAATCTTTATGGATATCTCTTTAAGGATTTTTGTTGTTACATTATCATACCCAGTGCTATTTGTGTTCCTTAGGCCTTGTATTATTCTATGAATCTCTTTCGGAGTAGTTGGACTCATAAATAATGATTTGCAGCTGCTTGTTAAAGTTTTAGATACATTGTGACTTGTAATATTAATATCTCCACCTGCTTGCCCTATAAAAAACATATTGAAAGAGTCTGCTATAGTTTGTGGATTGTCAGTATAATTATTGCCGTCTGATGCATTAAAAACACCAAGTATTTCATTTTTCGGAAAATTAAATGTTCTGGCATTAATGATATTCCAGGTGGCTTTACATTTATTACGAGCCCTATGTATAAAATGATTATTTTGAGCCCTTTTGGTTAATCTTATAATACTCCGCAACCTACGCGATAGGTTTTTAAAATTGTTTCTGTTTACATCTGTACGATTCCTACGATATTTCCATAAAAGTTGTCGTTTACGCATGCAACATTTTTTTATTCCACTTGTCATCCAATTGGGGCATTTTTTTGAGTTAATCTTTGTTTGTATTAGTGGGAAACATAAATCATAAAATAACGTGAATAAGTCATAAAATCTGTCAAAAGCTTCATTTGGATCGTCAGTTTCAAATATTTCATTAAAAGAAATAGAATTAATGCATTCTTTAAATTTTTTAATATTTTCGATGCTGTAGTCACGCCTTTCCACAAACCAGTGCTTCAGAGAGCAACTAAGATTAACGGGACAAGTAAGTAGCTGAGCTGTGTGATCAGATAGGGCCAACTCAATTATTTTACATTTGCAGCCGCGTACGTTATGCAGGAAATTGTCAATACATGCTCCACTAATAATTCTGGTTGGTTCTTTAATTCCCAATTTCAAATGATGATAAGACAGAATATCCAAAAATGAAGTGGACATTTTATTTTGTTTTAATATATTTATATTGAAGTCGCCACATAATATTACTTTCCTATTACCGTAGCAATATATTTTAAGCAGACGTTCAAAAGTTTCGAAAAAAGTATTCAACTCATCCAGCTTTGATTTAGGCGGGCGATAAATACAAATAATAACAACATTATGACTCAATAGTTCTATCCCTGAACATTCCATTACACACTCGACACAGAATTGTTTGAGGTCAGTGAGTGGCTTAAACTTATGGGTATTTCGGACTAGAATACACGAACCACCTCTACGGCTTTTCCGAGAGAAAAAGGACCCCAGGGTGAAGTTTGGTACATTAATTAATGTTGTATCTGTGTTAACCATATTATGTTCCGTAAGACACAAAACATCTATAGGTTGCCTATCATCATCGAGAGATGCTAACGATATTGATAATAGGTCAGATTTATTTGCGAGTCCATTTATATTCTGATGAAGTAAGATAATATTTTTATAAACGAAAAAAATCTGTTTTTTTCACTGGCTCATCATGTGCCTCAGTGTTGGGTAAAATTTCTGAGGCTGGATTTTCTAGAGATTTAAAATCAGTTTGGTTATTAACTTGGTCACATTTGTCGGAGGGAGTTGTTTGAGTAGACTTGTCACAGAATTCGATACGCTTATAATTTGGGACATCCATCTTATGCTTATTATAATGTGCATACTTTAAATTGTAATAAATGCGTAACAAATCTCTAAGTATCCGCTGGCACTTATGGGTGGCAGAATAGTTGCGTCTAGGTTTATGATCAAAATCATTCATATCTAAAAAGGTGACATGTTGGTACAGAGAACAAATGAACTTAAGTTCATTATTACATTTAAAGATCTATTATATGGAATCTCTGTAACTATTATATTTGTATTATTAACAGTATGCAAAAATTGCCTAACATAAAACGTAAAGTCATGGGGATGTCTATCATTCACCCCACCCAAAATAACAACAAAATCATTTTTAGACAGCTCACTTATCTCGATTCTATTTGATAGAAGTACTTCATGTGTAGACGCTCCTGGCTTCCAGTAGCAGCAGACCAAAAATTCTTGACCGATAAGTTTTTGCAGTATCCTTTGTAGACCTCTCCCTTGGTCATCCGCTATTAAAATTACCTTGTTTTTTTTCTTTGCTAATACACGCGAATTCGCTTTATAAGATGAAGGAACATTCAAAATCTTTGTATTTGTTTCTTCAGAGTTGCTCTCGTCATTGTCAATTGGCTCGACGATAGTTAGTACTTTATGTTGTGTCAAATTAATTTCCATTTGTTGCTCATTTTTAGAGTATTTATCTGTTTGCTTGTCTTTTTCCTCATTATAGTCCAATTTCATATAGGTTTCTTCACTAACTTCATATTTTTTTGAGTCGTTATTCCCGTGTGTCAATTTAATTCCAATTTGTTGTTCATTGTTGGAGTTTTTATCAGTTTCCTTTTTTTTTCCTTTATTATAGTCTAATTTCATATTTAACATGTTGGTTTCTTCACTAACCTGACATTTTTGTGAATTGTCCACACTGTCGTCCTTCTCCTGATCCGTCAAGAGTAGTTCCATTTGTGTAAAATTGTGTTTGCCATTAGTTGATAGTCTACTATTCCTCTTCTTTTTAGTAGATTGTGTCACTGTAGGACTCGGCATACGTACAACTTTTTTGTAGTTTTCAATGGTTTTCTGATTCTGTTCAAGATTTAATTTAAGTTGCATATTTTCGATATTTAAATTTTCAATTTCATGGTATGCTGATTTTAGTTCTCTGTTAAGCTGTTCAATCTGAGCTTTAAACTCAGCATAGGTTACGCTATCATTAATTGTACAGTCGGGTATGCTCATAGTTGTTGAGTCAAAGAGTGACGAATCTAGTGAAATATTATCCACTGAGTTCGATTTTTGTGGTTTGCGGTATGTTATATTGTCGTCATCCATAGTTTTGTCACAGTATAAAGAGGTCACTTTAGTATCTTATTTGTAGCGCCACCTATGATTTATTAGTAGAACTGTTTCTTTATTGCACAGTTCATACAAAGTTTGAATGTTTTGTATTATTTATGATGATTCGGTTGTTCACAGCTGTTTCATTTATTAAATTTTACAAAGTACAAAAAGACCCATCTAATGTAGGATTAGAACACACGACTTTACTGCACATGCAATTACACCTCTCGACTATCGTCGCATGAGAAATTGAAGTGAAAAGAACAGTCATGTGCTAGTGTAAATTAGTGTGACTCATGCCATTGGAATTTTTTCCTCAAATTGGCAAATCACTTCACTAGTACAGATTTATGGCTTTATTTCACTTTTCTGTTAATATTTACTGTTCATGTGTTCATTTTATTTATTTTTGTACACTTATTCCACTATTTTGCACGTTTTTAAACCGTATTTTGCACAGTAGTTAGGGTAGTGTTTTTTAGCACAGTTATGTCACGTAATAATTTACTGTTCTCATAGATAACGTTTATACAGAAAAAATAGGTTTACAGGTATAGTTTTCACACCATATAACTAAGATTTATGAACTTTTTCTAATTTTTAAGATAATTTATACTCGGAGCCGAACTTATCGTGACAGCAGCTAACCGCCCTACCGGTACCTAATATGCAACCGCTTAAGTATAGCGTTATCAGCTTTACATATAATTTTTGATGCCAAAATTAGCTCCCTTTCGCTTTAGCCAAGAAACATGGTTAAAAATAATTTTAATATTATTTCTTCATATTATGTTTTTGTATTCTAATTTTAAATGAAGAAGTATCTAGTCCTATAGTTCTTTTTTCAAATTAAATTTAATATAAGTCAACTAAAACTAGTTAGTCCGAAAATGTCTTCGCATTGTCCTATACGAGAATGGTATTAAATTCGGTCGGTTACGCCCTCGCGATTATTTATGGCTTGCGAGTTAGCGCTGGTGTCTCGTGCGCTCGTGTTGGAAGAAATATGATGACCATAGTTTGGTATTTATGCGTTTTGCGACGACACTTTTTTGGTCGCTGTTTACTTTCCTGTATGTTGGTAGTGATAGCCAAGTTGGTAGAATGCTCGGCTTGGTAACGAAAGTCGCAGGTTCAGAACCCTGGCTCGCACCGACTTCATGTGCTAATCTAATTTTAACCATGATTATCACTTGCTCGTGTCTCGGGGAGTACGTAAAGCCGTCCGTCCTGCGCCTGATCTGTCTCCGGTCGTGTCGGATTGCAGTCCCATCGGACTATGAGAGTGAGCGAAACAGAGAGCACCTGTACTTGCGCACTCACTTGTGCACTATAATATCTCCTGCGCAGATGGCTAGTCTAATAGTCCTTTGAGATTAGCCGCCATAGGACTATTAATATTATGTTGGTAGTACTCGAGAAAATATAACTTTTTAAATAGCGCTGTCTCTCTCGGGATATCGTAAAAGCAAGAAATAGGAACTTACTATCTAAACTAAACTGATGCCTCTGTGACAATGTGCTCATCATTCACCTCTATTCAATAATGTTTGTGCCGAATATGATCAACTGTCAGGATATCTGTTCGTCTGTGACTTCATTGGTGATAACAGTCGTGATGACATGACTATAATATATACATTAGCACCAATAAGGTTGACATTATAAACAAAACCCCATATAAATAAAAACTATCACCATTACTCTCGTAATCCCCAAAGGGTTAAGCAGCGGTGTAGTGCATCCACATTTTGACGATGGTATTTGGCCTCGGTGTAGTAGAGACCGAGCCTAAATAACCAGCCATTATACCAGCCGTTATACCACTCATATACTCAGTATGGGGAGGATTTAGGCCATAGTCCACCACCCTGGGTCCGTGCGGTTTGGTGAACCTCACATGCCTTTAGACAGATATACATTCTATGATTTAAACGTTAAATTATATGACGCTACATTCTATTTACTATTGCTTTTCAAAGATTTAAAAAAGAACATTTTGAAGAAGAAGATAATTTTAATTGTAAATGGTTTTATTAATTGGATGGAAAGTTTGCTAGTCCCTTATTTAAGTTTCAATCTTAGCGAGTATACTTAGCACTTACTGTTAAGTCACCTTACTTAATTGAATTGCAATAAAATCTAGTCTAGACCTTCGCCTAGGAGCTCGCTGATATCAAGGCGACTTCAGTAATTGGTCGGCTAATGTAAGCAGTTTTTAAGTAGGCCAGTCCCGTTGGGAGTCCTAATGGAAAGCCGTTAAGCATATTTTAATACCTATTTGGCTTCTTGCTTCAACTTTGTAGATTATATTTAAAAAAAATGCCATCTTTTTTAATGGAAGGAAGTTCTAATTTAATTATCATAATGCATCATCTTGTAGACAAAAAATAAGGAAAACATTGGCGTATTAAACAGAGTTCTATATTGTTTTTATAATTACGATATAGGTCATATCCACAGACTAATTAGACAACACACGGTGTATGCTAAACGTGAAGCCTAAACACCCGGGTCTACCATTTAAACAACAACATGCTAGTGTGTTGTCTGAATATTCTATTAAGTCTGTGGTCGCAACAACACCGAGAGGGACGTTTAAAATGCAAAAGACATGTTTGGGAGACCTTCGGAGCCGCACAAACAACACGAGGCAACAATGTTAACACGAAAAACATGCGCGATTATGTTAACTCCAAGCCCAGAATATCTAATAACAACATTAATATCAAACAAATATAAACCGTACCACATGAACTTACGGTTAAAATTCCTTAGCAGCTAAACGTCGTCGCTTACACCCGGACATCAGATATACAACACACGTCTTTGACTGCCAGTTAGTTTCGCTGTTTGGAAACAATTTCGAGCTATACTGCTGAGTATTTAGAGTGCAATTTCGTTTGTGGACGTCTGAGCGTGAATCAATATAGCCGAGGGGTTTGCAAACTCAGCACGATTTCAACTGCGAAATACTTTGTAAGGATGTGAAGTTGAATTGTCTGCAATACATTCATGTTGGTGCAACTGTACAATCTGTGACATTGACTACTTGTCTATGAGTTTCAACACGTCGTAGATTTAGGGGCCCCTAAAGAAGTATTTACGGATTAAAATAAAACTAATTATACGGATTTTATGGTGTTTCATTTATGTTTTTTACGATCCCGACGTGTCGGCTGCTCAACAGCAACCATGGACACGGGAGGACAGAGGTGTTAGACGAACTATTGTCATAGTTAGAACTGGGTTACCCTCATATTAAGTTGTTGCTCGCGATCCGATCTACGCAGAATGTGCTCAGTGTCTTGAGGTCTAGCAATGGTTAAAAAAAATGGTATAATTAGTTTTATTTCAATGTGTAATATTCGCGTAAATATAAGCAATCAATATAAATTAACAGAATTAAGACTTGCAGTCAAAATAAGGATTAACGTATTTTTGTTGAAATGTAGTTAAAATAAATTTACCTAAAATAAAAGTAGTAATGGTATTTTACTGTAAAAAATAATAATATACCTTATAATACATATTTAAGATAAATCAGCGTCAGACTTCTACATGGTCTTGAGTTACTCTTTTTTTTTTATTACATTATAGGCAATTATTTGATCTCGATCTCCTGATGGTAAGTGACGATGAGATCTACGATGGAGCATACTGGTCTAGGTAGGAAGGCGGCAGTAGATCGAGACGCTACATTCACTAGGCACATGCAGCGCAACTGATCTGACCCGCCATCTATGAATGACAACACCGAACATCATGCCGGAACACGGCTAGGCCGCTTGGCGACATGGCTTTGTTCAGTGGGTGGTGACTAGCCACGGCCCAAGCCTACCACCAGTAAAATGAACTTAAAACGTAAAATTTCAATGTATGAACAGACAGGATAGTGAATATGACTTGTGTATGATTGTTATACATATAGATTACAACCATACACAAGTCATATTTACACATATGGTGGTATATATATAACGAAGTCGTGTGAGTAACACCATTTATATCTCAAGAACGGGTGAGCCGATTATTATGATCTTGAATTTTATGAATTTGTCGCCGCCCGAATAGCAGAACAACTATTAAAGTACAAAACAAATAAAGATAATTAATTCTGAGGCGCTACGAAGTTCGCCGGGACAGCTAATAAGTGACAAGAAAATGTAACTACAAACAAGAACAATCTTCATACTAACTACAAAATATCCAGTAGGTTACTTAAATTAAATTAACTTTGAATAAGTTAGCAATCAATTTAAAACAAAGTAATCTTCCGACCGGTGGCGGCAGAAAAAATACATTTTTCAGCGGCGAGCACGCCGCCGCTGAAATGGCCTTATTCAACATTTTCAGGCTTCATAAAACACAGCGCATTATACGGGTTTACGTTAAGTCTTATTCATTCGGGGACTGTATTGTTTGACTGTCGTTTGATTACAGATTAAATACATATTTTTATAATAATAATATCGCCAGCAGCAGTGAAGCAGTGATGGCCAAGTTGGTAGAACGCTTGCCTCGATAAAGAGGATTCCAGGTTCAAACCCCGGCTAGCACCTCTGGGATTTTTCATGGGCGAATCTTATTTGCAATCATGATTATCACTTGCTAAACGGTGATGGAAAACATCGTGAGGAAACCTGCATGTCTGACAGAACCCCTCGGAAGATGTGTGAAGTCCGCCAACCCGCACTGGGCCAGCGTGGTGGACTATGGCCTAACCCCCCTCGCATTGAGCGGAGCCCCGTGCCAAGCAGTGGGACATAAAAAAAGAGCTGGAATTATTATACATACTGCCTATGTATTATATAAGTAAGTACATAGATGTTTCAGACTCAAAAATGTAATAATTTTCCAGTCCGGAAACAGAGAATATGAATCATGTTCTGGATGTCACGTGACGGAAGTCGCGGGCGAGGGACCCATCTCACTGCGATTCTCATTCAAGTGAATTGCTTTAGAATATTACACGGCTGCTATGAAGACGACATATATTCGAAAGATCAAATCAGAGACTGTGTGAACCACTGCCGATAAAATGTATAAAAATAAATGGCGCCAGACGTACACACCAAATATACGGTCCCACACTAAGCAACGCTTGTATTACGGGTACCATACAATGGACTGGGGGCGAAAACACTAAACTATATATAGATCATATCGATTCTAAAACTTGAAAATAGTCCTTTACACTTTTAACCGACTTCAAAAAGGAGAATTTATCAATTCGTTACGTATTAAAAAAAACTATTATACTTATATAGACACAGCTCAGTTATAATTTAGAATACATATTTTTGTAAGAGAAATGTGAGTTTGAATGTATGTTGTTTGTGTAATTCCGCTAAGCTCCCCTATTAAGATAGGAGTGTGTACACATTAAGGCTGTGTGCCCAGTCAGCAAACTGTCAGCGGCCGACTGAGTTAGCGGCGTATCGGTTTAGTGCGCCCTTCCATATATTTGAAATGGAGTGTTCACAGTTTGCTAGTTTGCGCTAACTCTACGCAGTTTGCTGTGTTGCGCGCGGCGATTGATTCAGTGAGCGGCCGACTCACAGCAAAACCGGTTCCAGTCGTCGGCGGCGATATGCTTGTTCGCCGGGCGTAGTGAGTCCGTTTGCCGTAAACTGTCAGTTCTGACAGTTGACAGTGAAAATTCAGTCGGTTGGTCGACCTAAATAAGCGGCTAACACATAACAGTTTGCTTGCGACGCACGCAACGAGTTAGCAGCTAACTCGAATTTCAGTTCGCCACAAATTTGCGGCTCACTCAGTCGGCCGCTGACAGTTTGCCGACTGGGGACACAGCCTTAGTGGCCTCCACGCATCACCATGCTATACAAATTGTGTAGATAACGAATGTATTCATACATTTTGTGTAGAACAGCCGGGATTCCCCACGTAGAGGCCACGCCACGTAGAGGAGAATATTTATATTTTTTTTCTCCTCATTCTTCTTATTTCAATCTCCAAAAGTAATTTGTAAATGTGGCAGCCATGTAGCCATTAACTTAAAGTTAGTATTTTTTTACCAGCTGCTAAAGCCTGCGTAGGCGTTCCTACATTGTTCTCACATACCCATAACAATGTACTGCTCAAAAATTTAACGGATCTTTTTTAAAAGAGCAACCATGGAGTTTCTTGCCCGTTCTTCTGTATAGGAATGGCATTATAAATGGTTTACATCTACGAATATTGGTTCTGATTCTGCAGGTAGGTACTACGAAACTTACAGCTTAAAAAATAACATTTTCATTTGCCCCCGTTTTTATAAAGTTTTCCTTCAGCAGCCATATATTAAGAAACGTATTATAATGTCAGGCGCGATGCGATTTACGATCTCAGGAACTTTGAACATTATTTGTGAAAAGTTCAAATTTCGTGATTATGACGTAAGCACGGGCCGGCGCGTCGTCGTAACTTCGCACTGGAGTTTCATCACGTATTCAATAAAAAAATATAGAGATGTAGGTGGTTAGGTTGGTACCTACTGTAGATAATAAATGTGCAAAGTTTGCCCGCACCACGAAAACTCTAACGTGTTCGTATTTTTATCGAGAAAGCAGACTTTCAATCTGACCATGAAACCTGTGCTATAAGCGGGACTAAACTCACTTACGCTAGCGTAGTGTTACGGAAAATAGTTTGTGTTCACGCCACCGTTGAAATGTTGAGTGCGGTAGAGGTAGCGTTTTCAAATATTTGTAAGAAAAACATAGTCAAGATGCAAAAAGAAAAGACGTATTTCGGAAAACTCTTTATGAAGTGGAGCTGGTTTAAAAGTAGCGGTCATTCAAACCCAGTTTAAATGTGTACAAAAGGTTGCCACATTTAAATTAATTAAATACCTTGATCACCGCATTTTTAATATGAGGCCGTCAAGTCCGTATGCGGGGTGGGCGTCAAACCCACCCCGAAATGCCTTAGAGAAGGCATCGTTTTATACGTACGTCCTCATTTATGTTTCTGGTACAGAGCGTGACAACCCCCCCCCCCCCCTCACCAAAGTGAACTCGACCACTCTAAATATAATTCCTGGCTACGGCCTTGCCGGCCGTACAACCCTGTTACGTTTAAGGTTACACTAAAAATGTGAAATCAGCAACAATATTAGCCCTCATAATATGTATCGGCCAATCAATTTCGTAATCTATGGATAAACCTTAAGGTTGTAACTAAACACAAACGTTCAATTCTTTCTTTCCTCATTTGCTATATTTCTTTTTATTACGGTTATTGTTTATTATTGTTTTCCATAGAGCTATTGTTTTCTCGTCCGATCTGTTTTTATTTAATCATTTAACCGTACAATCCAATTACAAATAAGTATACTTTCCTTTGTTTTTTATCATATTCTACGGGCCAAGTATTTTTTCAAACTCTGTTGTTGGCATACTCATCGACAAAAAAGGACGGAATCCTTAATGTTTTAAAAAGTTAAGTGAACGTTCAATGCGTTCAATAAATAAACACTTAAAATTCTTTATGTCGTTTGTATTTTTTTTACCAAGAAATACTTACACGGCCCGGTTTATATACCAACCCCTACTTCTAAAACGGATAAGGGGGGGAGATGACGACACTCTCATGATTTACGCTGATACTGTAATCTGGGACGCTCGCCGGAAGCCGTTGGAAACCGCGAATTATGTTCAGCTTCCGCCTGAAGATATCCGAGATGTTTTTTCAGCGGCGGATCGCTGATATCGGATATGTGATATTTTTGAAAGTGTGGCGTAGACATCTTTATATCCACTTCTTTGTTATATATCAGGTAGTTACTGGAACGTGTAGAGCTGGGTAATAAAATACAACTTGAGGTTTGTATGTGGTTGACGTAAAAGACGATTAAAGATATTAACATCATAGATATGTAGGAATACTTTGTATGTGGGCGCTCCGAACCGATTCGATTTTCTAGTTTCGATATCAAAAAAAACCATAATAAGCGGAACATTAATATGGTGAAAGAAATTAGACTTTTGTAAATTATATATTACTAACTGTCCCGGCGAACTTTGTACCGCCTCCGCCTTTATTGGTATTCTATGAAAAATTTAAACAAATCTATCCCACGGTAACCATACATTTATCGGGATAAAAAGTTCCAGACTATAATCAAGACCAAGATTCCAGACCATAATCTATATCTGTGCCAAATTTCATCCAGATCCATTCAGCCGTTCTGGCGTGAAAGAGTAACAAACATCCATCTATCCATCCAAACTTTCACTTTTATAATATTAGTATAGATTATTATGTATATTTATATTAATAATAGATGTATGGGGATGTAAAAAACATTGTGCATGTATGTAAATACCTACATTTTGGACTTTTCCAGGTACCTAATCAAGTATCTTTATACGCTCCGATATATATTTTTTTGCCTTTGAAATGACTAGCTGCTTTTTCATATTCTATAGTAATATTTGAAATAATTAAATTTTCACATAACAGCCTGATTCCAATTGTCCTTAGGAAAATACTTTTTGGTAATATCTACGCTATTTAATTATCTACTCAACATACAATCCAATGCTTTCATAACATCACGATAGTCAATTTTAACATCCCGAATCATGTTTGCTTACCTTCCAATATTTGCGACACAGCATTGGAATGGGAAGCGTTGTCAAGTGTACGGGAACATTGTCTCAACGTAATGGGATTCCTCACAGGAGATGTGGTAAACAGTGCTCAGAAGCTGATCATGGAACCGCGCCCGTAATGGTTTTGCTTGTACTGTAATATTTATTGGTATGTTTATGGCGAAACCAGCGAATGAATATGTTACTTGCCATGTCTATAAGAATTCTGAATCTGAGTTCCCGCATATTATTATAGCTCTATGGCCTTATTATACTTCTTTCACCATACATTTTAATTGCGAAGCAGTCCTGTGTCTAGTTCCAAAATTTCTCACAAAATCCATGCATCCCAACTTTGGTTTTCTTCTTCATTTCAGTTCAATATTGAATTCATGCTCCAAGTCCCGGCGCAAACATAAAGTTAATATAGTCTATGGGCGATGCTAATTCGTCGTCTATTTTGATATAAAAAAAATACTGGAACAAAACTGCAACGGAAGAGGTAAGCAATAATGTTAGATTAAAATCATTTTTAATACAATAAAGACCATAAATAATCAATATTAATTTATTCCATATGGTTGGTCAAGGAAACACAATAGCCGGCCCCTAGGGCAGGCGCGGGAAGCCGACCGTATGCAAATTTTGTGTAACAGTATCTATTCAACAAAACATAAACGTCCACAATTTAATTACTTACTACATACACACACACACACACACACACTGGAACAAAAATAGTATAATGTAATCTTTGTGTGTTCTTAGTAATGAAAGTAATAATGCAAATGACCTACCAGAGGGCCATACCAAAAAACTATCTGAATATTGATCCGGATGAGCTAGTCTGTAAAAACTATCTGAATATTGATCCGGATGAGCTAGTCTGTAAAAACTATCTGAATATTGATCCGGATGAGCTAGTCTGTAAAAACTATCGGAATATTGATCCGGATGAGCTAGTCTGTAAAAACTATCTGAATATTGATCCGGATGAGCTAGTCTGTAAAAATTGTGTGCACGAAATGTAAAACATTTTGTATGTTATATTATTATGTTGAATAAACTGTTTGACTGACTAATAATAGTGTACGAGCAAACTGAATCAAACACAAATGTAAGGGCCGTTTCTTGAGACTTAAGTTCACTAATGTTTAGTTTTTTTTTTTCTTGTAACCGGTTATTTTACAAAACAGGATTTTGCGACCACATAAGAATACACACACCGGCATTTAGTTAATATCGTAAAAACAGTTTTAAATAACACGTTACAATTTGACCTTGTAAAACCGACAATACCGCTTTTTTACAAAATAACATAACAAATATAAATTAGAAAAAGCGGAAGCATTGCGATATTGCATTGATTTTTACAATATTTTCATATTCCAAAATATGTACAGTTCCTCAATTATCCATGTAAAACAATGTTCAATACAAGGCGGGTTCTATAAGCCTAAAACGCTCTACAGTACTAAAAGCACAACTATTGCCTCATAAACATACAATTTTAAACGACACACTCCCAGGAACAAAAACCATCGAAATTACATCATTCAAACAAAATGGAACAGTACATCGTCGCTCCAAAGAACCCGCACAAAGGACAAAACTTCCTTCAAGCCCATTCGGTAAGTAAACCCTTTTTGGACTGTGAATAAAATAAATTGTTTGAATTCCATCGCGCGTTGTCTGGGGCGACGCGTGCGTAATTGGAAAGTAAAAGGATTGTTTGTTGCGAAACTATTGTTGGTTTTCTTTTTTCAAAGACTGGGATTTTGAGTAACAGTTACGAGACATGTATTGAAATGTGTGGAGCAGAGATTTGCTGGGATTTATTGTAATAAATTTTTTAAATAACATTACGATTGGATCGCATGGCAACATAAAACAGAGCTCAAAATAACTGTTACAGTAAAATTAAAAAATCAACAATTATACGTCATAAACATTCCCCTGAGGATGGTAATTACCACTGAAAATGTTTGAATTAATACAAGTTAGAACATCTAAATATGGTTATGTGGAAATTACTCTGTCAACGTAGCGGTGTTGCCAACGCGGACCAAACAATAAACCGCTAATGAAGTCCTAAGTATCACAAGTTAACTTGTCTTAGAGTCCGCAACGAATTTAATCAGTGGAAATAATAGGCGCGTAGGAAATTATAGGGCCTTCCCTTTGAATTTATTAGAACAATTAAAAGCAAGTGGCTTAATCACCCCAGACGCCTGATTACAGGCTGAAGGTCGAAATTCAATGAAAATTGAAAGTCTGAAGTTGTATATTTTGTGCGATACAAGAGAGTTTTTTCTCGATACGCTTTCGCAAGCCGGGGGCGGGGAATTCTTATTAAAGATTATATTTCGATGTTATCCTAAATTCTAATTATTCAATGTTGAGTTCGATAAACAACATTTGAATTTTATAATATTCTTGAATATTTTGCGTATTTTATACTTCTTTGTTTAAAAAAAATACATGTACCCGAGCCGTAATCATAATTAATTTTTTGTTTACTCGTTATCTCAAACCTAAATTCAGCAATATACATTAGCCAGTAAAATTAATTTTACCTTTTTAGATTTAGGTAGGTAGCAAGCTGTAGAGACCCCTCTGTGTTTTATCTAAAGTTGTATTATTAATTGTATTAATCTACAAAATCTATAACGAAATTTCCACTGACTTCATTAAAATCACCATCCATTTAGAAATACAATCAGATAGCTGTCACCTCAGACAAAGACAGAAGTTGGAAGCGTCTAACTGGGACGCGGCGACAATGCTGATAGTGTGAACGTGGCCTAGATCCAATAACACCGTCAACTATGATGGGCTTCGATGCTGTCGGTACGTCTGTATGTTGATGATATCTTAGTATTTATAAAGACTAGTGGGATCCACGTCAAGTTATGAATAGCTGTGAGATAAATAAGTCAATGTCGATGGTTACAACAGATATTATGACCTGAAAACATCCAATGTTTCTTTAAATTGGGTAGAAACGATATCAATCAAAAATATCTAATAACATAAAAAGGTATCAAATTAAAAGTTTTATCGCCACAATATAACAGACTGACAAACTTAACATCTCTGTAAGACCAGGTTCGGTTCCCGGTAGGGTTATATATTGTGTGATGAGCACAAATGATTGTACCTGAGACATGACTGTTTATTATATATATGGCTGTATAATACTAATTGTTACAGGGTGTTTTTTCAAGTGGATGTATCTCAGTATGAAATACCGAGCTTTGCTTCACGCTGACACGCAAGGGTACCTACCTAAAGCGGGCATTTAATAAAACCGCCGTACAACCAAACTTATTTATAACGGCCGAACAAACTTACTCCTGTAGTTTCAATAGAATTCGGTGTTGTACCCAATACAGAAGTTAAAGCAGTATTGTTCTGTAATTAGCCGTTTATACCAGCACAGTTGTTTGCAGGTCAAAGTTTACAATAGTATCGAATTAAATATTATGAGATAATGTACCAAATTATGTTTTAAAATGTTGTTTACACGATTGTTAGTGGTTCAAATCTTAATTTTATTCAGGTCACGGGTTAAATTAGTTTCGTTTGTGTTGCGGACTATTTCGATTCAAAAGTTCAAAGGTTCTAATACATATTAAAATACGTGTAATACGCTTAAAATATTTTTGTAAATTTGTAAAATGGTTTTGTAAACATCTACACTGTTTCGGGATTAGTTGGGATTTAAGGTTTAATATATGGTCGCTTTTATTTCGTTAAACTTTTAGTTACCTAATATTCTCGACGGTAACTAATTTATCTCTGGTTTATTTTATAAATTAGATGCTTCTGCAAGCGTAGTTATAGTAAATAACGAGTAAAAGTTAGTTGGAAAATGTGGCGTGTTAAACGTGTAGAACAAAATGTAAATAAAACTATAAATATCGCTCAACAAGTGGTATGATTGAACGGATGGCTTATTTTAATTTATTTCATCAAATGCAAACTGTAGATAAATTCAAATACGATGAGAATTTTAAGTGAGTAAATATTTCACAAACCCTGACTCAATAAAACAGCTTTGTTCAATGTCACATTATACATAGTACTTTAAAATTCATGAAGCTTTCAAAAAATAAATTGCCACACATAATATGTTAATAAAAATATGAAGCATATATAAATCTTTAGAATAATATTCGAGAGACTTTGTTGAGAGTAAAGAAGCATAATTTTTCAGTGAAATATATGTGAAGCAAATCCTAGGATTATCCTGAAACACACAGCTGAAATGATCTAGACTATATGAGGCGCTTTTATGAAAACCTGTTAAGTATACAAAAGGAGTAATAGCTTGAACGACCTCTACACGGCGGTAAGAGATGTGATGTTTTCTACGTATTTTGTTATTCTACCTCGTGTAATAATAATGATTTAATAAAAACATCACGTATCATTTCATACTGGAAATACAATAAATAATGCCATCCAATTCCATATTAATAAAATGATCGATACTTTCTACATGCAAATATCGACATTAAAATCGAGATCAAATTCAAAGGCCCGTTTCAATATTCATTTTCTAAATCAATTTCAAAGCCTAGCTGTGACAATTGCTCCCTAATGGAATTATTCAACATTCCTTGCTTTTCCGAACAGTTATGTTCGATAATAAACCGTATATTGAACTAAATAACATTGTTATTGTGTTGGCTTCCATCCTTGTAACAATTAAATGATGTAGTATTGAACACCTCTCGCGTAGTTAGAGTCGGTTAGCAACTCAACATTTGCAAAACCTAATACAGTAAGTACAGATTACATTAGATGACGGTATTCTGGTGTTGACGATCTTGTATTACTACCATTATCTCTGTAGCATATACTGCAAGATTGCTTTAAAATTTACGTTGTGTCCAAAATTGTAGTATATTCTAGTTTATACAAGTTATGGAGCTTAAAATTATCAGTCCTATTGAGTATGGAGGACGATTCCCCTACAAAGGAGATGGATGGCATCAAATGTATAGCAGGGTCGCAGTGGATCGTGGAGTCATTTGGGGAGGCCTATGGCTAGCAGTGGACGTCTTCCGAGTGCTGATTGGAAAAAAGTCCTTCCCAGTTAAGTACTTTCTTGAATATATTTTGGTAGCGCTGTTATTTTATCTTCTACGTGAAAATATGGTGCCGTTATTTAAAAAAAAGCATCGTCATATTTCCATTTTCATTTTGCAATCTGAAAATGAAGACTGAATTTTCAAATATAAATAATTTACCAGTAACCATCTGATGTTGAATTCTGTTTGAGCATATAATAAAATTTACGTATAAATTAAATTACATTGAGTTTCCAGACGATAATTTAACAGAAGTGTGTTCTTAAAGTTGCTTTGAAACGTGCTACCGATTAATATTCTTTATCAATTGTACGCAGATATTCCCCTTCATTGCGATCGCCATCTTAGTATCTATTCGTTAATTTTTGGTCGGTCACGTCCCTCGCACCAAGGGCTGCCACCTTTTTTTCAAAAAAATGCAAAAAATATTCCAATTTTATTCTGGAAAATTTAATATAATAGTCCATAATGTGGCTGCGTTAAAAAACAATTGACAATGGTAGAAAGTTGGCTTTCCTTTTCCGTGACGTGACTACGTGAGTGAGCGACTGAGTGATGTGAATGCATTTTGCGCGTTGAATCCCCCATGCGCTTTGTACTGCAAGTGCGTTCTAGTCACTCTGAAAAAACGCGACTATTGAATAAGCAATGATTTTTTGTACTTTATTTTTAAATCTTATAGTACAATTTTATTGTCTAAAATATAGTAAGCTACTATATAATATAGTACGAGTGGCAGCCCTACTCGCACCCCGCACCCTCCACCCTCGATGTATTGCCTGTACGTGCCACCTCTGGCTCCAATAATAGACCTTGAGAATTTTGGAATTTTAAACAGTTTTAATTTAGTTTGTTTTTGATTTTCGAACGGACATAGCGGTGTTGCTAGACTGACTGGAAAAATAAAATAAAATTATCAACTTATATCGAGCTAATTAGCGCAGTTAGTAGTGACCGTACTTTTTGGGGTCCCGGGTTCGTATCCTGATAGGGAACAATCTTTGTGTGATCAGCACGAATGTTTGTACTCGAATCATCGATGTTTAACATCTATATACGTATTATATATATACGTATTATATACTGAGTTCGCCCTCAGTCATTGTACCCATAATTCAAACGTTGCCCAGTGTGGGACCGTATAGTTGGTGTTTTTCAGGGAACATTTATTTATTTATAAATTTGGACATTACATAAAAACTACGCTTGGGTTCAGATAATTGGACGTGCGCTAGCCTTGTCTGGACAGCACGGTGGACAGAGACACAAGACACCGTTTTTCAAATTACCCAAGACGACTACGTCCGCACCATTTGTCACTACCCTGTCTTCCCTGCCCTGGCGGTTATAATAAAAAGGACAGCCACGTACGGCGCAGGGGAGAGCCTTGAATCACAATGCGCCATCTCTTTGTTATACTACCGAGTTGTGGAACCTGGATTTATTATATTTTTTTATGATCCACGGTCTAATTCATTGGTTACTTTTATATTCCATTAACCTCACTGTCTGTTTTACTAGCCTCTTGGTGAAGGTCTATGAAGGTTGTCTGCCAACAAATAATGAAACTAAACTAAACACTTCGGTTATTTTTTATTTTATAAACTCGGGTACCTATTCCTAATTGGGACCTTTTCGACCAGCTTATGCAAGTAAGTTTAACAATCAAAACTTAGAAAACAGAAGCAAACCAGGAATAATATGTTGTATGGGGCAGAATACCGGTACCGGTAATGTTGACATATATGAACAAGAACTGCACAATATTGAAAATGTTGAGATGATTGGGAGTGATGAAAAGGCATAATGATATCCGAAGTGAATCATTCGCGGTAGTTTTAAGATAGCTCCTATAACTGGCAAGCTAATTATAAATAATAAACCCGGACAGACTCTTCTGGTACGTGGTGAAATAAGTACAGTCAACCCCACTTAAAGTGGGATAAGGCAGAGAAAGTAGAAAATATATTGATTACTTATATTGACGCAAATATTACACATTGAAATATAAAACTTACCTTACAGATTTTATCGCGTTGATTAAATGTTTTTACGTTCTCGACGATTCAGCTGCTGTACAACAAGCATGGTCACGGGAGGATGTCTAGAAAATATACTTTAGTACGTGATAAAATGTTGGTCAGTGTCGATAAAAAATAATTCGTTATATCTTCCCCCCAGTAAATATGTCATCAGAATGACCACCATTTAACCAGGGCAATCTGTCACTACTCCGGGCCAAGGGACGGTACTGAATCACGGTAATCTCTTCATGTCCCGGACGCTTCCCTGGATTTATTATATTTAAAGAATAAAATTGCCTTCGCACTGATTAGGGAATTACCTGCCTTTCTTTGTTAAGAGGTTTGGGGAAACGACGTGTGTGTAAGAATGAGAGGTGAAGTAATATTTGAGGAGACAAAAAAAAATGATGCAAGCGTATTTGTTTATTTAACTATTTCTTATTTGATTGATGTTTTGTGTCGACCTGTGTGTGATATAATTTTATTGTATTGCGAAAGTGAGTTAATAATTAATTAAAAAATACGTATTATTTTTAATTGGTCAACAAAACAACACAGTCAATTTCCGTGAAAAGTGAAAAACATGGCGTTTGGCATTCAAAAACGGAGTTGCTAACGTGAGGTTAAGATTTCAGACGTCACTTCCGGGCAACGAAGTGATTCTTCGTAATCGTGGATAATAGATGGACAGAAATTAAAACGAAATTAGAAAATCTTACCATCTAATTAATATTTGCTAAAAAAAGTAACAAATTTGGCCCGCCCGTGCGTGCCTCGCTGATTAGCCAAAGCTACCCGCTGAGCGAGGTTATACTCGAAACTTAAAATTATACAATAATAATTAACAAATATTTTTTTATTATAGTAAGCATGCACTGAAGAAGTTAGTTATTTCTGGCGATTTTTTTTCATTATATCCATAAAAGATCTTGCCACTTAAAGCCATGGTTTCAGGCTAATTATTATTCTTTACGCGTTTGTCAGTCCGTGAAATGTCTCCTGCCGACGGAAAGTGTCCGACAGGGAGGGAGCTACTGTTTACTCGGCGGAATTAAATTGTGCGGTTGTTTTCATTTTGCGAATTTAATTTCGGTATCTTGATTCAGATTGTATTTGTTGTTGAAGCGATAATGTCGTTTGCAAAGCGGTTTAATTAGAAGAACAACTTATTATAATGTTTTATCTAATTCATAGTTCTGCAAATGCTTAGAATACAAAAAATATATAATTGAAAAGTAAGTAGTAATAAGGATTTGTTCTGTCTGAATCCGAAACCAGTATTTTTTGTCTGTTTCGAGTACCTCGCAAAAAATATTTTATCGCGTCATATATTGATGAATTATAAGGCAGGCTACATATTAACGCGTTGTGAACATTGGTAGTCCAGCAGCAGACCAATCGATATTGATTGTATAAACAGCACAGGCGAAGCCAAAGGCAGAAGCTAGTGGTTCAAACAAATAACAATTGTAGTATGATTAAATCAAAAGTGCTGGTGGGCTGGTTTGTGTAAACTTTAACAAGTATAATACGACCACACACCCATTTACACCGTGCCACATAAGTGTTACATACAACGCTTGCAAATTACAAAAGTAGGAAATTGCCGTTGTTGAGCTCTGTACATCTATGTAACTCAAGCAGGGAGCGGGGGGTGAGGGGGTGGGGAGGTGGGTCGAGTAGGTTCGCCTTTGTGCGATGCAAGTGAATAGCGGATGTTACGTCATTGTATTTGGATGTGTGGTGTCTGGTTAATATATATTTTATGAGATAATAACAATAATATCGCCAGACGAACACACCGACTACCTATACGGTCACACACCAAGCAACGTTTGTATTTTGGGTAGTCCGAGGGCGAACCCAGTATATAATTCCTATATATATATACTAAACATCCATGACCCGGGTATAAGCATTGGCGCTCATCACACAAAGTTTGTCCTACCAGGATTTAAGCCCGGGACCCTCGGCCCAGGAAGCAGGGTCACTACCAACTGCGCTAATGAGGTCGTCGTTCATTCATGTGAACCTAGTAAGTTTTTCGAATTCTGGAGTTTTACGTGAATATTCCGAACGGATGCTAAAGTTGTAGCTTAGCATTTTGGAACTATTTTGACGATTCGTAGGTACTGTACTAAATGGTTTTTATGAATGAAAAAATATTCTGATTCTGATAATGAATTATTTATACACTGTGATTTTTTTTGGGAAAAAAATTGTTTGTCTACTCACACCGACATTGCTTCAGCCGATAGAACGCGGAGGTATCTTACCCACTGAAAACGAGTTTTTAATCGTCCGGAGAGGACGGCTGGAATTCAGGCGTTCGACAACTATGTTCATTGAACAGCCGGGGGAAGGTTGGAATGCGAGGAGGGGGGGGGGGGGGGGGTGGGGGGGGTTACATTTTTAAAGCAACGGTTTGTATTGGAGGATCATAATGAACTGCTATATACCTAAATTATAAATAGGTAATAGCGGTAGGTTGCTCACAGCGGAGTTAAAATGTATTTTAGATACTATGAATTACGTTTATTTCGTAATTATGAAATGATTAAACTATAATAATATCGCCAGACGAACGTACAAATTATACGGCCCCACACTAAACACCGTTTGTATTATTGTTACCGTACAATGGACCCGTATTTGAACCCGAGACCCTTAGCACAGAAAGCACAGTCAGTATTTACTTGAAATGGAAAATTCTTCATTTAGAAGTAGATACTCAATACAAACAATATTTTTATTCGTAGCATTTACCTACGACGTAGCATACTACGTCGTAGCAACTTCTATTTCGTAGTGTCTTCTACGCCGTAGCTATTCTACGCCTGTCGCAGTAGACTTTCTACGTGCAAATAACTACGCTGTAGCGAGCAGTAACTACGAGCAATTCTTTAAATCAAAGCAGACGTAAGCAATTACGTCAAATATTCAGTGGTTAAAGCTTTCAGATTTAATAACTTACATTTCTTCATGACGTCCTGACTAGCACAGTTCTTAGTGACCCTGCTTTCTGTACCGATACACACGGGTTTGAATTCTGGCAGAGGCCAAATTGGTGTGGTGGGCACAGATGTATGTATCCAAATCATGGATGTTTAATATATAAGTATTATGTACTGGGATTGCCCTCAGTCCATTGTAGGATAATTATAATACAAGCGTTGCTTAGTTTGGGACTGTGCATTAGTGTGTCCGTCTGGCGATATATAAATCCTAGACGTTACGACCATTCCAGTTTAATAATTACACATCGTCAACTGAATTTTCCACCTTTTTAGTATACTCATATACTTATTACATTATTTATAATTATACACACAAAGAAACGCTTCGCGCAGAACCAGGTCACAGCAAGTAACACTGCATTATACGCAATTACCCTACGCTTTGACTTTAGACTCTAAGTTTCTTCACCATATTACTTGTAGTTTTCACATAAAGGAAGTATGTTGCACTTTGATGCAGAGAGTCTTACCTCGTAGTACGCGGGGCGAAATACTTAAACAGAAACTCCGTACTTAAATGTAAAGGCATGGGCGGGATCCAGCGAATTGGACCGAAACTCTTGTGGGAATATAGAACAAGTATATTATGTGAACAAGATTGAACGGAATTCACGGCATTACAAACCGTACGTTTACCGATCAGCGGCATCACTGTAAATAATTTTAAATCGATATCCAAAATCGAATCGACTGCTGCCAACAAAGATTTCTACAATCACGATTAACTTTTAGATTTTTACAATTCAGATTTTTTTGGCCTTCACTACATGATTAGAAACGTAATTATTTTGATTTCATCTCAAGAATTAAATATAAGCTCATTCTTAACACGAAATGAACATTCTGACTTGGTTGCATATAAAATACCAGGGCAGCTGATAAGTTGTTGACAGTGTAATGTGATCTACGATGAAATCGAAGTTGCATCTTCTGACTTAGACTGGCCAAGCTTGCAAACTTGGTCGCCTCAATTCCTCTAAGTTGAAAATCAATCAAAAGTACATTAGTCTGAAACCGGCTGCACTAAGCACCTGTGTTGCAGTATATAAAGCTAGTGTTAAAGTCATGCTACATTTTGTTGTATATTTAAGGCTAAAGTGTCGTTTAGCATAACTTAAGTTAAAGTAATACGGAAGTTCTATTGACACGTTCATGAAGTGCGCTGCGGGAGAGAGACTAATGGAAATTCATTCACTGATAAGAGCCAAGTCTAATAGATGCTGCTGTAACTTGACATAGAGAGAGAGAGACTAGTCGTTAAATACATAATGTAAAACGTGAAGGTTTTGATCATATTACGATGGCAGTGCTTTGTAATGTCATTATAAAAGAACGAAAACTGTCTAAGAATTGGGGCGTAAGTGTTGAAGTCATGCGGGAGATAATGCCATGTCTAGCGGTTGACGTTTTCGTTACATGTATTCAGTTATTATAGTAACTAGTTTACCTCAGTCAGTTATTCAAAAACCATAAATCAACGTCTTGCAATGTATCGCCATGTTGAGCCAACCTGACCAATCAATCGCCAGGATCAACGTGTAGACACAGCATTGGCTCATACGTTGTAAGTGTGTTGGCCTAGCCTTGGCCCAACATGTAGACAAAATGCGACAGATAAAACGTAACGAACAATTACTACGATACCGGGAAGTAATTAAGAGCGCCATGTTGGCGACAGTGTTGAATAATTCATGAGTTAAGAGAAAAGGGGCGCGAGGATCGGTGGAAGCTGTCATGGTGACAACTTGGTGTTTTGAAGGTGAGATGTTATTCGGACGTTTTCCGATATATTGTCAATTATAAATCCACCAGCAATATTGTTATGGCAAAGTAAAAGCATTTGGTATAACGTTCTGTATCAGCTTATCAACTACTTCAGTATATTCTCGATCTTGTAAATTGTTTCAAGTATCCTTTACCCTGCCAAGTATTCCACATTGAAACTAATAAGACCTATATTATCGAGGACATGTGCACTATACATATAGTGATGTGTAATTACGGGCGGTCGAGTGCGGGTCGAATAATTCGATAAATACCGTCGGACCGCGCCGAATAAATTGGGTTCGAGAGGCCTGAGAACGTAACGGGACCAAAACCGACGGCGCCTTGACGTGTGGGGCCAAACAAGAGCTTTTACGAACATAAAACCATTTGATATCTATTTTTTATTTTTTTTATTAGGTACGTTAAAGAGGTTACAACCATCTTATGAGCTATAATTTTATATCGGTACTTAATTAAATCCAGGATACCCCTATATCCAGGGTAACCCTAAATCTATGTACACATGCAGAACCACATATTAGCATGCCGAATAGAAACTTAAATCAATGATACAGCATCATAATAATTATAACAGAACAGGGGAATCAGAAAACTAAAATATAATTAATAAATAAAAACTTTAAACTAACAATGATTTATGGAATCGTCTATCGAGTCTTCATGAGACGATTGAATTTGAAGAAAATACTATAATATAACCATTGTTAACAGTATAACAGTAACTTAATTTGAATGTATATAAACACATTTTATGTGACAATGAAATCCGCCATTTGTACTTTTAACCACATTGTGACATCACAATATTAAACATCTTTATCCAGTGCACACTACAAGTTACAAGTTGATAACTCTATTACATGATAACATTTTATGGAAAAACAAAAATGACAGATTAATACAGGAATCATAGGAACAAAAGTACTCCACAGTTAGTTTTAATTAAAAAACGCTACCTCTATTCTCTTGCACCGTGTTGACCGCGCGACGTATGGGAGTGGTACTCCGACAAGCAATTATTGGATAATCGAATGCCGCCCATCGAGACGCACTGTCCGGGACAAATGGCGACCGGGGTGCCGACAACACTCCCCGGACACAACACAAAGCTACAGAGCACAGCGATTAAGTAGTACTCAGTGTTAAAATTGGATACTGGCTAGGAAGCAGTAAGTAATACGATAGACGTTCTGATTAGCGCAGTTGGTAGTGACCCATCTGTCCCGAGTTCGAATATTGGTAGGGACAAACTTTGTGTGATGAGCACGAATGTTTGTACCCGAGTCATGGATGTTTATTATCTATCTAAGTATGACATACAGAGTTCGCCCCCAGCTCATTGTGCGGTACGCATAATACAAGCGTTGCTTAGTATGAGACCGACCATATTTATTTATTTATTGTTTAGATTAACTTACCTTCTTCATACTTGGGAGTGCAATTTGTCGTTCTAGCATATATATATTTATATATATGCCTATCATAGGTATTTTTTATTATTTTTGTACGGCTGTGGGTTCAGTTTCAGGGGCTCGCGAGTCAAGATAAAACCTATGTCACGGATTATGTCGACCGAGTCGCTTCCGTAATTAATACGAGGGCAAAAGACATTCTATTCTATCTATTCTATCTCATATTTTGTCTTGTCACGGACGGCTGTGCTACTAGTGCAGTGTTGGAACAAATATTTTTTTTATAATACTTTGCATAGTGATACATTATTACTATTCTCTTCATAATCCATAGTCTTCATAGTCCGCCAACCCGCACTAGGCCAGCGTGGTGGACTATGGCCTAATCCTCCTCGCGTTGAGGGGAGGCCAGTGCCCTACAGTGGGACATTAAAAGGGCTGGTATTATTATATATTCTCTTCACATAAAGGATTGTTTTACTCCGGAAAGAAAACTTAAAAACTCTTCTTTGCAAAAAACAACAGCATAAATATCGTTTAGTAGCCGTAACCTAGTTCTAGGTTTAAAGAAATAGTGGGTTTGTTTATCTGTAAGTAGCTGGCAGACACGCCACCTCAGGGAATTCGTACACAAACAGCAGAGCGATAAAGAAGCGAAGCCGAGCGCAGGAACATGTATAAAGCATTGTTATCGCTTCGCACGGGTGGAAATAATAATAGGGGAAACGGAACAAAAATTAAAACTAAACATTATTACAACTCTTATTGCCAAAGAGTAAGGTAGAGGTATACTGCAGCGGACCCACTTTTTTAAAGTCAACATATAGACTTCATACATGTAACTTTACATAATACATTAGGTTGTATGTATAGACAAAACATAAATTGTTACTTTGAACGCTGAAAGTTAGGACACGATTTAGAACGTTTAACTTTTTTTATCTAATAATACTATTCCCAGGTGAGAACACTAACTATACGGTGCCACACTAAGCAAGGCTTGTATTATGGGTACCGTACAATGGACTTCGGGCGAACTCAATATGTAATACTTAGATAGATATTAAACATCCATGACTCGGGTACAAACATTCATGCTCATCACACAAAGCTTGTCTCTACCAGGATTTCAGCCCAGATCCTTATCACAGGAACGATATCATCGAATCATATAGCTATGATTGGATGGATTTAAATAAATTATGATTAGTTCCATAAGGATAAGTAGTAACATCAAGTTACAGTGGCCTGAATAACTCTGATCATAACAATGAAAATCATATGATACCTAACAATGATAGACTTACAGGACGTTCATTACCTACTGTCGTACAAAAAAAAATATATCTTCTGCTTTTGGTGTAGTCATGGTGTATAAATATATCTTATTTCATTGTCTGATGCCCTCGTTAGTTAATCCACTTACTTTTGTTTTCGAGCGGCACAAAACAACTGAAGACAACACGAAGCATCTGATAACACGAAACACGAGAAACTTGGTTGTTACTGTTCAACAAAGATAGCGGAATAAAAAAAAAGATATAATACAAACTGTTTCGATGTCCTTGTCGGTCATTGATGATAGCGTCCTGGATTTCAATCCCGGGCCATGTAAAGTGATGTCTAGCTTTTGTGTTAAGAAATTTCTATGTAACAACTTCCATGGTAAATGACAATAGTATGATTGATAGGAGTCATTTTCATGTCCGAATCAATATGAGTGAAGTCATGTCACGTAACTAACTGTCAGTGTATTTTTATATCACATAAATAAATATAAATATCGCCACACGAACACACCAACTATACGGTCACACACTAAGCAACGCTTGTGTTATGGCTACCGTACAATGGTCTGAGGGCAAACCCAGTATATATTACTTATATAGATAGTAAACATCCATGACTTGGGTACAAATATTCGTACTTATCACACAAAGTTTGTCCCTACCAGGATTCGAACCCAGGACCCTCGGCATGGAAAGCAGGGTTACTACCAACTGCGCCACTCAGGCCGTCTGTTACATACTTATAGATGTAGGTTCTCGTCTCCCGCAGCCGAGCACACGAGGAGGCTGAATGTCGCCGGAGCTAATTAACGAGACAAAGTCTCGACCCAATTAGTTGGTGATCAAATGAGTGACGAGCCGACATCGCCTCGCGTATGCCTTTATACGGAGTAGGGAAAGAAACAAAAGCAAATTGACCAATTGAATGCTTTGAATTCACGTCACGAGCTATGTTAGCCGCCTGTTCCATTTACTCCTCACGTGACTCAGCTTTATTCAACCGGTCGATAGCAAAACAAATGCACCAAAGGCCTCTGACAATCCCACTAATATTATAAATGTGAAAGTTTGAATGGATGGATGTTTGTTACTCAATCACGCCAGAACGGCTGAACGGATCTGCATGAAATTTGGCACAGAGATAGATTATAGTCTGGAATAGCACATAGGCTACTTATTTCGCGGTAAAAGGTAGGGTTCCCGTGGGATATATTTGTTTTAATTTTTTCATGCTTTTTAATCGCGGGTAACACCGAGGGGCGCAGCTAGTTTCTAATACATTGTTAACAGTACATGTATGATGGCCATAAACTTTATCCACCATGACTGCCATCCCAAATGAAGTTTGGGTCACCCAAAACTTCCTATTCCATTACTAGCCAGGAATGACTATTAAAAAGAGAAATCTTCGTTTTACGTTAAGTAAACAGCCTGTATTTACATACCGATGTGTGTCTTAGTTACCGTCCAGTCTGAGAAACCTCGACTGACAAAGAATTGCTTCGTATAAATTCACGTGCGCTTGTTACGTGAATAAACGTTACGTATTTTGTGAAAATCTAGAACCGAATTAAATTGGAATCAATTTACGATATCGGTACGTACGTATCGTTATAAGTAAATAACAATGTTGTGTCACATTCAATAAGATATTGAATAATATTATAAAGTCAATTTAAGTCATCAAATTTAAAGGCATACCATATCTGCTAAGAATTTTTGCACTATATTAAAACATAAACAATAATATTCCATCTCTTTCCTACCCTTCAACTGTTTTGTCAGTATATTTTTATAACGCTAAAAACATGATTCTCTTCACAACGCAACGCTAGCTACAACCAGCGCGCTATAACCCTTTCATAGCCGTCGCAATCCCGCTCGGTCGCATAGACCCGCTGTGAAACGGTCACAGAATTTGTACAAAAGTATTGAAAACGCCGAGACCGAGCCGCCACTCGTTCGGACCAGCGAGCTCGCCTCGCGAATTTGAATTACGCTGCAGCGATTGCGGTTAGGATGGCGGTACTGTGACGAGCGGCGCGATTAGCGGTTCACGAATGCATAGCTGCGTCTTCACAACAATATAAGTTGTTTAGTATAAATATCACCAGATGACCTCATTAACTGTCAGTGGCTATTCAGCGAGGAAATGCGGCCAGCATCTTGGGCACGCTACCGCATGGGCCAAATTTTTTACACATTTTGTAGCTTTTCTATACTCTTTTTAAGTTATATTAGTTTGTAAATATTTCAGTTATTTTCTTTTTAATAAATAAAATATAGCGTCTAAAATTAATACCATAATTTATAATTAACTGTCTAAATAATAAAAGTCTGACGAATAGCAACGATGGTATTATTGGTACCATACGTGTGGATGGGGGTGATCCCAAAAGCACCCAAAGCGGGGCAAATCACGAAAATATTTTTCTCAAATTTTCTGAGACTCATCTCAATATGGACCAACTTGTACGCGTTGGCCGCAGGTCCGCCACACGCCGGGGTGAGAAGAAAAGGCAGGAGGATGGATAAAAAGTAAGACTATAATGTATGGAAAATTTTCCGTTCGGACATATGAGGTGACAAAAATAGACAGTGTAAAAACAAAAGATTACTAAAAAAAACCATAAAATACCTCCGAAGGAGATCGCGTCGTTAACACTCCTCTTCTCTTTAACGCTTTCAGACCATCTTACTGATGTCAGTATATAACCATACATTCCCCACTAGGCCACACACCACCGAGTCATGTTACAACAATTGAATTTCGGGCATGTTATAAACATGTCGTTGATGGTAAATCGTCTAAGCATAGCAAATCGCGTCCTCTCTCTTGCTCTCATTGTCGTATCATCTACCTTTTTCAATTACATTTTGGTAAACAATTCCGCTTGTTTCTATGTCGTCACCGCTACCCGCAAGCTATCAGAGCGTACAATTTGAGAGCTTGCAAAGAGCTTGTTTGCGCCGGCCATTGCCGACTTCATGACATAAATTTGCTGCATGTTGTAATCAAATATTGTCTCTCAAATATACCTAAGAAAAGGCACAGGGTACGCGAAAAAGTTACTCATGTTTCAGGGGAGTGGGAACGCACATAGCCAATCAATTTTAAATCTTCAAGTAATAAGTAATAATGTTTATATTATGGTTTTACGCGTACTCATTAATGAGTGATGTAAACCTTAAGGTTTACATTTATTTATAATACGTACGACATTGAAAGAAGTTGTTTAATAATTAACTCTATCATTATTCAAATTGGTTTGCTTCTCAAATAATTCTAACACTTCTAACTTTAAGGTCTAGACCTGTTCTAGTCTAATATCTATTTTAAGCACAGACCATTTAATCCATTGGAATATAGTCATTAATCACTTGAGTTAGATTCTAATTAAAGATTACAGTGTTCATTCTGTTGTGAAATATATTATTATGTTCACAGAATAAATGATAATTCTTATGAGTGTTTAGGTTATGTGTAGGCAGTTATGTTATATAGAGAACTCTGTATTGGTTAGGGACATCCCAAAAAGTCAAAGTCAAATTGTTTATTTCGTATAAGCCTACGGGGGCACTTACAAATTGTCATTACATTTTTTTTTCTTAACTCTACTACCGATTCGAAACGCGACCTCAACTGAGAAGATCGGACGAATATGCTGAGTTTCGAGACCAACGAATTCCGGATAGAAGAGGAGAAAGGAGTTAAATAGATTTGGAATACGCATTTTAAAGCAGTGGTGACGTCTCTCGAAAATATATAGATTCTTCCACAATACTTATGCAACATGATTTTTATGAATCGCAATTTGTAAGCCCACAAATTAATTAATCTTAAGCCTAACTACACTCCCGCCCAGCACGCGAAAGGCCGAGACCGAGTACTACATTGTCTTTCATATTTCTTGCGGATTTCTACAACTGAGCTACAGCTCTACAATTTCTTGCTACAAGTTCTTATCTAGAATGTGGTAGAGCTGTAAATAGTTTGGTTTTGCTTGAGTGTTTTTGTTTGTGTTTCTGTTTCCGTTCAAAAGAGTTTCTATTTAGTTTTTATCGGCTGTTCCCTGCGGAAGCAACGTTTCGTACCGGCGGTATATTCTGCTTATCCATGAGTGTTTTTTTGTTTTAAATTAATAAAACATTATTTATTCGCTCACTCAAGCCCGCAATGGAGTTTCTTTCTTCTTCTTCATAGGAACGTCATTTCAAAAGGGTGGTTATATCAAATCATATCATTTTGTAAAATTTTAGAATACTAATAAAAACTGTAATGGTTTACATCAGGAATTCCCAAAATATTTTCGGCAAGGGACCCTTTTTCCAAAATGAACTGATGTCTGATTCCTCAGACCCCATGTTGACCCCTGGGAAACCTGGGACAACTTTAGGAGTCCCGGGTTTACATCAATAAGTATTAATTATCATGTCTCTCCACACTGTGCCCGGATCTTTGGAAGGCTTGCGCGAGAACATGGGTGCAACATGTAGAGGCCCTTTTTGAGAATGTTATTGTTTTGTTAGCCACCTGCAACGAACGAATAGATTTTACATCTTAGTTATTGTTGTTATTATTCGCTGGTCATGTGGGCTTACACTTTGCAGCAATGGTGTAGTACCTACAGTTATTATGGTAGCAGAGACAAATGTTATTCATGTCTGCTGGCAGCCAGTAAACAAGTGCCGGCGACGCGGCGTCGCGACGCCGACGCGCCCCTCGCCCGATACTTGTATACTACATAGATAATGTGTTAGTACTCACTCTGTACTCAGTATACTCGCTTTCACCCCTGATTTTGTTCTCATGTAACATTAACTAACTAATAGAAGTTGGGTCTGCTATAAAAAGCAATATCATTGTTAAGCTTACAGTGTAACAATAATTTTACAATATTTTTGTAAGACTTTATACCGGAGTAGGTATTAATACGGCATAATATACGGCAATCACTGCAAACATATTCGATATCCTATATGCAAATACCTTACACCCACTAAGAGTAATTAGGTTCGCATAGAATTATACCATTTACCATCAAGCTTGTCTTTCCCATGAAAACCGTTACATACAACGTATATAATAATGTAACCTGAGATCTGACAATGCATTATTCAACTCTAAGTATACCATTTTAAGGTACAAACCCCCTTAGACTCTCGTGTAATGTTAACATATTGTTGGTTTCTCATATGCTAATAATTGTACCTACACTTAAACATGACGAAGTGATTTAATTCTCTTTGGTGAGAGGTGTACTTATAACACCTGCAATAATACGTCATCCATTGTCACAAGAAAATGCAACCATCCACTCTGAAAATAATGTAATATGGGTATATTTACTTAATATTATCGTGGGCGAAACGACGCAACCGTGAATTAGGGGGCTGGCCGACCTGTGTTCTGTATATTGGCTAGTTAGGGTCCATACATACATTCGATCCAAATAGTCGTGATCGATGTTTGATAGTGCGCGCGACTTAAGGTACAATACGTCTTAAACTGGCAAACAATCCGAGCTACCAATACCAAGTGTGACCCGCATCACATTGACGAAGGTACATTTAGCTATGCCATATCAACTATAGACAAGTTTCCTCTGGCAACCCTATACTATTAGGGTTGAAACAATTTAAAATGTATTTAGTTATTATTCTTATTCTAATTAAAAATAATGAAATTGTTAACTATTAAACTATAGTTACAACTATTGAATAGAAACAGATTTAACTTAAATTGTAGAAGCCAAAACTGAGACCTTTAATTCAAAATGTTACCGAAAAACGCTAGCTAGTAACTAATTAGCTAATAAGCTCTTATTTAATTGAAGCTAAGACTAAGTTCTTGTAAAATAGTTTCTTAAGTAGATAAGAATTAAACTCGAGATCCCAAACTTTAGTTATATACTTACCTACAATTAAAATAAAAAAACAGCGCCCTGCGTCTTGAGAGTTGGACACTCAGACAATTAGTTAAGTTTGCTAATCTAAGTTGGAAAACTTTATTTACAGATGTCGTAGTTCTATCTTTATATATATATATATATATAAATACCGTACAATGAGCAATACCCCAGTGAATTGTACAGTATTTATCATACAAGCAATTGCACATTAATAATCATATCGGAGTAAATTATTATATGATCATTTCGGTATTGGCCTATACGGGAATCAAACCTAGAACTACCCGGTGCAGTGAGTCGGCCTGCCTATGCTTTATATGCCTGTTTTCAAACTCACACTCTAAAGTACAAATAATATCGATCAATACTTGCGTGCAAATCTTAAATATATTACTGAGCAACCGCATCACTTGGCAAAGTTTTATACACTCTCTTCCAAGCGCATGTAATCGAATATGAATTTTTCATCCGTTCTATTTGTGTTAGTGCGGTGGCAACCCTGCCGCTTAAATATTAACGCGGCCGAGTCAGGGCTGTCGCTATTTGTAGACGATCGATAGCTCACCGCTTCTGCTTTGATGGTTCAAAGACAATACAGGCTTAGAATATACATGTATCCTTGAAAGCGGTAGGTTACATTGTAAATAGACTCAGCCCTAGAACGAATGGCGATGGCTGGCCCTTAATTAAATCGGGACCCAATACCGTCTGCGAATCACCTCTGATTACCCCTTTGGGAAATAAAGCCGTGATATTATCTAGGTATTGAAACTTATAATAATCCCCGAATTGGTATAAACTAATATTCAGGATCCTAAATCTTTTCACACAGTTGGGTCATAATCGAATAGCAATGGCATAGTTATTGTTAGGCTTGGCAGTATTCCCATACAATAACTGACAAAATAACTCATTGTTGTCATTTCATTGCGATTGAATTCTATTCCAATCTTGGCACCGTGGACACTTGCCAGTTAGAATAACCATTTTCAGAGATCAAATTCGTGCTTAAAATCAATATCTTGAAGTGAAATATTTATCACAATTATAGTTATCCGCTGAAATAACAATCACTGAGTTACTATCTCACAGATAGTCCCAAGTTTTGATTCAATTACATTGAGGTGTTATCTGAACCATAATAGTAATAAGCTATGGTATTGAGCATTTCAGAGATGGAAATCATTGGACGGGAGCGATAATGCGAGGCGAGGATCTTAAAGCGATACATTTTATACAGTGTGATTCAGAAAGGGTATAATAATATTTGACCATGCGCTTCTTTAGCACATTTGTAATTATGTAATGTAAAAGTCAGAATATATATGTAGGTATTCAAAAATAAATGTTGTTCCTACCAACACGACAAATGTGATTTTTGTGACTATTTTTCTTTTAAATTCACTCACGAAATATATTAGGTACAATCAACTAAATAACTCCTTTAGCAGCTTAAGATCGAATATCCTTTGCACATCATAGGATCGCAAGGCCTATTTTCGTGTACATGATCGAAGTGACAATCGGGTGACGATATACCGCTGTGACGTCTTTGCTGTCTATCGGTAAATGTTGTGTATAACGTTAGCGGCCATTATTGTTATCAATTCGAACATAGAATTGATAATCATATACGAGTAAGTAGAAAGGAAAAGGACATGATTTCTTGAGGGGTCGAGTCACCTTCGTCCGTAGGAGAATTAAATACCCTCGAGATACCCTACACGTGACCCCGGGTGGTGCCAACTAGGTGACAACTCTACTGGTGGTAGGCTTCGTCCGTGGTTAGTCACCACCCACTGAACAAAGCCATGTCGCCAAGCGGCCTAGCCGAGTTCCGGCATGATGTTTGGTGTTGCCATTCATGGATGGCGGGTCAGATCAGTTGCGCTGCAGGGCCTAGTGGATGTAGCGTCTCGATCTACTGCCGCCTTCCTACCTAGGCAAGTATGCTCCATCGTAGATCTCATCATCACTTACCATCAGGTGAGATCGAGATCAAATACTTGCCTATAATGTAATAAAAAAATAAAAGGTTTTTTTTGGCGGGTGACTGAAAAGTCAAGACGTCAGTTATGATTTATGTTCTATATCTAGTGTTTCTGCGAGTTATAGTGAGTGATACAAGTGAAATATTAACCATTATGGGTTCGGTAAAGTGCACTAGTGTAGGTAATTGAAACAGAGTGACGAAACTTGGCTTTTCAGTTTCTCACAAAAAATCCATAACAAATCTTTCAGTAACGCATCCATCACTTTACTGATTGAGGGACGGGGGGATATTTTACTTGGGTCTATCCTTTGGGCCTGTGCATTTACTCGAAAACTGTAATAATTTATATTATTTGACACTCGCAAAATATCTATGGCGATGCCAATTTAAAAAAAAACTTGATTTCTTCCTTCAAATTAACATGACGTTGACCCAACTGAATGGATATAGATGAAATTACATTAAAAATACTTTTTTTCTACGCTAGAAAAAGGTTTATAGTATCCGTCCTTATTTATTAAGATTGGGGTCATTTTTGGGTTATTTTTGGTTTATTATATTTTTATCAAATAGGAGTTGTTGTCAAAACTGATAAAGGACTTTCCTGGTCGACTGTACCTATTCATTATTATAACACATGGTACTAGAACAAGTCTACTAAAACTTACTGGGTTGAAGTAGAACAAAGTCTACTAGTCCGTCATTATCAAAAACTTACCGGGTCAAAGTTTGGCCGCAAAAGAAATCATCTTACCTGAAAATAAAATAAACTTTTTTAGCGAAGAAAAACTCGGTACGTTAGGTTTTAAGAAAGCTCAGTGGGCCGCGTTTAATTATTACGAGTCAAAAACTTTAGTTCACAGGACAGCGGTACCGTTTTCGGAAATTTTGTTCAATAATTGGCATTTCTGTTACTTTTTAATTCGAATGTCAGTCAAGATTAAGAGTTATTTTAACTTTAAAGGATAATAGCGTGAGATATTTGAAATATAATCGAACTGAAGACTGTGCTTAGGAAATGGAGTTTAAAGAAACATGCTAACTTCAAATAAATATTGACGAAGTGCAGGTCAGACTTGCACATTGAAGGGTCCTTATTACTATTTGCAGTCCACAACTATAAATGTTTTTATAAACATTTATAATAAATGGTCCAAATACCAACTGACGACTGTTCATTAAAAAAATAACATACTATTGTATGTTGTGGCAACACCTTTTTTAATCAGTATTGTTTTGTCCTCATCTAAAAATGTCATGATTTGATCTGTGCGCGTCTCTCTCTAATAAACTTTTTTTAATATATTTATGGCTTTCTAATTAACATAAAAGCGAGTACAACGGCCCTACTGAAATTGGCTGGCTAGAATATTTTGATTCCATATTTATATTATTATGTATATTTATAATAGGCACTAAACATGTCTTGAGATTGCGATTTTTGGAATATTTTATTTTATATAAGTCGTAGTTGTAGTTATTACACAAGAAAGTAAGGGATTTCCACCATATTTCAATTCCTAGTCCCTATCTTATTTCCATTAGACCTTTCTGACAGGCGGAGGGACAACTATACAAACGGTACCGCTGTTTAGACCCTTTGAGTACGGAACTCAAAATATATAGATTTAATAATTGATTTCTAAGCTAATCTAACTATTGAACTTTTGCCCTCGGATTTAAGACGTAAGTGTAAAAATGCTTAAATAGCTTCCAATTATTTTTACGTTTTTTTCTGAATTCACTAAGAAAATCTGGAATATTATTTTTAACAAGTTGACATTGACATAGAAGATGTCAGTGAGTGGCCCCGCCCCCGGGGGCGCGGGGCGCGGGGCGCGGGCACGTAATTACAATAGTTTCAAACTTTAAGACAACAACAGATCCTTTTATTCAACATTTAAAAAAATCCATTTAATTTCAAAGGACTCAGAGGGAGGAGCATTTTTAGAGAAGTCTAAAATTTTATTCAGAAAAGTTTTACTCGTGGGCGTTTATAATATAATATAACTGATATTATTACCTACGAGAAGTAAAAAAAAAATACTGATAAACTAAATTAGTATGAACCTGAAATTATTAATTTTATTTATGATACAACGGTGTTACATTACATTGTAAATTTCTATAAAAAAGAGAATTTACAAACAGCTCAGAATTTTATCGTAGAGCTCCATACAGCCATATAGAGCCATTCTATTATGAAAACAATGACACACAATAATCGTTATCGTTACACAGCAAACTTCCGCAACGAAACATGATTTTATCGTTTGTTTCACACTCCATTGCTGCATTTTGTGGCTCGCTCCGGTGGTTCAACGCGACGATTACGTGCAAATAGAGTAATGTGCTGTGAATTTTCGAATTTCATAATCGTTTCGTTAATGTTGGGAGGAAAGATAATGCAAAGCTAACAGCCTTCTTAACGTTATTTTATGATCTGCAAAGAGTATGTTTACTGTGCCTCTGACAAACCATTATTAAGTTACATTATTATTTTGTTCCTATAATGTGTCCTCTGCATTATTATAAGTAGCATCTTAATACTTAACTTACTTATCGCTATAACTTTACGAAATAAGTTATTACTTTTGACTGACTTGAATATAGAGCCTTTGAGTGAGTCGAAAGTAATAACTTTCAACGTCCAAAATTTTTAATAAGGCCGCAAATCCCCGGTGGTGCGGCACGATAAATCCCGGCCGAAGACGTCGGCGTCTCGCTGCGCCCTCTGGGGACACGGGTTCAGTTTCAATTCGAACCCACCGCCATAATTCTGTCCGTAATTGACGCCGCATTAATGGATGACGGACGAATACTTTTGCGACGAGCGTAATTTCAGTAATTATCTGGGATTTATCTTTTTTTAAAGTACCGACCTATCTGCAGATGCGTCGAGTGCTTGATTGCTATTTTTAAGGCAGACCAAATAATTGAACTTTATTTAATTATTTTTATAGAATGCTATAGTGTGAGATGTGAAGTATGAGATTAAAAGGGTAACCAACAGAGTAATTAGAGGCTACGTAATAATAAGTACCATTTTCCATGTGTATTTATTCCTATTAATAGAGAGAGCGCAGACTGTAAATAAGATTAAATCATACAGTAATAATAATAGTCTACTATAAGGACCATAACTAATATTTTTCTTGCGATTTACGAGTGCACACTGCAAATCCATAACTTTTCCATTTTTATGACGTTTCGTAACTAGTTTTATTCACAGGACACATTTTAGAGCATACTATAAACCACAGAGAAAAATATTCAAGCAAACTATCTAATACTCGTACTATCTGTCTGCACATGAACGCTGAGCAGATACTATAAGAATCTCCGTTCCACTCGACAACCCAATTTCATATTCACACTCAAATTTCACGACAGCAGCCAGACGACTTCATAAAAATTGAAAAAAATATATAATAAATATGGCATGCGTTGAAAAGGTTTGGAGTGAAGTTAATTATTTCCAGGTTGGCGCATTGAGCACTATTGTGCGGATATTTCGAATTTCGAACGCGCTTCATAAGCTGCTTTTTTGTACTCTAGCAACCGATAGGGCGCCTCAAAATAGCTTTATTATCTCCCATGTACAATTTTTTTGACTACAACGTAAGCGTCTTCCATTCTGCATTCACTACTGAATTAATAAATGAGTATGACAGCGATAGCAAGCTTTCTTGATGACGCTACAATTACATGAGAAGTTCGTGCTTACTCTGTTTTTGTAATTTTCTTTAGCTTCGCTTGTGTATTTCATTAACTTGAGAACTATATCAAAATCGCAATATACATTTTATTTAAGCATCAATAAACAAATAACTCATGGCGAAAATATGGTAAGTAGTTAAATTACCCATTAGAAATAAATAAGAGAAACATACATGAGAAAGAAATTTCAATTCCTACGATGAGAATAATATGGTAGAAACATAACATACTAAAAGCAGGCTTGAATACACTCAATTACAAATTGATGCAAAATGTAAATAACTAAGACATTTTTGTCAGATTTTCGATTCGCGGTAGCACTGTGCAAAGTAGCACTGTGCACGGTAGCACTGTGCGTGGTAGCACTGTTCGCGGTAGCACTGTGCGCGGTAGCACTGTGCGCGGTAGCACTGTGCACGGTAGCAGGCATTCAATTTCGAGCGCGGCTCATTAGCCATCGTTTGTCGCTGCGAAGCACCGGCACTCTCAATGAGAGTAATAAAATGCGAGATATTCAAATATTCCAAATTCGATTGATGATAGCCCAAATATATTCGGTAGGCAGACTGATTTTTGCGTCGGTAATATATTAGTGCGTAATCAATTTGACTTTCTGATAACGTACTCTGCAATCAAGCCAAAAGTGTGAATAATGTTGGATTTATAGAGTTGATGAAGCACTCGTCTGCGTTCGTATTGCGACTCGCCTAGGTTTGCCAAAGTATTCAATCGCCGAGAGCCAGTTAACATAATAACTATTGTTTGTAAAGTATGTAGTCTTGCCATTTTTATTTTAAATTATCTACAAACATACAGCCTTTCAATATTGCTGCCAGTATTTTTTATTCCATTCGTTATACACCAGCCTTCAGCCGGATCTGGAACGGAGCGCGCTGCAAATAACATTTCATATTCCCGAGATATGAGCCTCAAATATTCAGGGGGTGCAAATTAGGCGCTTCTCAGTCCACCCGGTATACCTACATGTATACTATATCAATTGTTTTAGGAATATCTACCTTGAAGGAAAAACAACGGAACCTTCTTATATAGGAGTGGAATAGAGTCACCAAATGCATGTGTATTCTTTTGTCGGAGGTTTATACATGGTCAATGACCAAGTCCTTTTCCAAAAAACTAGTTTCAAATTATATTTGTGTGGTGCGACGGCCATTTCAATCATTGTACACAACGTTCTGTGCGACAGAACACGCTTACGATAACGAAACGCTACTTAGAACAATTGTGCTTGTACCACTGTACATGATTTTAATAAGAACAAAACGATTCTACTCCGCAAACCGCGCTAGCAAATCCTACTCGAAAAATAAATTTATCTAACCGTTTAAGTAAGACCATTTGCACAAAGGCTTTATTCTAGTGCTATTAATAGGCCTCATTCATACCACTCCAAATAATGTTAATACTTAACGAGGGCCGCTTAACAATATACATTAATGTAGAGGTCAATGAACAACGTTAATAGTATATGTTACAATGAAAATAACTTCAAAGTTGTAATATAAATTTCACATACGATCGGTTTTTAAGTTATTAATTTAATGTTTTGCTTTCAAGTCTAAGCTGAGGAATGCGTGCAATGCAAATCACGTTGTAATAATAAGCGCAATGTAGCATAATACCAAGTACCATTACACGCCATCAAATCGTCGCTTTTAACTTTTCCAATTACTCGACTGCGAGCTTAAAAAGAGCAGTTCGATTGTTTGCATTCGTTCCGTACTCAATTGGTAATAAATTAAAATTCCTCTCACTCCCGGTGGACTGGAATTGGGGAAGTTTCGACAAAGTTGAGTTTTGTATTTTTAAAAGCGTTTAGTAGGCATCCCTATAAGTATATACCGGGATAGCCCCCAGACGATTGTACGGTACCTATAATACAAGCGTTGCTTAGT
>HG995419.1:7184576-7332063 GCA_905333125.1 Pheosia tremula
AATACAAGCGTTGCTTAGTTTGGGACCGTACAGTTGGTTTATCTGGCGATATTTTCCATAATTATTACCTAACCTACGTATCTCAATGTATGACCATATGTCAATAATTAATAGTATCGCCAGACAAACACACCAACTATACGGTCCCAGACTAAGCAACGCTCGTATTATGGGTACCGTACAATGGAGTGGAGGCGAAAACAGTATATAGATATTAAACATACATGACTCGAGTACAAACATTCCTGCTCATCACACATGTTTGAACTTATCAGGATTCGAACCCAGGAACTTCGGCACAGACAGCAGGCTCACTACCAACTGCGCTAATCAGGTCCTCAATTGTATTAGTAATTATATTCCATCCCCTCCCCCCAGTGAGTTGATGTTACTTCAAAGTGAAATAAAAATATTGTTTATATTATGGAGTCGCTTTATTTTATTGGATAATAAAATCGTTATTCGTCAAAGGAATAAAGTTTCTTTAATTATATTCTGTTGCGTAATTAGCGAACGCCGAACTGTGAGGTAGATTAATTTCTAACAAGAAAGTTAACCAGAAGCAATTTAGGCTACTCCTTTGATTATAAATGTTATCTCATTTAAGAACGATATAAGTACATATCAACAGTATACTATTTAGGCATGCTCTCCTAGTACCAAACTTATTTGAATGTTTATAAATTCTATCAATCTTTAAAAAAAAACTGAAAAACAAGAGAAACGAATAACTAGCCTTTTAGTCCAAAAACCGGACTCTTATATTCTATTTCATATCCTATCCTATAACTCCGCGGTAGTCCCAAAGAACAACCAGGTCTCAAAATAAGAATTACTATTCTTCAAGCCGTGCAACTTTGATCTTTATCGCCTAGTTTTTGGTCATAAATTCCCATTATCTTCCCCATTTATCAGTAATTTGACTTGTAAATGGAGGAAGAGGAAGTGGGGCCCCTATTCTGAAGGCGGCGGTCAAAAATAATGGGACAGCCATGTGCAAAGGTATTTTTAATTGAGTAGTGAATTTATGTAGGTTTATAGTTTAATATAATGTAGTTCAAAAGTACCTATGTGCTAGCCGTATTAGAAACCTGTGTTGCTATAATTATTATGCCATCGACTGGTTCGCTCGGCTGCCAGCCTATTTTAAGGAATACCACTCAGCTCTGTACTAGTCGCAGTTAAAGACATGCCGTTTTAACCATCCCCAGTTACTGACATTCTGTTTCAACCGTCCCGAGTTACTGATATCCTGTTTCAACCGCCTATCACTGTATCGGCTGCTAGTTCATATCTATGACCATGTTATTCTAATGTCCCTATTTTTTTTCAGATAGAAGTAAATCTTGCAAAATAAACGAGTATCCTCCAAAGGACTTGGATTATTGCAATAAACCTGAAACCTTCATTACTTCAAAACAAAGAAAAATAAACCCAGTGGGTTGATGACAAAACAGTAGACGTAGCCAAAATTAAATGACCAATAAAATAACTTTTTGTTTCTTTTGATTAAACTCGTCGCAAGGAGCACCCCTGATTTCCCAGGGCACTATATGCGTCCGCTTCGTTTAGAGCTAATGATCGCTTGCAGTATGATCGCTTGCAGTATGATCGCTTGCAGTATGATCGCTTGCAGTATGATCGCTTGCAGTATGATCGCTTGCAGTATGATCGCTTGCAGTATGATCGCTTGCAGTATGATCGTTTGCAGTATGATCGCTTGCAGTATGATCGCTTGCAGTATGGCAATATATTACATTTAACGAAAAAAATGTGCCTTGAAAATTCTATTGTGTGCTACGAGTGAAAAGTGCAAACATTTTCGCGATACCGTAACAAATATGATAACTTGTCTCAATTTATTTTTCCAGAACCTTATTATTATTTATATAACCAGCTTTTGTGCAACATGTCGTGTGCTAAGATTAAAAATAACGTTGCTTCGATATTTTGTCAATTTTTGTACACACAATACAACGCACCTGTCATTTGATCCCTTCAAATATTCTAGGCACACATCACAAATACATAAAATAAATTGGGCGGCGCCGACGCGGGCGTAACAACAACACAGTGGCACGAAACTGAGCAATATTGGACAAAGTTAGACAACATATTCGCGGTAACTGGAAAAAGTTGGACCAAAAAGTAAGCTTTTAATGTATATTTTGACAGCCACTCCACCGCACCCCGTGTGTTACGCGTGTGAGTTTATTTTGCGTAGTATTTGGGCGGTTTATAAACATTTTTGATATTCAAATTGTTCTACAACATTCGTAATTTTGGAAGCATGACCTGTGAAATTATCGTAACGCATATTTTTTACCAAATCAGGTGCCACAAATAATGTTGTTTACTGTGAATTTCTTTTCATACGTATCAGCGCTATTTATACAACATAAACTATGACTGTTTCCTGTATACTTCGTAGCACACACCGTAAAAGCGACCATAAAATATTCAAGAGCAGAATACACGCGAAACGACTTCCGCAGCAGCCAGTGAGCACACAGCAAAGCTAATAACAAAATAAAAACTCGAACACAAGCTTTTTAGACTGACTCCGCACAGTGAGCAAAAGCCAGCAGACTCAGACAAAAATTACGCAAATAAACTCTGCACAATCATTTGTTAATTGTTCTAAACTTTGAAGGAATATGCTAATGTGATTAGCGGAGGAGAAAGAAGATTGCGTCACGTATATGCAAATGTGTTTAGAAGTTCTGACAGATGGGGTGAAGACGGGAAATTAAGAGACCGAGTTTGTACAGAGCACCTTTCATTTGTATAGATCGAGAAAATAAGTTTAATGTGACTTGTTGTTGCGCTTATTAAAACGAAACTGGCAAAACAGTATCAATATGACGTGAGAATGTTTGAATTTTTAAACATTCATTAAAAAGGATTACTTCAAAATGTCGTGTCGATCTCGCCGACCGAGAAAATATTCATGAGCTATTTCTTTCATCCAAATTTTCAGTTGAGAAGTTTACCACAGACTGAACGCCATTATTTGCCATTTACATTGCCATTAACATACAGATAGGGTGCTCCAGTGCCTTAAATATCTCTATTAAACCGATTTATTCAATGCACATTGCGCTGATGCGGTTTAGACAAAAACAGGAGGAAAATCGTCTTCACAAAGAGGTGTAATTTTGTTACAAGGTTTATTATTTCTGTGAAGAAAAACTTACTGCATATACATACGATATTAATTAAATATGATGACAGGTTATATTTGTCTTCAGTATAATTTTAGTGATAGCCAAGTTGGTATAAGGCATGCCTCGGTAACGAGGATTGCAGGTTCAAACCCCGGCTTGCACCTCTGGGATTTTTCATGTGCGAATCTTATTTTCAACCAAGATTATCAATTGCTAAATGGTGAAGGAAAACATCGTGAGGAAACCTGCATGTCTGAGAGAACCCCTCGAAAGATGTGTGAAGTCTGCCAACCCGCACTGGGCCAGCGTGGTGGACTATGGCCTAAACACCCCGCCCTCGCATTGAGGGGAGGCCCGTGCCCAGCAGTGGGACATAAAAAAGGGCTGGAATTATTATTATAATTTTACTTCTCATATTTTAAGATAAAAACAAATATCCACGTCAAATTGAGAACTTTTCTTATTTTCTTTAGTCGGTTGAAAATTCTTAACATCGATTATTGATCCCGTATGCAAATTCTCTACAAAGTGGTTCGTCAACACGCGACCGAACATTTAAGACCCTCATCAAATAATGGGCATCCCAAACCGTTTTCTGTTTAATCATAAAATCTCTTCGGTCCACGAGCACTGTGCACACACTCGAAAGATTCCGCCGATTTGTCCGAACAACGATCGCGTGGAGCGACCACTGTGTGCATTTGTAAGATAATCAGAGTGTCGGTAATGGGCTGGAGACGGTCTGAAGGGCTGAACCATTCAGAATACTGAAGAGTCTCCGTGCGAACTGGCGACAGGCCTCAGAGGGGGTGCTTCTAGCGGGGTGCGTTTTTAGATTAAAATATATAAATAAAGTTGTTTAAGAAATCGTTTAAGCGTTTCTATTGACTCCACGTATATCAGTATTTCATTGGTAGGATGATGAAAATAGCATATATTTTAAATAGTTTTGGTTAGGATACGCCGAATATTCGGCATTCGGCATAGTTTTATATGTTCGTTATTCAGCCGAATATTAAGTTGATGTGTCAAATATTAACAAATCTTTAGTCCTGATAAGATTGTTTAGTCATGTATTTAATCAACATAAAAGTTCCAAATACTTAACATTCAACTTAAACCCGTACGTATAGTATCTATTTAATACATTTAGCCAACGTACAGCTTAAATTGGTAGGTTTTGAAGCAGGAAACTTTGTACAGAAGTTCTCGCGGCGCTCATTATACGACGTCACGACAACTCATCCATAGTGAGCGTCGTGACTTCTTATAGTGAGTGACGTGCCACCTTATAGTGAGCGTCTCGACACCTTGATGTGAGCGTCACCACGCCCTATAGTAGGCATCGCGCGTAAATTGAACCGAATAATTCAGCTCAATATTTGATTTGGTAAGCGCTCAACCAAATATATTCGGTATTCTGTTCGGTTTAAAATTCTAACCTCTACGCATGTTTAGTTAAATATTATTCCTTGACAAACTGAAGTTTAATTTGATATTCCTATTTCTTATTGAAAATTGACGGTAAAGATTAATCTCAGACTTCTATAAATCCAACAATAGTTTTGCAATTTCGAAATTGTAGCTGCCTTAAATTGAAAACAATTTAAAAACTGCCTTTTAACGGCACATTTATAGTTCGTCTAAAAGTTATAGCTATTTTAGTAACGCCTCTAAAATCACGACTGCAACTGCCTGTTAATAAAAGTGCACCATTCAACGTTTTATATCGCCAGTGTAAGAGTTACAATGTTGTTCGGGAGATAGACTGCAGCTGGAGCTAGCAACTACAAAGCTGCACTGGCTCGGACTAGCCGTGCACGCCGTGATATATCGCGTTGAACTTAACCTTTCTCACTGTGGTTTTACCGTTTACAATGTTTTACTATTTCTTTTGTTTAGAGTTCTATACTTAAAGGGACTAAAAATATGCTTATTGTTGTGCCAACACAGTCCAGTGGTCTTACAGAGACATCTAGCTCCTAAGCGAAATGAGATAGAGATATGATATTTACACACTGTAATATGTTGAATGTTGAGCGCGAGATGACAAATTACTAAATATTTTCATTTATAAAAAAAAAATAACAGATAGAAAACCGTCAAAAAACTAAAAAGCAAAAATAATCTAATCTTGCAATCTACCTTGTCTAATTAATTTAAGTATTTAACGATTGAAAAGTCGGTGCCAATTTGTAAGCATAACCTTTCAAATCCAAAAATAAATTTCCAAATCGGTACATAAATGACGGAGGTAACAAACATAAAAAAAACCTAAAAAACGAATACAACCGAAATGAGAACCTCCTCCTTTTTGAAGTCGGTTAAAGATGGACGCACTCATACAATACAATCGAGAACAAAAATGTTCTGTTATTATTATTATCAGGCGAGTAGTTGTACAACTGGTACTTTGCTGGTACTGGCTCTTTTCAGACAAGGACGACAGGATATGGGCATATCCTGTCGTCCTTATCTGAAAAGAGCTCTTCGGAGACATAATATCTATATTTTTTTCTTCTTATTTACGAACTAAATATCTTCTTATATGATTGCCAAAAAATACTCAGATCAATGATGTACACATATTTACGAGTGACAAATTAGATCCAATATACTAAAAGGCCAAAGAGAAAAAAAATGCCATTTGCAAGCCAACATTACTGCAAGCGGTAAATGAAATCACTTCATATTGAAAAGTAAATAGAAACGATTCCATTTACGGCGCGAACGAACATTTGCTCGCTCAGAGCCGTGAGTGTAGACGCAGCTTTAAGCACCACTATAAGAGTCTTGTGCAGCTGGTTTCACTTGAGAGAGCTGTTATTTTTAATGTTTTCTAGCTCAACGTCTCAACTTAATCTTATAAAACTGATTATCGTAAACGGGAGGCTATCGAAAATGTATGACGTATTAAACTTGGCTCTACATTGTAGTGTTATTGAATGCGAAGAAGACTTAAAACTGTGTACATATGGTTATAGCAATCACTGCTGTATTCCATGCCCTTGTAGCTGTTATCAACTTAGTTTCGTTTCAACTAAGCCCGGTGCATTTACGTGTCGGCTCGCAACAAACAACATGTAACTGTACAAGATATGTTTTTTTTATTTAAGTAGGTTAAAGTCAAATTAAAATTGAGGCATTTAAAAATTGGCATTTAACTTTTTTTTTACCTCTACAACCAGATGAGCGTGGATGATAAGATCCGATAAAAAACATGCGCTGATTTTCTTACTGGAACCTTTCTTGAAAATATTTTTTATGGCCATGTTTCTTACAAAAAACTATGTTTTCGCTCCAATGTGTTGCCGTATTGACACACGCTACACTTTGAAATCTTAAAATCTTAATTATTGATAATATATATTTGAGCGATCAGTCCCAGTCTGCTTTATCATCCAAATAATCCAATACTCTGTAATAACTATTTTGACATATTGAAATGAAACTAAATTTTAAGGATTTTATTTCTATTTTACGTTCCCGACGTTCGCGAATTGCGATTTCGCGATAAAATCCTTAAAATTTAGTTTCAGTTCAATGTGTAATATTCGCGTAAATATAAGAAATCTTTTGACATAGTTTAGTTTTGACGATTGTTTTAAACTAACTAATGGGCTAACCTCGGATTTCCTTGGAAAGTTTATTGTAGAACCGTATACATTGGCCCATAATTTATTCTGCGTACACGAGTGCGTGCATGTAACGGATAGGTCGTGCTTATTACCAGTGATAACAGCATGAGCATCATTAAACTATTAAATAATAGATTAAACTCTGTTATGATATAGTTTCTAAGGACTATGCAACACTAAAGGCAGCCAGCTGATAGGTAGGTTATACATCACTGAACCTTTCTAATCATAATAAATAATGCAAAAAAATTATAATCTGTAACAAGAAAATATATTTCCGCTCAGATTCATATAAATTTTAAATCCATTCACAATGGCTTACAAAGCAATTTTCTCGTGAGAATTGTGAATGTATAAACACTTTCATATTTTTAGAGGCTTTCTTTTATTATTATTTTTCCCACGTGAAACGACACTGAGCCTACTGTGCCGTAACTCAGGTAACGTTTTAAAACGTACCTACCTATGATAAAAACCCTTCGTAACGGTTTTAATATCGTACTTAAGTTAAATGCGCGACGCAATACTGCTGGTAAAGTATTCCATAAGAGGTTACAATATTTTTTATTCCAACTTTTAAAAGATTTTATAAGTGTTTTATGAGACTCCAAATTATATATTCCTGTGTTTCTGGGTTTTACGCATTGATACAAAAAAGTTATATGTGTGTCTACAAAAAACTTATATTTTACATAATATACACTATATCAATTATAATTGAGAATTGTGTATATTTGTTTACATATGCAATAACTACTTCTACATTACATTATTTACAACTAAGTACACGAAGATAATTATCTAAAAGGCGAAATTTAACCCGATAAACCCAACCAATTCCACCCAAATAGGGTTAAACACCCCTGGCCACGCCAAACTATGTTAAGGATGTCATTACCCGAAGCGGAAAACTTCGTTACCGCGATGCAGGCTTCATTAGTTCGTTGCGCGGCAACTAGATGGCACTATTCCGAGCCTCATATTTGTTTTATTTTATGACACGGCCGCCCTTAGGCGTTTTTATGTAGCAAGCGTACGTTTTGTGGGCTCGTGATGTTGGACTACTTGATGAGAAGGTAACATACGGTACGTAAAAGCCTCGGTACTAAATAACCGGGTATTTGGCTGGGTGCGTTGCACGCAAACTCTTGCTATTTGTAGCAATTACTCGATATCTTCTCGAAATGAGGGAACGCCAGTGAACTTAAGGGTGTTTTTTCATCGGCAGTGCGGTGGTTGTGTAACGATGGTGGAATGATGGGGACACACTGAAGTGCCAGCTACACACAATCACCAGGTTTATTATACCTAATGATTCATAAAGGGTACATTAAGCTTTGAAGCTGCATTTCTTTAGCGCCCTGTAATAATGATTATGTGAAATTAGAATTTGGTTATGTCGATTTTAAATAATATTTTTTTAAGTCCCAACGAAATGAAAATTGTAACTTTTGTGTGTATTCTTTTAACTGACGTATCAAAATTCGGACTTAACATAATGATTACAGATGGGCGAAAGAAACGCAGATCCAAGAATCACTGCACTCTTTCTGAATCAGCCTGTGCAACTCTTACGGCCTTTACGGAAACGGAAAGACGTTAAACAGTAACTTTTATAGTCGTTTATCCCGTCAAAATTGAGCTCCATACGCTACTGACATTGGGACATCGATACAATAGCTATTCTTACCCCCAAAAAATAACTACAAATTGATTCCAAAACTAAATCCTATAACAAACATCCAGGATTCGACGACGGTACCTCCGGATAAACACATTTGCATATAGACAACATGCGCTAGACCAATAGCTGTATTTGACAGCTACACAAAACATATCGGTAAGGTTATATCATTCAGACAATTGTAGCTTCCGCTTACGGAAACGAATAAAAAATAAATTTCGAATAAGTGTTTGGCATAAACAAAGTTTTACTCGGGAAAGCATGTTGGGAAATATAAGCCTCACAACAGGGCTCTCTACACCACCTGTCACGTATGTGGTTCCTCAAAATTTTGATGAATAGTGTATCTATTCCAAATGTGTTCAGTTATCATGAATATCTCTGATCAACTCTTAAGGAATTAAGGTCATACCACTTAGTATGGAATACTGTTATTAGGTCTAAATACAAACTAAATCAATGCCACAATATATAATATATGTTGCTTATATCTTACTGCAGTGCATGTCTGCGTACGCCTTCGGGGATCAAGGCGTAATTGTACTCATAAGTATTTATTTAGTCATTAAAATTTAATTTAAATTGTGTCATAAAAACAAAACAAAATAATTTATTCAAGAATTAACCAAGAACAGACATCTCAGCCAACAATTCGCAAATTAATGAACTTTGCAAAAAATGTTTTCTGAAACAAGAAAGGAAGGCGCGGCATAATTCTTTCCCAAATTTCCTCTCCAAGAATCGGCAAACTTCCGGACAGCCCTGCGGTGAAACAAGGGGAAGACAAAGGAATCGCGACAACCCTTACATCATCAAACTTCGCAGTCTCAGGACTCGGATCAATGTTGTCACCCAATTAAGGCGGACCGCACACTGCCTTTTATCGCTAAAGCAGATTTGATTTGTTCAATTAGGAATTGATTCAACACACGAATGCAACTGTTGCCCGACCAAAAGAACAGTGAGTACTCGTAATATCAAGTTGGGGCGCTGATACAACCGCTCGGATACTCAAGCATCAGAACTATAAGGACGTCAACCACCTCAGTCCTCCTGTGACCATGGTTTCTGTAAAGCAGCCGAAACGTCGGGAACGTAAAATCAAAATATAAACGCGATAAAATCCTAAAAAAAATAGTTTTATTTCAATGTGTAGTATTCGCGTAAATTTAAGATATCAATATGTGAACTATAAGGTTGTTAAACAAATTGACTGATATTCAAATGCGGTGTGATCGGTAATTACGAGCCAATAATGTCAGTATTTTGTATAGATACATGATATTCGTGATAAGAAGCTAAAAAAAAACAAGCCGAACATTTTTCATGCCTGATCTTCTATATTATGGTTGCGTTCTGATCCGGTCGTAGAGTTAGGTTTAAGTAGACTGGGACCTAGGACGGTCGCTTATGCAAATACAAATTAAGAGTGTAGTAATGAGCTCCGTACCGATAATGGTCGCGTCAACAACTGTACATTGTTAGGCGACTAATGACATTAGCCAGAATGCAAACAGCCTAATTGATTACGGTTTAGGTGCAGATGTTGTAAGGTTCCAAGGTTCCGTGAAAAAGTGGGCAACAATGGCATCTGAGAACCGACCGGGTGACGCAGCGGTTTCAGTGGAAGGCCAACAACCGAAAAGTTTGAAGTTGGAAATTGTCGCATGGGACCACTTCGAACATTCGCGTAAAATAAAATACAACCCTTGTTGAGTGCCTATTTTACAAAAAATATAATTTAGCAAACACTTGGCAACTGACAATAAAATAATCAGGTTTTTTATATAAATTTAAAAACGCTGCAGATTTATCTCACCTACATTATATTGAGTTGAAGTCGGTGCCAAAATAGTTGACCCAATTCCTCATAGTTGATAAATGATGGCCCCAGCACAGATCCTTGAGGAACTCCCCTCACGGGGCGGGTACGCCGGTGATCGCGCGCGAATTCACATGTAATTCATGGTCCTTTTATTTATGAAACTGAGGAAGATAGCTTTTCCACCTTTTACTTGAAGATAAAGTGTCTTTTAGATTGTATTTTACTATACCTAGTAGAAATAAATAAATATTTAATAGTATAATGATTGAGATTCGGAAAGGGAGATTACACAAGTACAAGTCGCGTGTGTTGTTTTCCCGCCACGCATGACGACTGACTTTAAACAAAGTAAGTCATCAATGACTAACAATGTAAATTGGCCTTGATCTAGGATATAAAATGGTTATACTAAGATATGTCGCCCTAAGGATTTAAAAAAGGTTTCTTAGCGTTTAAATTATAATTCTAAAGTCGCACTATAATTATTATAAATGTTATTATAAGCTGTCCACAAATCTGAAATAGCTCGTGCACTTTTTGAGGTTAATTTTCTGTTAACGCTTCGTCATTTTATGGCTGCTTTCAATGACAGCCCACGGTGTGGACTTAACTTATAATTTACTTCTCATACAGGGATACAAAAGCGCACAATGCTTTTAAACTAAAAGACCTTAGACAAAATATAGAGAGAAAAGATACTAACAGAGATACATTATTCGTCTTCTATTCAAAGTCGATCAAACTGTTCCGACCAATTGACTGCAGCGGAGACGTCAATAGGACGCGGAGTGCATCGCAAATGTAGCGCAGTATGAAAATGATACCTCCACGTAAACTGGTTTCAAATTGCGATCGTATAGCAAATTATCTAAATCACTAGGAATTTCAATTTTAGCGAATATTCAGCACCATTGAAAGCTGCCTGTAACGAATAATATTGAGGTTACATTTTAATAATAAAATACTGACGACCTGATTAGCGCAGTGGTAGTCACACCGCTTTCTGTCCTGAGGGTAACGCGTTCGAATCCTGGTAGGGACACACTTTGTGTGATGCTCACGAACGTTTGTACCCAAGTCATGGATGATTAATATCTATATAAGTAATATATACTGGGATCGCCTCCAGTCTATGGTGTGGGACCGTAATGTTGGTGTGTTCGTCTGTCAAAATAAAAGAAAAAAATTTGTGGATACTGTTTATCAGTACAGTGTGACATAGTTCGCAGAACTGGTGACATATGAAGCACAGAGGTTCTAGAATGATGAACAAAACAACACGGCAGACAAGTCACTGCCCAGCTGTCGTCCACAGCTTTCTTTCGTCTGATAGACCGATGTGCAAACAACAGAGTAAATCTTAATTACATCAAATTGCAGGTCGCGTTCGTAGTATCGACGCGTCGCTGTGCTGGCTGTAGTCGCGACACGTATCAGGTCCCGGCTTACCGGCGCTAATTGAATCAGTGCCTACCTAATACATGTTCAATGGCAGTCATCAAAGGTTCAGTTTGATAAAAACTGTACAAGAGTATAAAAAAAATCTATATGTAAAGATTTTTTGTTCAGCGCATTTTTTAGTTTACCCCTTTTTTCATTCCATACTTTTTAATGAGATTGCATTTATACGGAATTTTGGTCACTCGCACCAACCGAAAACTCTGGCATATGGTTTATGATAAATACTTATTTAAAAACCGCTGAGTTGATTACTATAAAACATGCCGATTAAGCTAGTCTTAAATCTGCATTAAAATCGGTCTACCCGTTTGGGAGCTATGCTGCTACGGACAGACATAGGCTTTCAACTTATAACACTTTTCGTTTTGCGTCGGGAATTATAAAACAATGAGCAGGAACAATAAGACTATGAGCTTGTTAAATATAATTAAAAATTAGCCCATTTACATTTTTAAAATAATACCATTTATCTAGTGGGCATACAAAGAAACCCTTGATTACCTTTGTTAAATGGAGTAATAAGCTTTTCTCTACGATATTAACATGTTAGTCAACGCTGGGCTATGGGGCTCTGGTTACTTCTAGTTTGATTCAAACTCTATTCCCTAGTTTAACGGTTGAAAACGTTTTAACAATTTAGTATCCATTTGTATTTAGCGTTTTATTTAACGTACGCTTTTAAAACGTCAATGACACAAACATTTCGGAATTATTTCTCTCCAACTGAACGTGTATGCCAGTGTGGTGACACTTCGCAAATGGCTTCGTTCGTCCATCAATCACCGAAAGCACGCAGGGCTGTCGCGAGTTTGCAAATTGAAAACTTGTGGTGACTTTTTTGATGAATTAACTTGATATCAATCAATTTTACGAGCGATATGTTGCTTTGGGGTATCTTGCGGAACATTTTATGTTATTGATTCGATAAATGTTTCATTTATGCAATCAGTGGTTGACAAAAAGGACCCTTATCATTTACAAGCGATTTAGTATCTACAATTTGGTGTGGGTGTATCAGCCAATCAGCATTGAGTTTATTAAGGAGGCAAATATGTTTCTTATTTACTAAAAGCTAAGTAAAATAATAATAATAATATTGCCAGACGAACATACCAACTATACGCTCCCAAACACGGCAACGCTTGTATTATGGGTACCATACAATGGACTCGGGGGAAACCACTATAAATATGAAACATCCATGACAACATCCAGGGTACAAATATCGTGCTCATTACACAAAGAAATCGGGATCACTATCAACTGTGACAATCATCAGTATCGAGGTAGGTATTAAGATAACATAAACATGATGAAACTATAACCTAACAACTTTAGACGTAAGACAATAAATTAAAAGAAAACATCATAATATGTTATGATATTTTCCAAAATACGGCCACCCCTACGGAATACATTTGATGTCATCATTATATCGGGAGAGCGTCATAAAGAGGCTGCGAAAGATTGCTTCCCAGTTAAAACGTGCGGCGCTTTATCACACGCCGGGACCCAACAAGCTAGTGCGCCGCGTCTCCCAGATGTTTCCTACCAGGGATGCTGGTGCACGACTATATACAATGACACAAAGTTTGGGATTCCACTGCTTTTGAAATGATTTGTTACATAAAGCTTTAATATTAACTATAATGTTTTAATGTCCGTCTGTATTAGTAAAGAATAATGAGCATCAATAGCTGATAGCTCTGACACTACACTTCCACAAAAATACTGGTATTCTTTTACTACTCTATAACCGAGAAATTGTTCTCAATTTTCTTACAGAATGCAATGTGGAAACTAGACTTTGATATGTGAAGATTATGAGAATAATAGCGCCCTTTTATTTATTCAACAATTCTATCAATTATTCTATCAATTATATTTATTCAACAGTTTTACGGGAGATACATAAAGCTAGAATAAAAGAAATGTGGTTTATTTTACATATGTTACATGTTCTTAGGTTGCTATGAATATATAAGCATGAATATATATACCTGGCTCAATCACGTCTAAATAAGACACAATAAAACGTAACAGCGCTAACCCAACAAACGGACACACTATTTCGACCAAACATAAATTACCCGGCGGCCATTCAAGCGTCGGGCATCTAAATTACAAAACATAAAACTTTATCTAATCTATACATACACATATAAATAAAATCGGAGTTTCTGTTTGTAATGTTAAAATAACCGCTTTTTACTAAATGCATTTGGATTTATACACGGTACCTATACCAAAACAATCTGTCTGTCTGTTTGTCTGTCTGTTTGTTCCAGGTAATCTCTGAAATGGCTGGACCGATTTTGACGGGAATTTCACTGGCAGATAGCTGATGTAACAAGGAGTAACTTAGGCTACTTTTATTTTTTTGAAAAAAAAATACGATCTCTCGAAAAAAAATAAAACCAGTGTTGCAGCGCTGCGCCTGATTCAGTTTGATAGCAACAATCTGCAATGCGTCCCGCTGGATCAGAACGCGCGAGCAGGCTGTTGCCAACGGTTGAGTCTTTGTTAAATACCACGCGGACGAAGTCGCGGGTAACAGCTAGTTTGCAATAAAATTGAGTATGGTTATTATTCACTCAATTTTAATATAACTTGAGTTGTAAGGGTTGTGACGACCTGATTGGCGCAATAGGTAGTGACCTTGCTGTCTGTGCCGAGGGTCCCGGGCTCGAATCCTGGTAGAGGCACACTGTGTGATGAGCACGAATGTTTGCACCTGAGTCATGGATATTTAAGATCTATATAAGTATTATATACTGGATTCGCTCCCAGTCCATTATACGGTATCCATAATACAATCGTTGCTTAGTGTTGGACCGTATAGTTGGTGTGTACGCCTGGCGATATTATTATTATTAACCTAAAAGGGTCTCGAACAAAGCGGCTAATCACCCAGCGAATGAATGTCATGAATATAAAATGACACCAATTGTCAATGTTACAAAGAATATTTTTTGTTACTTAAATACTGCATTTGTATTAGTTGGACTTCAGATTGTTTAATCTAAAAGTATGCTATGTCACGTTAACGATAAACATGGATATAATGCTTGCAAAAATAATACGAGCTTTGAATTTTTTTAAGTACAATAAGGGACTTTTATTAATTGTTAACATTCATGGCTAGTTCCCATTGTCATTTTAACGGAATAATTCGTATAAGCGCTTGTTAGTTGTCACATGTATATCGTTATTAAAGAATTAATCAAATTCGTGCTCATCTACTCCAGCATTATAAACCACACTCTACAAACACGCCGCGCCATTTATATTATAAACCCATCGGTAATCCAATCCGACAGCTTTCCGAACACGTCAAACGTGCGATCGTTGGTAATTGACGTGTTTAATAAAGGACCAACGTTTTCCAAATTTAAATCAACGTTATGATTGTCACGCGAATCTATTCGCTAGGTATAACTAAATTGAATCATGTAAGCTGTAAGCTACGCTTGCTTTAATATTTTTTATCTATAAGAACATTTATTTCATATACGTGACTCATTTAAAAAGAGAATAGAAAAGCTCACCTATTGATTTTTTATATTTACGCGAATACTACAAATTGAAATAAAACTAATCTCCGTAGATCGGACCGCAAGCAAAAACTTAATGTGAGGGAACCCTGTTTCAAACTATGACACTAGGATGTCAACTACCTCAGTCCTCCCGTGACCATGGTTGCTGTAAAGCTGCCGAAACGTCAGGAACGTAAAAACGTAAAAAAGTATAATAAACACGATAAACTCCGTAACATTAGTTTTATTTCAAAGCTCACGTATTATTAATACTGTTTTTTTTATTAGTCCCATGCGGTAACGTACCCAAGATGCTGTACGCATTTCCTCGCTGAATAGCCAAAGCTACTCGCTGAGAAACGAAATGTCCGGCCCTCGGGTCGCCGGTTGCGTCGAACATATAATAAATAATTTCTAATTATTATACTAAGTGCCACCACTCATAAATAGTGGGTCTATTAATCTATGTATATACAAGCAAAGCCCCGTAGCGTTTTACGTATTTGTCCCATGTATTATTAAGTTTTTTTATATAATAATAATAGTGGTGGGAATAGTGAATTCCATATACACAACACTGCAATAAAAGGTTTGCTTATCATTAACAAACTTTTTGCTACTAGTTAAACAAATATTGTAACATGCGAACTATGTTTTACGGGTAACAAAACTCGATTGTATTTCTAGTAATATATACAACTTTACACTTTATCAAAAGTTTTATCATTTTTAACACAATTAATTTAACGTTACTTGGGAAATTACCAAAAAAAGTTTGGCTAATTAGTTTTTTCAGTGACGTTTGAAGTCGTATTCCTAAAGCATTCAAGTTGATATTAATTTCCTTTTATGTCAATAACTGTCGTTCAACATGGTTGAAAGTTGTAACAATGGTTACTTATTAAGGAAAGTGACTGTCGACATACAGCTATAAATATATAAATCTGCGTGTCTTATACAAAAGAGATATGAAATGTCGATATTGCTATTGTAAACAGACAGCTTCTGTACCAAATAATGAGGTTCAAAATTCTATTCATTCCGAGACGCAAGAACAATAAAAGCGTGAATTGTGTTTCATTGACTAAATACTATTTGGGGACTATTTGGGGTCTCGTCTATAGTTAACGGTCAGCACTCTTAGGTTAGCTGCGGAGCCTACATTGAATTTTGTTATTTGAGAATTCCTTTTGTTAATATTTATAATAAAACCCTTTTAATGATTAGGCTGAGGGGGATAAGGCCATAGTCCACCGCGCTGGCCTAGTGCAAATTGGCGGACTTCACACATCTTTCAAGAGTCCTCTCAGACATGCAGGTTTCCTCACGATGTTTTCCTTCAGCGCGTGGTTGAAAATGAGATTCGCACATGAAATCCAGGAATCCCAGAGGTGCGAGCATGGGTTGAACACAACACAAGCGACAAGCGTTCTATGAACTCAGCTATCACTGTTAATATTTACGTATGCAATTTTCTTCTTTATTCCGAACACTGTAAAGATCACAGCGCCCCACCGCCCTGAACTACTCGTCACCCATGGCAGCACTATTCGTCACCCACGGCAGCTGTCCCCCGCCGCCGCCGCCGCCGGTGGCCCACTTGCGAGCTCGCCACGCTAATTTCAGTGACCGCCGACCCACTTCTCGGAAAGGTCAAGCTGCGGTGGTTGTGCACCATAATATACCTCCCCTAGAAAGTATGATTTATTTTGAACTGAAGTGATTTTAGGCCACAACGGAATAAGCAAGGCTAACATAGAACTAAACAAATACTTTCCATAATTTTATCACAGGCATTAAGTGTACCTTTACCCAAAGCTTTCGTTACCCTTACAGCCTGTATATGTAACGATGCAAGCTTTCTGGCATACCAATATAATCTCATTTCCAAAACTGCTTTTATTTTTAAATGAACTTAAATATTTTACAGGCACAGCTAACGGTTTCGGTGCTAAGTCCACCATGGGTACGAGTTCTCGGCTCCTTCCTGAATAATACACGAGCCGGTCGGGAGCTGTCGGTTACCGAGTTAATAAATGAAGGGTACATCCTTATTATCCGGCTATCCGATCCCGACTGAATGTAATCAACAGACGTACATCACATCTGCTACGAGCTGAAATATTTAATCCGGATATCCGTGTAAATTGTTTGGGAGGGCTAAATATAGGTTCTAAGCTGCTTAGGCGTTTCATAATAGATTGTTTTGAATGGTTCTTCTCAGATTTTTGAACATCTGTCAATCGAGCGAGTGATTCGATCTTGTCATCGCCAACCTGGGTAAGCGATGGAGATACTAATGAAGCTCTTAAATAGTTCACAAAGCGCAAATAGTCTAGCTAGACCGTCTGTTTAAAAAACACGCACAGAGAGTCATCTCCAACTTTGTTTAATCATATGTTTCCAATTTGCACCGGCATTGCGGATTAGCTATTTTTCTACAACCTCTAAAAACGTTGATTTACGATGATTGCCATCACGTATAGTGTGATAATCATGATTGAAAATGAGATTCGCACATGAAAATCCGAAAATACCAGAAGTGCGAGCCGTGGTTTGAACCTGCATTTCTCGTTTGCAAAGTGAGCACTCGACTAACATGGCTTATTACTAGATTTAAGAAGTGAAGTACCCATATCAGGAGGAGGCGATCCCTACAGAACATAAAGGCACCATTTACAATTGGAACAACATTAACAATTGAATAAACCATTACGTTAGACCTACATACCCACAGAACATATTTACATTGCATTATTAAAGCTACAACATTTTTATTCGGAGCTATTAACATAGCGAGTAACTTAAGTTCTGTACAGTACGACGCCAATTAAGTTGGGAATTCATATGAACCGTTGTGAGTAGGCTGTGGAAACATATGGAAGGTTAATTGGAGCGGGTCCGATTGTTAAAATACATAGAGCATTGAGTCAAATGCAAATATAAGTTATATAAAATAGGTAGAGAGTTTCGGGTACTTATAATAAATCAGGACGTGAACAGTACAGAAACAGTTCACTTTAAACTATATTGATTTCTTATATTTACGCGAATTCATATAAATACACATTGAAATAAAACTAAATTTACTGATTTTATCGCGTGTTAATTATGTTTTTACGTTCCCGACGTTTCGGCTGCATTACAGCAACCATGTTCACTGGAGGACGATAAAATCTGTAAAATTCGTTTTATTTAAACAACAATGTAAATTTAAGTATCTCACAACATTTGCGCCGCCATTTTACTCCTGTGTGTCCCCACATTAGCCATTCATAAAAAGTCAAACATGCAATACGTTTTGAATGGCTTTCGTAGCGCTACGATCACGCTACGCCGCGTCGTAGCATACCCGTCGTAGGGTAGCGTGAGTTACGTAGCACTGATTTTGAATGTAGGTTAGTGAAGGAAAATTACTAGTCAAAAGTAGGTACTCGTTCTTGCTATTTACCTAGGTACCTTAGTAAATTCTGTGATGCTACTCATATATAAATATCTAGCTAAATATTTTCTATAATATTTTCTGCTCTCGGCCCCCAAATTAAAGTTACAGTTCTGTAATCGTATTGATTTTTATGTGTACTTCGAGATCGCCAATCTAATTCCAAATTTTAGGTACCCTCAAATCAAAAGTCGAGTATTTAATAAAAATAAAAAGGTACCTTAAGTTAAAAGGCAGCAAGAAACCTTGTATATCATAACACGTAAATACACATATCAAGAACCAGCCGGCCCACGCTGACGAAGGGAAAGAATCCAATTTCCTGACGATGCAAATATGAGGGGGCGACTCGCACCCCGGCACAGGGTCGCGGAGCCCAGCGCATCCGATATGGTTCGCGGGAATACAGGCAGACGTCTAATATTTTCAATTTGTATTTCCCCATAGTTTTTTATTAAACCGTATTCATCTTAATCGTGAACCAGTTTATAAGATATCACCATGCCTAGTTTCACGTAAATCCATCCAATAGTTTTCGCGAGTTCCCTGAACTTAAGACAGAAATAATGTATCCCAAAAATATTCAATTCTGGTGTTTTATCGAAAAGAATGTCCGCTACGATGTTCCATTTTTCAAATGACCACGTTTCAGACTTTATTAAATGAAAAGATAGATAAGGCTACATAAATAACTTGATGGATCCACGAAAATTGTGTAATAAAACGTCTAGATCTATAAAGCTGTCTGAGTTAATAACACAATGGATAAGCACCTACTACTATAATAATATCTGACTGGCGATCGAATCCAGCACTCTTCCAATAACACTAATCCAATTTATTAAGGTATTAAACCTACGTTTTAGGAATAGGCACATAATATATGAATAAGCAATCTAATCTAAATCTTATTTCTTTAATATACTACAAGAGAATATAAAGTTAGCAAAAATTTAACCCAACTTGTGAGAGCTAAGTAACTAAACAATATAGATTAAAACGATGCGCTCACAGAAACAAATTTTCACAAAACATAGCGAAACCCTGTCAACTATAAACAGTTGGATAAGCAGGAACTTCTAATGTAATCAGAATCAGGATCAGAATATTTTTTATTCACGTAGTCCATTAAGTACATTACTTATGAATGGTCTAAAGTTATAAAATACTATGACTACTTAACCACCCGTTCGCAACGCCGTTCCTATGGAGAAAAACGGGCAAGAAACTCCATGCTTGCTCTTTTTTTTAAAAGATCTTTTACATTTTTGAGCAATACATTGGTATAGTTATGTGAGAACAACGTAGGAACGGCTAATCAGACTTCAGCAGCAGGTCAAAAAAAAAGTTCTACCTACGTATAAAATTACAGTTAATGGCTCCATGGTTCCCACATTTACGAATTACTTATCTAAATTAAAATAAGAAGGAAGAAGAGAAAAACAAAATCTTAATAGTCTGCTCGAACAAGGTCATTTATATTCCTAACGTCATCCAAAAAAATGCTCGCATCGTCGTACTTATTTATTAGAACTGCGGTGTAAGAGGGATGGATAACGTTGCGTTACCGAAACGGTACTTAAAGAAGGATACTGGTTTAGGTACTATGCTCTGAACTGGCTGTCAAAACCAGTTAATTTCGTGCTCATAGGTTAATGTCACGAACAAACACAGATCGCGAACAAAGGTGTCAAACTTATAACAAGACTATTTTGGTACCAGAGGTTAAAAGACAACTGAAACAGAGCCAAAGTTTTAACTATATTCACAGAATAGTATCCTTTATTTAATTGTAGAGTTACAAAGTGAATGTAGCGCCCGCATGGCGTCCTTGTCTGCATTTTTTTTTTTTTTTATTACATTATAGGCAAGTATTTGATCTCGATCTCACCTGATGGTAAGTGACGATGAGATCTACGATGGAGCATACTTGCCTAGGTAGGAAGGCGGCAGTAGAAAAGAGACGCTACATTCACTAGGCACATGCAGCGCAACTGATCTGACCCGCCATCCATGAATGGCAACACCGAACATCATGCCGGAACACGGCTAGGCCGCTTGGCGACATGGCTTTGTTCAGTGGGTGGTGACTAGCCACGGCCGAAGCCTACCACCAGTGAAAACGAGAGACGTCATCGGATACGTGGATTTCAAAGGCTCTGGGGAATGCTCTTGAGAGATATGTGTTTTAATGGCAAGCTGTAAAAAATGGGTGCCTACATCTAGAATAATAGAAAACTCACATTAATTTTATTTTATTTAAACAAAAGCTTACGCTTGACCCAAAAAAAACGAATTATCCCAAATGCAGTCGTGCCCAGACGGCACGTGACTTAAATTGAAATCAAAACTTATATTCATGAATTTACATTTAAACCAATTGTACTGCTCGTAAAATAATTTCGTACATAACAATAACAATAAAGGTCCTACCATCGAACCCTGGGAGATACCAATAACAATCGTATATCAATATTTGCGATCTCAATAAAATTACTTACACTTGAACTGTTCGGTTCAATGAGATTCTAATACCGTTAAATAAACATATTATGAGACCTGAACTACCAAATTATAGAACAACTTTTTATAGTCAAGTGTCTTAAACGCCTATCCCAATCCAAAATTTTGTAGGTAACTCTCTGGTTGCGAAACACTTAAATATTAGTGTTAACGATGCGCGATAAAGCACACAATGCCTCGCCCGCATCCCTGGCTGATGTGACGTCACGAGATATGGGGATTTCAAGGGATGTAGAGAAGGGTCGGAGAGAAAGACTATTCGTTTTCCATTAGGCGACGGTTGAGTGAGAAATGTGAGATTGTGATGCAATTATATAGCAACCGATCTCAACTGGGTACAAGGTATGTTGTTGCATAAAGCTTAAAAAAAGTTATGGCTGGTTTTTTTTCTCTTGGCTATATGTAATATTTGCGTTACATACCAGTAATAATTATTCAGTGGATTGGAAGTTCATGTACCTAACAGTTTTCTACCTAACAAAAATAGTTTTTATTTTCATATAGGAGTAGTGCAGATCGGTTTTTTTATCCATACCAAATTTAGGCAGGAATAAAATTATATTCATGTCACATTAGTTTGTCATCCATTAGGCTAAAATTGTATTGACGGTATTTTACTCTGCACAAATTGAATAGGATCGCGTGTGACGTTACAGTGCCGTCATACTGATACGATAGTCGCAAAAAATACCTTTTGTGCTTTCTAGAATTTTATTGGACCTGACTGTTACAGGTTTTATACGTTTATAGTGTTCGTTTTCAAATGACATATACAATATTATAGTACTATGAACGAATTCCCGACTGATAGATGAAAATAAATATTCCGAGGCGATTTATTTTATAAAAGTTTTACTACAAATAACCCCTTCAAAAGGATTACTATGTGAACAGTAGGCAGATAATAGTTGATAGGCGAAAAGCTGAATCTAGAATCACGTTGCAGTATTCACAGTTGAAAGGTAGCTAATATCATTACCAACGCGAGCGCACCTCATATATGTATATACTAGCTGCGCCCCTCGGTGTTACTCGCGATTAAAAAGTATGTCCTTTTCCTCTATGTCCTTTCCCCTAAACTACCACTACCTATGCAAAAAAATCATGTCGATCCTTTGCTCTATGAAAAATTAAAACAAATCTATCTCACGAGAACTATACATTTTACCAGGATAAAAGCCTATGTGCTATCTCTGAGCATTTCATCCAGATCCGTTCAGCCATTCTGGCGTGATTGAGTAACAACCGCCATCCATCCAAATCCTTTCATATTAATAATATTAGTTGGATGCACATTAAATCATGTAAGTTACAATAAATCATTTAAATTCTATAGCGGTTAATATTAATAATGTTATTTTTAAAACTACAAGACACAAATGCACTGATAATGGTATCCAGCTATCATAGCTAAAACCTGCAAATACACGTTTGTATACCAGTAACTAAAAGCCATTTAATCCGAGCATTAGCGAAATGTGATACATTGAAAAGTTGATATGTGTGACGAGGAACACATTTTCTAAATGAAGCTTAGATGCTTTATTTATTAAGCCGCTGCGACGACACTTTAAACGGTTTGAGAAGAATTTAGAATTCAGTAGCTCACGAATAAGTAGTACTGAATAGACTTGAGTTGTTATTTATGCACGATAGACTTTAGTTACATAATAAAAAATAAGTCCTAAGTCTTCGTCGTTATCATTAATTTGCTGTATTGCTGCTCTGTGTTTTTCTTATTTATAATCGTCATTTGGCTGTCTATGTTTTAAAAGGTACACCTATTAAATATGAATAGCCTTTAAATTTTCAGTTTCACATAAATTCTCAACTGATAATAATTCCTCATGTAGCCCATAAAAAGCATATAAAATTGAGCTATTCAATAAAATGTACAAAAAAAATATTTGCTACTATTATTGCTACACTGCCGAATATAAAACTCAATTCTACCTCGCTATGCCCCGATACGGGATTTCTTTGGACAAAATATTCGACCAGCTGTGCCGCAGAAGCTGAATAATAGAAGGGGGCGAAGGCCTTACTGCACCCCCTACGCACATCCGAAGCTGTGTCGCAATATTGTATGAGATAACCATGTGCGGAGATGTTCCGGTATGATTTACTGGATACTGGGTAGTTTGTGCGTCTATAAATTAAATGCTCGAAACTAACCTGATAGAGTATTTTATAATTATAAAATATATGTTGGTACATCAATATTCCGTCACTCTTCAAATTTCATGTTTAACACTAGTCTGTTAAAAGGGTTTTTATTAGTTAAAACTAGCTATCCCGGCGAACTTCGTACCGCCTCGCAATCAAATGTACGAGAAAACTAATTATCATTATTATTGTTTTATTAGTGTATTTTCCGTGTTTTATTGTTATTCGCCTATTAGGGGCGGGGACAAATTCAAAAAAATCTCAGATCATAAAAATCGGCCCACCCGTTCTTTGACCTAACCATTTCTTTTTTATACCTTGCATTTTTAATTACGTAATTCAAGAGAAAGTAATGAAAAAGCATCTTAATTAAAGTAAACACTGAAAAATATAATTAAGTGCAGGCCCGCCGCGCGCGCCGTCTCCGAGAGCGTTTGTACGAACTAAACATTTCGCAGAGTGTATTTAATTTGAGAGAAAGAAAATATATATCAACACTTCCTGCAGTATTTTGTGAAAATACTCCGCGATAGCTATGCTCGTGGCTTCATTTAAGTGGATTTGTTTTTTTTGTCTCTTCAGGCCAACTCTTCCATTTCCTGGGATTAAAAGTATTGTGTAAATCAATCAGGTTCATTCCGATTCATCAAGAATCGTTCAGTACTTTCCAGACCTGCGCGTCTAGATAGACAAATGTCCAAAAATCGACGGATTCGGCCTGTGAACTAATTAATATACTTTCAAAGTGTAGATATAGTCACAACCTATAATGAAATAACTGCCCAATTTTTCTCACCAACCCCGCTAAAGACCTGATAAAACCATCTGTTACCAACCCCACCATTATTTCTATTTTAACATTAAAGATGACGTCGTGAACAAATGATGTTGCCAATCAACTATTTTATGGTGACAGAAATGGGAAAGACCGTAGCTTTACATTTTATAAAATGTCCAATTTATTGAGTTAACTATAGTTTGGCCGCCCTGAGAATGCCTTGCTGACAGGTCGTGTTTTATCGTTATTATTTCGTACGATGATGATGTTGTAGTATTATCATCGTTAACTTATATGCACCATGGGCACAAAATTGAATTAAATTTATATTATAATTTCTACTTACAAGATACTGTAGCGACTACTTCAACCGCATCACAAGCTACGCAGATGGCACTACAGACGCATTCAGAACAATAGACAAGTGACGTCACAATACTGAATCGCGCTATCAGAGTTTTCGGTGCAAGTAACATATATACAAGATCCCGACAATAACCGTCGGGGCATAGCGGCCGCCCCGCCAGGCATACCATCCGCCTGGCTGGAAGATCTTCCCTTTTCCGCTAAATTGGTGACCCCTGACAATGAACAACATCCTTCTGTGAAGACTCAAGCATCCAAAGTCATCACCACTCCATACCAAGACATCAACATCGACATCCAACAGCAAGCAGTCAGTCCCACAGCAAGCCAGTCGTCACTCAGGACCATCACAGCCGACTCACCGCGCTCCTGGTTCTGCGACGCGCACAGCTCGGTCTCGACTCACTGCAGACCTTCGAGCTAGCTTCCTGGCCCTTGCACACAAGACGCTGCCACTCAAAGATATCGACCTCCGGTCTTTGGGGGGAGTACTGTAGCGACTCTTCAACCGCACCACAAGCTACGCAGATGGCACTACAGACGCATTCAGAACAATAGACAAGTGACGTCACAATCCTGAATCGCGCTATCAGAGTTTTCGGAGCAAGTAACATATATACAAGATCCCGACAATAACCGTTGGGGCATAGCGGCCGCCCCGCCAGGCATACCGACCGCCTGGCTGGAAGATCTTCCCTTTTCCGCTAAAATACTATTTAGGCGAGCTACATTTTAGTAATGTTTGGACGGCATTCACTCGGCGGCTGAACGGTAGTAAAGTAATCTAGGTTAAAAAAAATTGCGGTTTAAAAAAAAACTAATTTCCAAAATGTATTCCCAGAAGTTTATAACATATGCGATATTTTTATCGTATAAGCAGAAAAATATACAAGCAGTATTTTTTGCGAGGTTTTATAATATGTAACCAATTTAATAAACCAACAATAGTATTACTTTAAATAATGCCACACCAGCAAGAATATTAGGACATAATACGCAAAGTGCTCGAACCGAAGTTACGCTTCACCGTTTACGCGTACGCTCCGTAGATTGTGGTTTATTGAAACATGTGAACTACTGCACGCACCCTGTTTATGGCATTGTAAACCCACTCAATTTCCCTTTGCAGCCGCTATAGTACAGTGTATACTCACTCTATGTTATAGGCTTTGATTAGCTACATAGATAAAGTACACCTGCCTCATATTTGTGTCTTGTATTCATAAAGATAAGGTACACTTTTAAGCCGCGAGCTCTTTTCTCATAAAGAATAATTTGTTCTACTAACCTACATACAAAACATTTTTTCAATAAATATATAAGGCATATTTCACTGCAGTGTGTACATAGCATCGGATTAAATCCGTTTGTACATATCCGGCAATATATTGAATATCACGCGCTGCGGTCGACCGCGCGCCGCGTTCATAAATTAGTAACGCTGCGCCACGAGCTACGCACACGATTTTGTATTTATTCAATACTATTGTTTATGACTCCAATTACAAAGAATATAATGGCATATCAAAAAAGTAATGAAGTAATATTATGTTATGACTCAAAAATAACTGGAGTGGGTTAAAAACAAAGCTGCTTGCTGCCAATCTTTTAAGGGATTGCGTTTTGGGAAAGTAAATTCAGAAACCAATAAAAAACAAACCCGACTCTTGAGTAAACATCTACAAGTAATATTAAAAGAAAAGCATTTAAAATCCAACCCCTAAATTCGTTTCTTCGATAACATGTTTTCAACGCATATTAAAGCCAAATTCCCCATGATGCCGCGTCATGATAAAATCATTATTATAAAAATAAGCCATTACATTCTATAAGTACTTCCTTCGTGCCATTAAAGGCGGCGACATCTTTTTAAAGCGTTTCATGCGGCGCCACAAATTACTGAAACGCTCCACGATTCAGGACGGCGGTCCTTTTCATCGCGAATCTAAAATTCCTTCACAGGACCCCACGCTACGTTGTACAAAGGTTATATTGCTGTATGCCTGGAATCCAGACTAGATGCAAGCGTTAAACGTGCAGTTTATTTATATTTCTTCATGAGTAGCTGTGAGAATGGTTATTAACAGGCGTCGTATCTAGGCACGAATGCTAGATTATCTGTGCGTCGCGATGATGACTCATAAAATACCTTATGAGTTAAACCAAAATCATTGCATTATATACTTTGTAAAAGTCAACGTCTAAAACCAATTTTGCTATTTTTCGCTACAAACTCTTATTAAATGGAATAAAAAGATAATTTCACTTATCCATGAGAAAGATAATATACCTACAATAAATATCTATTAACAGAAATTAAATTTTATATATTAATTAAGTTAAATATCAGCAGCTGGATACGCAATAGCTTTACATAATTGTATTCTTGGAAAAGTTGATTGCGAGCTTAGTGGCAGAGTGGATGAGCTATCCATCTTCATAAAGTAAGCCTATAAATCTCAACTGATATAAAAGGAAGATTTTAACGCAGAACACATATGTTAGACGAATACAATACAAATTCCACATAAATAATAACAAATTGTAACACACATTATCCCTTCAATCATTATAACCAACACATACAGGCAGTTGATAATATCCCTAACTCATTCAAACATACGTCGATAAAGGCATATTGGAACAATTTGCGGATAATGAGCGAATCTGTTTGGTCCCAGACGTGCCCCGGGAAGATTGGTGAGCGCTAATTAGGTTATTGTTAGAAAGAGAGAAGATCATTTGGGTTTTGATTTATCTAGATGACATTGTGAGAAGTCAAGATGAAGGTTGCGTATAATCAAAATTTTTGGTAGAAAGTACCTAGCTTTGGAGCTTGTTCGCTATATTAACTAACAATGAACAAATTTTTAAGTATTGTATATTTATAAGTAAGAAATAAAAATAATTTCAAATTTTAAGAGAGGATAAATTATGAGGAAAGTGATATTACAAGTGCACAAGGCTTTTGATATGCTTATTTATGTAGGCGCATTCTATAAAATTAATGGTAAGATTCAGAAAGCACATTATACTTCATATTTGTGAGTCTGTTTTATAGAAAAACATGAAAGTAGAGAACAAAATGAGACTGAAAACTGAGTTATATAAATAATAAAATAAAAAAGTTAACAAAACCTATCAGTCTCCATTTTCAAATATACAGTGAAAAGCAATTACTAACGAATACTTCTACGTCTACAAAAAATCACTAACAGACAGCGCAGACGACTGAGCAGAAACAAAAAACGCTGCTCTTGAAGATAAAAGAACAATGAACGTCAATTAACTGAAGAGAAAACTAAAGTGAATACTAAATATTCAACGTTATGTAATAAAATAGTTCACTTTGGAAAGACGATACTAAAATATAGAAAAGATAGTACATCAAACAAATAATATATATAAATTAAAACTGTACGCCTACATTTAAAGTCATATTCATACTCGTATAACACAATATTTTAATAATTTAATGATGGCATAACCAGAGAAATGAAAACATGTAATGTTTTGGTTACAGATATTGTTTGAGAGTGGAATAAATAATACACGGTCTTTATTCCAAATTCCAACCCAGCGAATGGTAGTGGTAGCTTTGAAAAAAGTCGCATCTTAAATTTAGACTTTTTATAGTTCGCTTTATCTTAACTAAAGATGCTCATAATACCGAGCTACGCTGTCTAAAGCTATAACTTCAAAACTCCTATAAAATAACTGCACTAGCTTCTTAAGTTTCTGCGCTCCCGGTCGTACGGTGGTTATTAAGATGTTCCCACCGCAGCTGCTAGGTCGGTAATCTCTTTAAGAGATCGTTTTAAAATAAACTTGTTAAGTATGACAGAATCGATTTGCAATCTAATTTTCTGCAGTCTTTTATGAGGTACATTAACGATAACTGCAATATTTTCAATAACATAGATGACGAAGCACTAATAGTGTAGAACATTTTATTATACCGCTCGATGTTAAAAAGCAATAAGTTGATGACGTAGACTGGTACACCTCTCAATCTAATAGCAACATTAAAACGATCGATAACTCATACTCTTATGTTGGAATCAAATTAAAATATTTACTTTCATATGTGAGCAAATCGAATATATGAAGTCTATGAATAAGGATTCTGAAAAGCACGTCTTCGCTTCATCAAAGAGCCTCGCCATGGCCTCGCCTTTGGCTGTTGGCGTGTTAATATAATAAACCAAATATGGCGGACGAAACAGGAGCTTCTAAAGTAATAACATAAAAGGAAAAGCGGCATGAGATCTATGAGTATCAAACGCTTTATGGTTTTGTTAAAACAGTCAACAAGTCAATAATTTTACTTTCATGTTATTAAAAATTGTGGGTTTTATTAATATATGACGTATATAATATTCGTAAGCAGATGACGGATTTATTTCGTATTTAAAAACGTTTTAGGGTTGATACAAGTGAGCTCATTAGAGCTTGGATTGCGCAACGTGTACCTCTTTGCGTGTTGTCATTTATTTTCCATGGTAAATTGAACGACGCCTCCAGCTCATTCAATTTTCCATACAAAGTGGGCAAATACGTAGACTTTAAAATATACCATTGCCTTATGAATAAACTCGCACTCAACCTACGGGTTTTCTTTCTATTGGGATTGATCACTTGTTTCACATACTCAAACTTGGGTCACTATTACAATTACTGAAGCACTAGGCTTCTATACTTGATGTGTATTCATATCTTTTTAAAATATGAGATGATAAAGTTTTCATTTAAACGTGTCGGTATTCTCTCTCTCTACGTAGTGCACAACAATAAAACAAGAAATATTGCTATGAAATAGAATAAAAAGTACATACTCGAACTGCACTACACCTCACAAGCCGACACCGGAGCCGCCCCCCTCGCCGCGCGGCCGGCAATCATAAAAACAACATAAAATTGCCATAAACCGACATTCAAGAACTTGAACTAAGAATGATCGTCGAAATTTACAGCGCGTTGCGTCCTTGTTTGCCAAATCGAATGTGCTGAACATATTTTATACAAGAGTACGAGTACCTACTCAGGAGACTCATGAGCGATAAAAATAATTCATAAATTGGTAACCATTTTACATTCGGACCTTTGATCCCGGTGGATTAGGACGCCTTTATTTTTTTTATGAGACACATCTTACGACTTAATTATATTTAGTATGCACAGGAACCTACTTAATTTATAAATCGGATTTATACATGTACAAAAAGGAAGCTTGCTTTAAAAGTAAATAAGGTTCAGGCGTTAATAAAACATTTCGATTCCATTGAAGATGAACGTTTGACAGGAGTCTTGAATAATAAACAAATCTTCAATCACGATGCTGGCAAAGATTTATTGAAGTCTTTTGTGCCGAAAACTCCTCCAGACTACATAGATATTGTAACAAAAAATACAGGATAACCTCATTACGATCATCTAGTATCTGAGTTACGAAAGAAAAGAATAAACAATGTTTCCATCTCTGGCGCGACGCGAAGGGCGAGCGTTGACCCGCTCAATAAGCGATCGATGGAGCTGGAGGTGTGCCAAAGTGCCGAAGCCTCGCTGTTGGCTCTGAGCCACGGATGCCGCCATGGTACCGCAGATGCCGTGGCAAATTTGTAGGAAAGGCCAGCGACGAAATCTTGAGAAGTTTTAAGGTTTTGCTATAGTCTAAAGTAATAATACTTACAAAAAAAAGTAAAAACAAAATAAAAAAAACATTGCACCGGCCTCAGGCACCTTTACAAAATACATAAACATCGTAATAATAGACCTTCGAAACATGAATTTTAGGTACAGAAAACAAAAAAAATCGTACTGAAACATTTGTTTCACATTAATCAGAACTCGCGCTCGAATATGATTTTATTGTGAAATATTTAACTACACCAAAAAGTTCAATTTGTTTTTGATAGCGCGAACCGTTCGTTGTCGATATATATGTACATACCTACCCACGTTACAGAACTATATTCGATACAGAACATACAATGATCCTTTATTGATAGCAAACGTATCAAAACATCGTTAAATATTAAAATCGGAAACGTTTTGTTTGAGCTCAGCCCTCGGACACCATCACCTGCGTAACCTATTTCTACATCGACTGGCAAACAAAGAACTCTTGTAAGCCCATTAACTCGGCCTTTTATAGGTGAAGTTATTAGAAAGGTGCGTTCGGTGCGGGTCAAGGAATATCGGTTTGAGTATGGCTCGTAGGAAAATTTTGATAAGATCAGGGATTTGTGAGATTTATCGCCGATGTAATTTACGTGAAAAGTTTTAATCTCAGAGGAGTGGCGGTTGTTGTACTAAACCAGGCGGTTGAGCTATAGAACATAATAACCATTGTTGGTTATGTTAGACACAATCGGATACACAGACAACATCTTCAAGTTTAACTACAGATTTCAAAAAGTTACTCGTTTAAACATACGAGTCCGTAATACAAAAAACTAAATAGAGCTATATTACGAATATTTGTTAAATGCCGTGTGAAAAATGACTATGTTTTCATGATCTATGTTCGTACCTGAAAAAAATGCCATTCACCGTTGGTCATCTACGCTTGTAACGATATATAAGGCAGAATAATTTCGAAAGTTGTCTCTTGAGTGAGATTATGTAGATAAATGGCGGCAGCTCGACGTTTTATGTTGGTCCAGTTGAGTGAGTAGCGAAATAATAGCCTGAGAAAATTGGTACATTATCCCTTTTTATTTTAATTTAAAGTTAAATGTTAAAAATAACAATTAGCCATTTGAATATTCGACTCTCTCGACTGTCTCTGGTTCGACCCAGCTGGGCTAATTTCCAAAACGATCTTTTCGTAATTTGCCCAGGACTGAATATTGCTGGGATTGCCCCCAGTTACGGTACGGAACCTATATTATACAAGCGTTGCTTAGTTTGAGGCCATACCGTTTGTGTGTTCGTCTGGCAATATTTATTATTTAACATACCTTAATATAATCTGAAGTGTGCAGTTGTAGATCACCGAGTAACAACTGGAACAAAAGAAATTATAATATTAATGTAAGATAAGCGAGTTCACTAGATGTAACAGCGGATTGACCGTTTATTTAACCGGTTGTGAAGCTCGATCGTTACCTATGTCCTGCCGGTAATACACGGATTACACGTGTCGAACAAACTTGCCCGGCGGTGGAAGGTAACACCCGCAAAAATTACACGCCACGTATAAATAAAGAGAGTTAGTAGGGAGGTTGTCTATACTATTAGAACTTAATGTTGCTCAGGATTCACTTAACATACATATCAATTCTGATGTGTGATACTAAATACCTATTTCATTATAATAGAAGCTTGGTGCACATACAGTGATTAACTGTGCAAACAAAGACTTATATTTGACAGATACAAAACTCATATTTTATATTCAAAGGTGTGAGTCGGCGTATAATTTCAATCTCAGAAATACTACCTACTGTGTGATGCACTTAAATTACGTATTGACAGTTTATTTGTATCTACCCGTCTAGGTTTTTTTTTCTTGAAACACAAGTACAAGTATCTTTCAAAACCAAGAGCTCCCATCATAATCGAGTTTCCCATCGATATGAAAGCGGAAGTATACCGTTGACAGGGCGTCGAACAAGGCCGAGCCCTCCATCCGCCGCCACTCAGATTCTGTCTAATATAATAATGTCAAAAAGCCGCTTTCATAATGTCTATAGGAAGACTCGGAGAGTAGTTCCTACTTTAATTATTATGATGGCAATATATGAGGGGAAAGACGTCCACCGGACGTAGGCCTACCCTGGAGATGGTCATGGAGGAGGCCGCACATGGTCTTTCTGTCGCGGATTTCATCGCGATCTCCATCAAAGTCTATTGTATTAGTTGCTCTAAGAAATTGTCTATGGTTTGGCGGGACTTTTTGGCTTTTGACAAGCGGGAATTGGAGGTTGTGAAGAGAAGTCGAGCAAGCAAGATGTAAGGTTTTGCTTGGCGTAATGGTGTACCTACTTAATGCATAAGTGTCTAGTTGTGGTGCAAGAGTGAAGTATACTGTACAATGCCTAGGTAAGTCCTTTATTATTACACCACTGCTTACTAGAAATAGAGAGACGACACTGACCCACTGTTGTGGTGGTCATGCGATTGAGTAACCTTGATTATAGTCTAACTAGAGAGACTATAGAGCTGTATGAAGGCTGCCTCTCATACTGAGGTTATGAGAGGGGCATTGAGAGTCCTGAGCACCGAGAGTATGGTGGAAGGGAAGAGCTGTAGGGGTGTGTGTGGAGGCTCATCGAGGGGATCGGAGGATCCTACTGGCTGGTGCTCAGGTTAATCGAGAGAAGCAAAACAGGGAAGCCCTGTACCGCGATGAGCGCGGCTCTTGATGAAGACAACAGAGTGTCGACTTAGTACCGATAGAGAGTTCGGTAATAAAGTTAAGAGTTACAGAGTTTTGAGGTTACATCATATGATTTCCATAGTGGTGGATCAGTGTTGCTATATTACATATTTATTTTATCGATAGTTGGATCCGGTGCCCGCGAAAATATGGTGGAGGTGCTCGGTCTAATCATGAAATAAAGAATGTAGTACATAAGCAAGAAAGTTAAAATAAATCACAGTAAAAAAAAAAAAAAAAATACCATAAGAACTGCACTTTTCTTTTGTCTTCGGGAGGTCTGTCATCTCAGTGTCCCTTCAATGATAGAGCTGTCAACCTGAACTAGTTCAGGTAGACTATTGTTTGACTCATGAGTAGAGAGCTGTGGCCATGTTAATGATTATCAAGTTGGTCAGACCCCAATTAAGTTGGGGAGACCAAGGTCAAGGTGCATTAACCCATTAAGTTGGGAACCGAAACCATGTTATAAATCTTAACTTGGCCAGTTCTGAGTGCTCACCCACAAGAGAACGGGCACAGAGATAAAGAGATTATAATTTTATGTTGAGATCAGTGAAAAGACATTGTTACAGAGACAGGACAAGAGATGAGGTGACAGCTTCATTTTACGTTGACGAGGTGGTTCATTTTTAATTATTTTGATTACAATATTGATTTCAGCTCCTTATATTGACATGAGGTTGCTGCATGTTTGCCGACAAGTCTATGGAATAATAATAAAATGAATAAAAGACAACTAGAATTGGTTTTATTACTTTCCTAATAAACATAATGACGATTTTTGTTTTGATGTTGCGTTCCGTTTTTACATCGGGAGTGTTCCCAGTCGAACATTCAATCTAACGAGAATATCATCTTTTGTGATGACAGCTAGTACCCACGGCCGCAAAATATAATACATATAAAAACAAAAGTATTATCCTACCATGTATGGAATACTGTGAGGTTTATAGAACATGAACACAATAGCGTTAAAATTGTAATTGGCCGTATTATACAGTGATATTCCCGCGTCCGTTTCCGGAAAAAAGATTACGGTGTGATTGTAATTTTCGAAAAGTTCTGAAAAACGAGAAATACTGAAGTGGAATGTGTGTAAAAGTGAGATTTACTTATTGCTTTGTTTGTGTGGATCGTAATTAGAAAGAGAAAAGTTTCTATCAGCGGTGTTTCGGGTCAGCCGCACATACTTGGAGCCCTGTCGCCAGTTTTCTTATTGGTACCGTCGATCCCCGGGCCCGAAGTTCGAGCTACAATAACGCGAGGCGTAAAATACTTACCCTACGAATATAATAGGTAAGAAAAAAGTAAGTCTATCTAACAAATATGTTAGTTGGTAAAATTTCATGTTCTGCTGGGTTTAGCAAATCGTATCTGATTTATTTTGAATCAAAGAGTAGCAGTGGAATTATTATATTATATGACTATTCAAACAACAGATATTGCTTATTGTCAACAACAGCGAGATGGAACAATTTGCTAAATTGTATTCCGTACGTATATGTATGACGCGATTGGATCAAAATGTTTTGGTTTATAGAGGAAAGCTGGTGTGATATGGATATGAACATAAACCAAATGTCATTTTAGATCTTAGCTGTAAATCTTAACCCTATATGGTTATAGATTACAATTAATTTGTTTATGAATTGAATACAAGTAGATTCTCAAAAATTTCAGAATTGCATCATGAATGAAGCTCTACTTCTACGCTTGACGCTGTTACAAACAAGGCTGAATGAAGCTGTAAATCAATCAATTGAAACATGTGAGCGATCACAGACAAGTGGTGTAACATTAGAAGAATTAAATAGAAGTAGAGCTCAGTTAAAAATCCTGACAAATAAAATTCAGGAAGAAGTACACATCTACATACAACAAAGCACTGATATTTCTCAGGATTTAGTGAGGGAAAATACAGACCTTCAGCTCAAGGCAGAAGAGATAATTATCAACTTGGATACCATATTGAGATCGGTGAATTCTCATGGAGAAACCATACAAACAAAATTACCTAAACTTTCTCTTCCTATGTTTAGTGGAGATATATTAAAATGGTATGACTTCTGGGACCAATTTGAAGCTAGTGTTGATACGAAAACCTTACCAGATGTGGAAAAGCTTTCCTACCTCATCTCATCACTTCAAGGCACTGCACTAGAGGCTGTTCAAGGTTTAGGTACTAATACTCAAAATTATAAGATTGCTGTTGATACTTTAAAAAGACGGTTTGGAAATAAAAAGATATTAATTGATTCACATTATGAAGAACTTCATAATCTTAAAGATACTGGATCATCAGTTGAAGAATATCGAAAGATATTAAACAATATTGAAAAGATTCTAAGAATATTACAAGCACTAGGAGAAGATATTGGAAATAACCACTTAAGATTCACTATTTTGAGTAAGTTCCCGGAGAAAATCATATATGAACTAAACCTGACCTTGAAAGGAGATGATTCAGTAAAAGCTATCAGGGAACAACTAGAGCTAATAATTACGGCTATGGAACTATCTAAGAAAACTGCTTTCAAATATGGAGAATCTTCCAGTATGACCGAAAAAGAGATGTCTACGACTGAAGCTTTGTTTGTTGGAGAGAAGAAAAGATCATTTTCTTCAAAACCTAAAGTTCCATATTGTGAAAACAAACGAGGCAAGAAGCACGAACTTCTCACTGAAGCTAAGAAATCTGATATAGCAATTAAGCGCTTTAGAAATAGCTGTATATTCTGTGAAGAGTATCATTTTAATGATTTATGCAAAAACTACCCAACCTTAAATACTAGAAAGAAACAATTGGGAGCTAGATGCCACTTATGTTTTAAAAATGGACATTACTTCAAGGAATGTGAAATGAGAAAAAGGTGTTACCATTGCAATGGCACTCACAATAGAGCTCTTTGTCCCAAGAAATTTGCAGACTGCCACGGGGACGATAAGCAGTCAAACACTGGAGAAAATTTGTAGGCTTCTGCTATATAGTGGTTGGCTATTTAGCTATATAAGTCTACAATTAGCAAATGATTATGTCTACAAATGGATAGAGAAGACTAGTTCATAATATTTACATTTGGCTCAGATGAACCAACAAAAACATTAAGTCCATCTGCTAAAGTTGAAATAATTATTAAGCAAGTAGTTCGAAAGGCAATTTTAGTTAATGTTGTACCACACATTACAGATAGAATATCTGTGCAAAAGATATTAAACAAAGTTAAATTCTGATTGATTGAAGGAGATGATTTATATTTGATTAACACAGATTTGGTCTGGCAGATTAAAGGTTTCAGAAAAGCAGAGAGCCAAGCATTCAAAAGAGAAGGGAACCCTTGGTTTTTTATGGAATTTAAAACAATGTTTCAAATACGGAATACAGTGGAGCCTTGTTTAGAGAATACTATACAAAGAGATGTATTACAAACAATACCAAAACTATTCTTCCAAGACCTTTGGTTTAATGGACCTGATTCTCTTACTGAGTTAGAGGAAAACTAACTTGTGTTTGGTTCAGGAGGATCAGGATTTCACGGATAATCCAGACTTCATAGAAAATCATGATACCCTGGAAGAATTTGAATTGGATAGTGAAGAGTGTGTGTGGTGTCAGGCAAAGAGACACACCTCACAAGAAATGTTATGTAGTTGTTCGTATACCTGGATATAGATGGTATATTAAGATGTCATAAACAAATGACATATACCACCTGGCTGTATGATAAGAAAAATCCAGCTCTCATTCCTAAAGACTGTGAGTATAGCAATAAATTAATACAAAGTATTACTATGAAATAATGAGCGGTCTAGTGAAGCACTGCATGAAGCGGACCCTAGAGAAGCACATCCTTAGAGAATCACAACTTAATACTGTGGCCAAACAAATAGAGAGCGTTATTAAAACGCGCCTGTTAACCAACCAGCAGACTTCCTTACGATAGGAAGATGTTTGTCTCTAAGCTCTCCTAGTAATAGAATAACAGACGAAGGAACGGTAACGAAGAAAACATTTATAGAATGCTGGAAGAGAGGGCAATGATGAGTGATGTTAAGAGAATGTTCATTTCACAATATTTGTTCAATTCAATTGGTCAAATCGTTTCATTAGTGAATGATGCTGATGGTGCATGTTGTGCAGCCAAAGTAAAAGTGGGTGATACAAAATTCACTTGTTCAGGTGGACATCTTTATCCATTAGAGGTGGATGAGTCAAAACATTTGGAAATTGAATTTAATCAAGAGTTCCAAGAAACACTACCAGAGGTTTCTCAAGAGGTTCAGTTGCCTTCGAATATGACAACCCCTATTGAAGAAAATATGCCACAACAAAGTAAATGTATACCTGATGAGTGTATGGTAATAGATCAGCCTAATGAAGTCACCATTCCAAGGGACAGTGAAATGATTGAGATGGACCAACAACAAGAGCAGTTGGTTCAGGATAGTAGTGATACCTTAGATGAATGCCTGAGGGACACCACCAAGGTAGAAGCAGATGTAAAGAGAGAATTAGAAGGCTTAAGAGAAAGGTAGCCTTGAAAGCCTGGGAAAAGATTGCTGAGTGGACACTCAACCTTTTCACATTACTGCAAGCTTTCCTATGGCCCGGGAGTGTCGCGGATTTCATCGCGATCTCCATCAAAGTCTATTGTATTAGTTGCTCTAAGAAATTGTCTATGGTTTGGCGGGACTTTTTGGCTTTTGACAAGCGGGAATTGGAGGTTGTGAAGAGAAGTCGAGCAAGCAAGATGTAAGGTTTTGCTTGGCGTAATGGTGTACCTACTTAATGCATAAGTGTCTAGTTGTGGTGCAAGAGTGAAGTATACTGTACAATGCCTAGGTAAGTCCTTTATTATTACACCACTGCTTACTAGAAATAGAGAGACGACACTGACCCACTGTTGTGGTGGTCATGCGATTGAGTAACCTTGATTATAGTCTAACTAGAGAGACTATAGAGCTGTATGAAGGCTGCCTCTCATACTGAGGTTATGAGAGGGGCATTGAGAGTCCTGAGCACCGAGAGTATGGTGGAAGGGAAGAGCTGTAGGGGTGTGTGTGGAGGCTCATCGAGGGGATCGGAGGATCCTACTGGCTGGTGCTCAGGTTAATCGAGAGAAGCAAAACAGGGAAGCCCTGTACCGCGATGAGCGCGGCTCTTGATGAAGACAACAGAGTGTCGACTTAGTACCGATAGAGAGTTCGGTAATAAAGTTAAGAGTTACAGAGTTTTGAGGTTACATCATATGATTTCCATAGTGGTGGATCAGTGTTGCTATATTACATATTTATTTTATCGATAGTTGGATCCGGTGCCCGCGACACTTTCATCACTTTTTTATATCCACTGGGCGCTTCCTGCGATGCCCGCGAGGTACTCGGTCTACCGTGTAGATAACTTCAGTTTACCTACAGGGCACCTATATCCTACGGAACTTCGAGCAAAGTTTCTCCATAACCGCCTTTGACGTGTTATACAAATTGAACTTAATAAAGGCAAAACCTATGTAATTTTACTTTATAAGATGACAAGGTTACGAGGCTTTCCTCGGTGGCTGTCAATCGCAATACATACCCTTCTTGTAAAGGGCGAGGCGCGTTTATTAATTAAATTTTAATCAACGTGTGAAGCGGGGATCGCGTGCGACAAGTCAGTGGGAGATTGTTGTCTATTATGTTCGTATATTGGAACTTGTATTATTGGATTATTACTGTATTTTAATTAAGATTAGCGACGCGTTTAAGCTATCATAAATGCGCGTAATGATGATAGATGATTTACCTCACCCTGCCCAGTATCTTTCCAACCGTCACTCTCAATCTATCTATCAGCCGATATACACGTCCACTGCTGGACATAGGCCTCCCCCAACGACTTCCACATCACGGTCCTCCGCCACTCGCATCCACCGGATTCCTGCGACACGTGTGATGTCATCAGTCTACCTTGTGGGGGGCCGTCCTACACTTCGTCTTCCGATTCGTGGTCACCATTCTAGAACCTTTCTGCTCCAACCGCCATCGGTTCTGCGAGCTATGTGCCCTGCCCACTGCCACTTCAACTTGGCAATTCTTTGAGCTATGTCGGTTACTCCAGTTCGTCTACGGATCTCTTCATTTCTGATTCTATCGCGTAGCGAAACACCGAGCATAGCTCTCCATTGCGCGTTGAGCGACCTTGAGCATTCTTATGCGGCCCATAGTCAGCGACCACGTCTCGGCACCATATGTCATCACTGGCAGCACACATTGGTTGTAAACCTTTGTCTTCAGACACTGAGGTAATTTGGACGAGATGATATCATGCAATTTCCCTCAATCACCGTTGTAATTTAATTTATAGAACATCAAACAAGCAAATGAATTATGTAAACATATATGCCAACCTAAACGTCCTTATTATGAGGTCGAGTATTGGTAATTAACGCAATGAGCACTGCATATCGCAAGTCATGCGTGAAGCGGCCATTAATTGAACTCATTCGGCCGGACTCGCGGTAATTGGACGACAAGTTGTTGCGTGTGATTCTAGGTTTTGGTGAAAATACACAATCATTTCGGCTCAATTTCTCTGTTGGGTTGTTGAATTTAAATGTAAAAATCTCACAAAGTTTTTACGATCTCTAATAGTATTCTAAAAGCATTGAAGTAAAACTAATTTTACGGATTTTATCGCGTTTATTTTATGTTTTTACGTTCCCGACGTTTCAGCTGCTTTACAGCAACCACGGTCACGGGAGGACTGAGGTATTTGATGTCCTAGTTTCATAGTTTGAACTGGTGTACCCTCACATTGAGTTGTTGCTTGCGGTCCGACTTACGCAGAAAGTGCTCAGTGAAATAAACACGATAAAATCTGTGTAATATGTTTTATTTCAATGTGTAGTATTCGCGTAAATATAAGAAATCAAAATGTGGTCTAAAAGGGTTAATTTATAAGCTCGAACTAATGGGCACAGAGGAACTAATATTTCTTCCATAATAATAATACCAGCCCTTTTTAATGTCCCACTGCTGGACACGGGCCTCCCCTCAATGCGAGGGGGATTTCTGGGGAGGATTTCTTCCATGGATACCCATTATCCATGACACATGCGCAGGAGAAGCATAGAGTTCACACCGATCTTTGTGCAAGTTCTATTTTAAAAGCCTATCAAAGAGTCAACACAATAAGCTAATTATTTCCAGGCTAAATGAGCCGGACACACAAAGCGAGCGTGCATCCGCGTCCGGCATCCAGCGCTGATTAATTGGCGGCGTCCAACCGGACGTAGTGATTTGACGTCAGGAGTACGCGGCAAGTGATTTTCTTTTGTTTGTTGAAAGCTTTTTAAAAATATAAAGTCCAGTCGTCAACGCGTGGATTTGGCACCAAGGAATATTATAATGATAATGCCTACAGCCAGACGAACACACCAACTATACGGTCCCGAGCTAGGCAATTTTATACATAACAAGTGAGCCCATTACCGCAAACATGTAGCTCAGGGATTAAATTCCTTTAGTCATATCTTACGAAATTCCCGGAATGAGTTAAAAATAACTCCTGAATCACAATATTATTATGCTAATAAAGTTTACGTATACCTAATCAAAATCCAGCAAAAAAAAAATATTTCCAAAAAATTATACTATGTCGTCTTTTCAAATAAATTTTTCAAATCAATCTCAAATCAGTGAGAATGATGTTGTATAAGACAATAGCAATATGTACGAGCTCGTGTCGTGTATCAGTGTAAACAGTAGATTATGCGCTATCAGCGTTACCTGTAGATAACATCGTCGATAACATACAAAGATTATTTTACGCGAATTTATAATAATTCCCGTTTCTAAAGTACAAAGCCAGGTCTATAAATCAAAGCATGAGCCTAATTTTGACGGCCTGATTAGCGCAGAGGTAGTGACTCTACTTTCTGCGCCGAGGGTCCCGGGTTCGAATCCTGGTAGGGACACAAGCTTTGTGTGATGAGCACGATTGTTTGTACCCGAGTCATGGATGTTTAATATCTATATAAGTATTATATACTGAGTTCGCCCTCAGTCCATTGTACGGTACCCATAACACAAGCGTTAAGCTTAAAGTGGGACCGTATAGTTGGTGTCTTCGTATGGCGATATTTATTTATTTATTTATTTATTATAATTTGATAATTAAGCCTATAAAGAATCCATTCATTTTATGGTTAAGTCTATAGAGAAACCTATAATTTTATAGTTAAATCTATAATGAAACCGAGTTACGTCTGTAAAGAAACCTATCTTTTTATAGTTAGGTCTAAAGAGAAGCCTATCATTTTATAGTTAGGTCTATAAAGAAACCCATTTTTTTATAGTTAGGTCTATAAAGCAACTTATCATTTTTATAATATGATTATCTTGGACATGTTTTTGATGATGAGATGATTGTCTATGTCTCTACATATGTTTCCCGATATTTCACGTAATATCGTGGCGTTAAAATCGGCTGTTCTATAAAATATACTAAAAGTTATTGTTACATTCCGATAAAGAGAAAGTTTTCAATAAAAGATATAAGAGAAATAAAAGGACAAACTGATGGACTTATGAATGAATGACATTGTAAATACATTAGCCATTTTTTTTCGTCAAGGGCTGAGCAGGAAACTGTGTTAGGGGAACGTTCCGATCCAACGGATTACCGGGAATAAGGAAATATTATTTTAATGATATGACTACATGAGTACAAGGTAAAATGTTTGCTTTCCGAACAAACATATTCTTTGAAGTCGTTGTTCAATTAGGATAATCCAAACAGATACCTTTACATTCCACAATTTCCAGTTTTATTGTGAATACAATTAGGTGACTAAATTAATTGACACTTAGACCACTATATTACATTATATAACTAGTGCGCGTTCCCACAAACCTTTAAATCAGAGATTCCCAAACTATTTTGGGCAAGAAAATGAACAGATACCTCAGACCCCATAGCCAAATTACTTTAAAAATCCTATCCCTAGTTTTTTTTATTGATACAAAATAATAATTTCACCTCGTAAGAACTGGTGCACGCTTATCGAATTGATGATTTTTTTAAAATACAACTATGAAACTTCCTACTAAAATATTAGTCATTCTTATACAGTATCTTGAAAGTTTCTAATAATAACTTGTGCTAATATAGGGAATGATTTTTAGCCGACCCCCAAAATCAGTTTTCATTGATGTTGACCCCTGGGGAACCGTCGATATCGCCCACATTGGGAATCCTTGCTTTAAAAATAAAAATCGCTATACTAGGCATTTTTCCTACCAGTTACCAGGACAGATTAAGGCTTCAAACTGGTTGTACTGTAATTTTGCGTCGGTATTTAAATTCAGTCTAATACAATACGTAAGCATTCAATATACAACGTGGTATTGACACTACATCAATACTGTAGCGCGGCCAGTGTTGCCAGATTGGGTATTTTTTTCGCAATTCTGGGTAAAAATATTGGCTTTGGAGAAATGAAATTTTTCTAAAAAAAAAGGGACAGGGAATGCGAACGTAAAAAAAAACGTCATTCTGCTGCTTCAGTTTGGAAATTAGAACAGTATTTCAAGGAAAAAATAAGAAAAAGGCAAAGAGCTAAGCCGATATTATTAACTTTTTGCCTTTGGGTAAAACTCAAGCAAATTGTATCATTTTGGAGAAAAATAATTTCAAATTTGGGTAGAAATAGAAAATCACATCTGGCAGCACTGAGCGCGGCGCACGCAACCCTCGCGTCGGATTATATTAATTGGGCGCAATCACGCTACGTTATTGAGATGTATGGCGGGTTGCGCCGTGTCCAATATAATGTATCAGCTCGACAGTATCGATCATATTGACTGAGTGTCATGTTTAGACTGGACATTCAGTTGTTAATGGTTATTTTGTAGATATACGTGCTCTATTTATATAATTATAGCATTAAAATTTGTTTTAGATTTCGACTATCTGATCAGCTTAGTTGTTAGTGACCCTGAATTTCTACGCTGAGCGTCCCGAGTTCGAATCCTGGTAGGGAAAATCTTTGTATAATGAGCACGAATGTTTGTACCCGAGTCAAGGATATTTAGTATCTACATATATAAGTATTATATAATAGATTCACCTACGTATGATACAAGCGTTGCTTAGTGTAGTACCATAGAGTTGGTGTGTTCGTCTCGTGATTGAAAAGAGAAAAAAGTAAATAAAACTCTTGTTTGTACGTCGATCCCCTCGGTAGTAATCAACCAATGGCAATTATGTCGAGATTGTAAATAAGTGTTATTACTTAATACTGTGCTCAAACCGAACAGTTTCTTGGCTTAAGAACTAATTCTGAGTTAATTTGTTCCAACGGTATAATTATTAAAAAAAGTGGTTAGAGTTGCATTAAACTGGTATCACAAAATTATACAAGTATAAACTTCGATATGAGAACTAAAATAAAATTCCTAAGTATATTTTTGTAATAACTAAATTTACGTGGCACAGATAGTCCAGCTCCATGAACACCGAAGAGTACATCCGTTCAACTTTAGCAAACTTAACTCAAGATATTAATCGTAAACACGCGACATGGTGCGTGAAGCCTGCCTGCCGCTCAACTCACACGAGCTACTTGAGACAATATATTATATCTCTCGGTTAACATACAAAAAAAAACCATAATAAATTATAGCTATAAGTAATAAGAATGTTATAAATGGTGGCGAACAGGAAAACATACCCTATTCAGAGCAAATACGATAAGTCATTTCCAAAATTGAACAATCACATGACTATGCAATGTATCACTCAAACTGCTGATCACACGTTACATATTATATCAAGCCAAGGACAATATCTTCCATTATTAAACTCTGAGAGGAAACTTGAGGGTGCCCTTGGGATGTCATTTTGTACAAAAATAGCATGTCAAGAATACACTCAAACATGCTCTTAAAGTTGAAATTAATTTATTAATTTAAATCCCATTTATTTTTAGTCTCATTTTCTAATAGAAACATCTTGTAAACAGATGACATAGATTCTGCTTCAAGCATATACATCGTTGATAAATATGAATCCCTACGTCAAATTTTCTTGCCTACTTCTTGCCTTCTAGTTTTCAAAGCAGTTCGTCTGAGTTGAGCTGAAAGCTTCAGGCACTGGAGACTTGATTAATGAGCGCGCGACGAACACTCCGGGCGCATTAAATAAATCTCAACAGTTTTACGACGCCGCAAAGCTGCTAATCCTCCGTCAGTTTTGTGAAAGAGTAATTTCATGGTAACGATAAAATATTCTTATGTCACTCATGTAGAGGTAATTGTGCTCAGCCAACCAAATCTAAATAAGTTATAGCGTCACGCCATTAACCGCTCTAATATCGTACTACGCACTAAAACTGGATTTTCTTATAACGTTAATATAATTCATGAAACCCTAGAAGTCTGTGACTTGAACCTAGGTAAATACTAGCAACATATATCAGGTTTAGCAATGATAGTATACAATATTTTAATATCGGTAAATATTAAAGATAACATCGCCAAAAAATATTAAAAAGTCAAAAATCATATCTGTTTATCTATACTAACTGATACTTAATTGCATTGGGGACCGCTAAGGTATTTACCGTACGGTTTCCAATTTATAGGGAAAATTTAATTTCCAGATCAACATTCAATCTTGCATATGAATACATTGTGTAACAAATTGTCAACCAGATATTTTCATGATAAGGAGACGCTGAGATGTAATCAAGGGCGAACAGGCGGCGTTCGCGATCCAATTTGCGCCTGATAAGGCTTCAGCGGGCCGCTGACGAGCAAAGTAGGACTGAGCGCCCCAACCACACACAATTTAGGTTTAATTAGGTGTGCAGAAGACCTAACGACTGTTTTAAAAAAAAAAAAGAATCAAGTTTATGTTTTGAGCAAACATAATGCGTGTCGGAACACGCACAGTATAGGGCTCCGTCATTCAATCATTGCTGAGATTTTTGCCCTAATTCAAATTGTTTTGATTTCATGAAACAATAAATAATATTGATTTTTTATATTTACGCGAATACTACACATTGAAATAAAACTAATGTAACAGCTTTTATAGCGTTTATTTTATGTTTTTACGTTTCCGACGTTTCGGCTGCTTTACAGCAACCACGGTCACGGGAGGACTGGGATGGATGACGTCATAGTGACGTAGTTTGAACTGGGGTATTTAGTTGTTGCTTGCGGTTCGATCTATGTAGAAAGTGCTCACAGTGTCTTGAAGTCTTGCAGGGGTGTGAGAAACGTCGGAAACGTAAAACAAAAAATAAACGCGATAAAATCCGTTAAATTCGTGGTATTTCAAATAATAAATAATTTTAATTTATACTAGCATAGTTCTTTTCATACCATGGCCCACTTACATAATTAACTTAATCATAGTTATGAAGTTCTGTGGGGTTTTCCCCGCACACTGAAAATACTATAAAAACATATAAAAAAACATCAGTTTTCATTGCTCATCCCAACTTTACATGTAGGTATGGCGCAGAAGTTCGACGATCTTATATGACTTCCTTGTCGGAATGGATGAACCATAAAATTGAGAGAATAAATTTGAATTTAAAATTGAAATGGTTTAGTTTGGTGTATACAGAATAAGTAGATATCCTCTGATTATTCTAGTTAAAATATTCGCGTAAGGAAAATAAACTTATTAAAAGCGAGGCTAGTTACATTATGCAAGCTGTAGTTCAGCAGAGAAGATAGGATTTACATCCTTAATATGAAACTTTACGCCAAGATATTTGACAATTTATGCCCGAGTTTTATCCCTAGACCTGCCTCGTTTGTAAGCAATATTGATTTTATTGTTTCTTATCAAATTCCAAGGAACTAAAACTATTAAAGATATATAAAACAAGACAATGTATTTCTCACATATTCATCACAATTTTCTTACCCAGTATTGAGGTTACACGAAAACGTTTTTTTTCTCTAAAGCTTTATAACCCAATCGAGGTACAGGTGATTCAGAAAACGTTTAGTTTATATTTGACGTTACAGTGTAGCCTGTCTGAATTATGCTGTATAGCCCGTTCAAATATAGAATAGATTTATGAATTGCCTATACTGTGATCAGACTACAGTCTATAGAGTTAATTGTTGTAAAAGAAAAGTCAACTAGTTATGATTACCTGTGACTTTATTATTAAATCTGATTTTATTATTTGTCAATAATAGACACTAATCGTTGCCGTTTTTCTAAAGGGAAGTCAGTAGGAATCAGGTTGTATGGATTCTTTGCCACTCTATATTATAGAGTGCTGACAGCACGAGCACGATGACTCGCAAGTCAAAATATCATTCATTATCCGGTCAAGTAAGCTGGTTGTAACTCCCCGTTCAGTAGCACAGTGTCAGCAACTGGAAAACGAAAGTGGCGCGTGTGTTGTTCGCGTCGTCGTGAATTATTGCGCGAGTTGTTGCGACCGGCTTCAAAGGGCCGACTCTGTCAACAGCGTCGCTTCAAACAGTTTTTGTGTCGTATTTGCACATCTGATGCCATGTGGGTCGATATAGTCTTGGAAGCTTTAAGGGGGAAACCACTGTGAAATCGCAAAAACTAGCCACGTCGGGTTTGTAGGAGCTTGTGTTTATATATTATTGTTAACTCGTATTTATAAGGTGATTCAGAAAGGGCATACTAACCGTTGAAACCGCGATTCTTTAGTGCATGGATGAAAACATCATTTTGTTTCCAAAAAAATATAATTGTGATATTTGTGAGCAAATTGTATTTTTTTTTAAATTGACGTATCGAAATTCTGACTTCAAATCGTAATTACAAATACGCTAAAGCAGCGCACGTTTAAAGGCTAGTATGCCCTTTGTGAATCATCCTGTATGTCGCAAATTGTCTCTATAAACGCCCATCAGATACTCTTTAACAATGTTAATTGTTAACTTTTTATATTTCTGAACAAATCATAAAATAATCCATATAAATCGTAATCCCGAAGCGTTATTACATGTACCCTATGAGGAGCACCCTACTGAGTCCTCTATTTTATATCCGGTGACTTTTCAGTATTCTCAATTTATAAAAATATTTATAGACGCGAGTCGCATCCGATGAATGTTACCAGAAGAACAAGACACAAAAGTCTCACAAACTCTAGCATGTGTATTACGAACGTCCCACCGCTTTCGTTAAATAATTACATCCAGCAAGCCAGACTTCTATCGGACATCCGAATTGCCAAGATCACGTCCGCTACTTACGGCCTATTGTATTCCCTACTATGGATACAATCAATAGACCTACTCTCCTAAAAATAATTCTGACAACAGAGACAAAGCGCGGCATAAACTAGGAAATGACGTCAGCACTTATGCCTCCCTGTCTCTCGTCTAACAAAACAAACCTTACCACTATTGAAAGAAAAGCAACAATAAAACACATCAGCCTTTATGACCTATTCTTTGGTAGACTGTCTCTATGGACCTGCTGAATGTATGTTGAGTTAAAAACTATTCAGCTACAGTTCAAATATTAAGACGACCTACCTAAAGAACAAGGCCTTTGCGATCAATTGGTGAATCTATAACAAGCATTTAAATGCCGTGACGTTATTTTTTCGACGGATTATTTTAAACTGCTGTACTGGACCTTTATTTGACTAAACTGAACTTCATCAAACTGTGAGAAATACAAACCGCAGCGTTTCAAGTCCACTATCTATTAAATACACTAGTTTTTCACGACTTGGCGTAGTGCGAATGGTAGGCCTAAAATTATACAAGAAGATTTGTTGCTTAATCATAAATTATACATACTTAAACGCGATTAGCGCTCAAGACACTTTACAATAACGGAGAAAATAAAAAAAAACATCTATGTTAATGCCATGTATGTCGACTATATAGGAGGGAGGAAAGTGCCTTCCATTAAGCAGGCCTGCGGGGGGTCCATAAAGCCATTACCACTAGTGACAATTGGACTTAGTCGAGTGGGCATTAGAGGGCTGTTAGTACAGCTGGCTGCCACGATTGATAGGCGGTCGTAAACTACACTCAGAGCTGAGCGGGGAATTACGTTGCCTAAGTTTCCCTTTAATTGCGCCGCAGATTTATTGTGTTGTACAAAAATAAATAATCTAAAGCCAAGGACCTACAGAATCACCTTCTTTTAAGGCCTTTTCAGCATGCAATATGAACTCTCCATATAATGGTACAAGGCCAAAGAAGACATTACCTTTACCAACACACTTATCCGTATTTATCACTTAATACGTTTCAAATTCAATGATTTAGCAGCTGAATAGTTCAGGCCTAATGTCTTTCATAATGTACCACCAATAGCCCAAATGTAGCACATGTCGAGATACGGCCGGATCGGTCTGGATAGACCCGGATTTGGGTCATGTCTGTAGATTTTATCGATATTCGGGTCCAAGCATACAAACTTGGGTATTTGAGGCGAACACTGGTTCATGTTGACGGTGAATCGTGAGGTAATCTTGGAAACGATGTCGGAACGCTAATAGTTTAGTTGGGGATGGAATATTGAATAGTAATACAGCTATTCACCCTAAACTCTGTGTTGGTACCTATAGGAAAGTAACCGGTAACGCCTGGTGTAATATAATTTGAGATACGTATTTTTTTTAAGATGCAAACTCCAGGTCAGCGCGCCAAATTCAAAATTTCGACGGTATTAAAATTATTTTACGAAAAATTTAATTTTGTGGTTCGTTATTTTTTATTTGCGACTGCGGCATATTTTGATGTATTTACTTATCTATGTGCTTCCAAATAAAATTGAAATGAAATAACACTTCAAATGTAGAAAAAAAGGAATTGTACAAACTTTGGAGTATTCTATTGCTTTAAGAATTTTTTATGCAAACTTATTACATCGAGACATCTATTGCACAATGCCAATGTCGCCACAAACTAAATTAAATCGTCCCAATTGTTCGATATCAATTAAAATCCATCGAAATTTTGAATTTTGCGCCCGGACCTGGCGCTTCCACCTTAATAATTATCAGATACATAATCTTAAGGCAAGCATGGGGCAGTGTGACCAACTAGACCCTATACCCTACTTAGGAGGTACGTAAATCTTCTTAGCACACTAAACCCAGAGCGTTTTAAATCGATGTGCAATACATCCAACCTGAGGAGTATATCAGGCAACATTATAGATAAGTGTGTGACTTCCTAGTAACCTTTTTAAGACATGGCCGCACCTTAGCACCCTCCAATTACATCGGCCACGGATAAAGAGGCGCTACGCGATTAGACACATCGGGTTGGATCGGCAATCCTCGTGTCGGCAATACGTGGCCAGAATACTTGCACGCGACGATTTGTATCATACATGGACCGTTAACTAAGAATTTTAGGTTATAATATATTATGTTTCTCTTTCATTTGGTAAGTATTCGCTAAGTTTAGTCATACTAAAATAATTAGACAAATTGGACTATCTGAAAGAAACTGCATATTCCTAGGAATAGGGTAACCATGTATGCGGTTCTCGAAATTATTTTTACATTTCATTTGGATCAAAATTGGATGTCTCTAATCTATTGTATGTATACCTCTTATTTTAAAACAGTTGACCATTGAGTGTCCTGCTAGCTCTTCTCAGGGGAATAAACATCCCACACCGGTGGTGGAATCTAGCTATTTAGTTTTTTTTATTCTAGAAAAAAATATTTTAGATTGAAACCTCCCATCTATCTATCAGCTAAAGGCGCACGCACACCGTCATAAAATATATTAAGTCACTGTACCATGAGTCAAACACACTATTGCCGAGTTTTACAAAAATATTCTTGTTTTTAATTACTCACATTTATTTTATAGGCTTCACTTTTATTTTATTTTTCAGTAATAGATCCTTAAATGAGGTTCGCTGGGGTAGTTCCGTCGACTGCTCGTTCAGTTAATAGAGTCTGGCATCCCGCCAATGTCTGAAGCCGACTTACAGCACTCATGTTTAAAACATCATATGTAGATGTTGTAAAATACGGACTTTTGGAGAGGCTGCAAAACATGATCAGAAATATTTTATGAGTGAAGCTATTTACCTGCTAATGACATTTAATGGGGGTATTTTTCTATAAGCACTGGCATTAAGAGAAAACTTTTGCTACTGATCTCTTTATTTTATGATTTTAGCTAGTCTTGAAAATAACAAAATACGTAAAACAGCTTGCTAATGATCTAAATAAAATATCGATTCGAAATAAAAGTATCTACTTCACTATCTCTATATTCGCGATAGGATGCAATAAATAGACCTTAAGCGGAAAAGGGAAGATCTTCTAACCAGTGGTATGTCTGGCGGGGCTGGCCGCAATGCCCCGCCAGTTCTGTTCGGGATCTTGTATATATGTTACGGTCTACAAAAACTCTCATAACGCGATTCAGAATCGTATGGAGAATCATCAGCGCCATCTGTGTATCTTGTAGCAAGGTGGCCACAGGCCTAAGGTTACTAATCTAAAACTATTGAGAAAATCTTACACAGTGTGACACCCATAGGCGCAAATAAACAGGTTTAATTAAAAAAATACTTGTATACTGTGACGAGTAACTTCTTTATCTGTCCAACGCCTTTTACTATAGCAGCCTGCCGCGAGTATGCAGGTGATTCCTTACGATAGGTACACCAAGCCTGTGACAATATGTAGCTGTTACCACCAATGTAACAAAGTCCAGAGCTGTTAAAAAGTGTTCGATAGTACATCATAATATATAACAAAAACTTCAATTTCTATTTGCGAAATGTATCGTCTTGATAGCAGTTTTAAAACCAATGATTTTGGTTATGATATAATGTATTTATCAGTTTTTAGATAAAACTGACCTGTACTTACCGGATTTCCCCTCACCTTTCATTACAATAACATACTTGTTGGGATTGTAACGATACTTTAATTTGTTAAGAGTCGTAATCAGCGTTCATTTTAGATATGGCTGTTATACCAAATTTGAGATTTCATCAAAATGTAGGTATTTTTTTTATATAAAACGGTTAACGTAAGTTGTATTTTTCTCTTATAATACCTAGCATCTCACAAGGGCTCCTGAGATGAAAAATAAAAAGAACACAGTTTCATACAACAGGTCAGCAGAATCTTTTTGCGAGACTCGGCCACGGATACCTTATAATGCCTCGGGATTTTGTGTAAAAAAACTGTTCTCTACCTAGGCTGTAATAGCTTTCGCGCAAAAAGACTAGGGATCCGGTAGGTTTTAGTATCAAAACTTGTGTGTATGTATGTATCGACTAAAAGGTTTTTTGTGTAGCGTTGAGGCCGCCGGCTGCGCTCGCTGGGCTCGCGATCTTTATGTGTTTTCATACAGCGTGTTGACATAAATAACCCAATACAGTATAGGGTGTTCTGCACGAAGCGATTCCTTCATATTTTATTCGGGTGGAGGGTATGTTTTTACACAATTTGTTGCTGCGTCAGTACAGGGATTTTGGTGGTCGGGATTTGTGAAATTATATTTTATGAAACTTTGATTGGTGAAAAATAAAATGTGTGAGGACCGTACTTTTCACCACAAATACCCGAGAGATTTCCACAAAATATTTAGGTGGGTACATTATGACCTACGGTATGACCTTACAGCCGGTCGTGGCCGCGTCCTATATAAGGTTGCTACAAGCTTGAGGAGCGTGAGTTATGGCCTATACAAAAGTGGCCCTGAATAACGTGCATAACAGAAAATGGGTAAAAGTCCTTACAGTTATATTTATCAACAGAAAAATTTAAAAACATTATTTTTTCACACTGTATATAATACAGGTATAACATTGAGAGGGATCAGTACAGAGCCTTTGAAACTATTAGAGATAGAAATATATGTTCTAGGGAACCATGTCATCGAATTTGGAGATAAGAAAAACTCCATTTATAGATTAAAAAAAAACGGTTACACGTGATTCGGGCATCAAACCCGGTAATTTTGAAATAAAAAAGCGTTGTTTTTTTTAAATATAGAAATTCAATTTTTCTTATCTCCCAAATCGACGACATGGGGTTCCTTTACAAATAACTGTGAACACCATATATAACAAGTTTTCATCTTTAGAAACCTTTTTAGAACGTACAACTTTATTTTAATAAATGATGGTGATAAGCAAATTATTTAAAATTCATACTTCATCGACTATATTTTGCTCATATTTCTTAATCTACAGAAAAAAAGTATCAGGCTCATATAATACGCAAGGGATTGGCAACAGCGACAATCCGCCGGAGATGGGAAGCGCACCAACCGTTCACAAAACGAGATAAACGCACGACTTCCGAAATCGATCGGCTAATACCCGTGAATATGTACGGTGAATACACAAGCCCCAATGCTTGCGAGTTTATGAAAACATTCCGTGACTTGAAAGGAAATCTTTTGATACGAAGTAGCAAGTTTGGTAGCTTCAAGTTTAAGATTAGCTAACTTTAATCAAGTGAGGATATATTCATAAAACTTATATGATATTTCAATTTGTATAGGGCTAAATATCTATGGACCTATGTGGATGGATTAAATATATAATAATGTAATAGCAAATAGATATCTAGTCTCCAATTAGGATGGTTTCCTAGTCCTTCGTTTGTGAATGTTCGTAAAAATATTTTTCTTTTTAATATAAAAATAAAGCGCCCACAATCTCTCTAAAGAATCATATTAAACCGCCCTTTCGTGTCCTATTGCTGGGCTCGGGCCGCGCCTCAGTGCGAGCGAGTTTCAGTGCAGGTCTTCACACGGCGGACTTCACACGTCTTTAACAAACTAGTTAGGAAGTTTTCCTCACGATGTTTACCATGTAGCCTACCTTGTACCTACCATGTACTCTGTTTATTACAATCACAGTTAAAATTACATATATATATATATATATATATATATATATATATATATATATATATATATATATATATATATATATATATATATATATCATATCATAATAATAATAACGCAATTTCTTAGTTGGCTGTCCAGTGGGGGGTCGTTAGAGCTGTATGCTCCAGGAGTGGAAGTGTTAAAGTGCATAACGCCGCGAGTAACCACGGGAAGCAGCGCAGCACACCTCTCTACACCCCTGAGTCGCTCGCGCCAGTGTTGCCCCTTATCGTCTTATATGACGGCATTTTTAGGGGGGCCACCTAAAGAGCGGCAAGTCGCCACCTGTCAATGGTAATTAGATAAAAGCTGATTATAACAGGTGTCCGCAACCCTCCCAATATTCCCAACCCATATTCATCCAATCCTCAATCCATAGTCCCAATTATCATTCCATATTCCTGCAATAAGTTCTCCGCCTGTTGAGGTCAATTCGCTGCTTATGCTATTATTTTCAGTAGTTTATCCTGGCAGGTGGCTAACATAACATTCAAATTTCTCAAAAAGGGCCTCTACATGTTGGACCCATGTCCCCGCGCAAACCTTCCAAAGATCCGGGTATAGCCCGTGTGGAGAGACATAACACAATTTCAGTCATATCAAAATGTCCTGACATTCACCGTTGTACAGCGTTGTATAGTCGACCACATTCTAATACACAGATCATTCCTAAAGGTATAGATCCCTAATGAGAACCTTAGCTGATATTCTGAATGATTTACTTTGTGTGTATGATAAGGTAAACAAGATCGAACTAGCGTCATATTGTGATAACTTTAAGTTCAAATATTGATATTCCGGGATGCTGAGAACCAATATTACTAATTCTGAAATCATATCCTATGTGATTCGTAGTTAAGTGATAGATTTGATTTCGTATAATAGATTATCACACATGTGTTGTCTTTAAGTCGTCTCCAATCAAACTCATTACAAAACCGTGTTCACGTTAATCTGAAGAGAACATCTCCTCAGCGGTGTCGGTTATTAGCTTCCTTAATGAGCCACTGCTCCGGCGCGGCGGCGAGGATATTGATATTCTATTCAACCCTCAAATTATTATTGGGCTGAGAATATTTATGTTAGCGATTTACTTCAACACCAAAATTATACAAGTTATAATTTATCCATTACAATACATTTTCATACTTCAATGAATTAATATTATTTATTATCAGCAAGCAGTTGATTCAACTGGTAAATGCCTGTATCTTGGTATACAACTGGTAAATGTCTGTATCCTGTTAAACAACTGATAGATGCATGTATCCTTTTAATTATGAGGTATGAGTTAGAATTAGCATTCTTTTAGTTATGGCTAGGATTTGAAGAAGTTTTAATAATTGTAGTTACTTAAAAAAGACATTGTAATCAACCAATAATTTAAGTCTTAACCGTTTGATCGCAAATAAGGTATATGATGGCAGAGATGTTGAATTAGATGATACGTAAGAAGGAATACGGAGATGAGAGGTAACCTGTGATAACACAGCAAATTACAGTTCCATCGAGCTCGCACCGCTCAGCGTTGCGACTTGCGATGTCAGTATTTGAGTTACTGTTATTACAGATTGCTAATATTTTCTAACCATTTTGAGCTCATGAGATGTTTTTCTTGCAAACAAAAACAAGTTTTAAGTACATACTCGTAATAGCAAAACAATGATACCATGCTAGACGTCCTTTTATGAAGGTAATAAAAGATTAACAAAAAACATCTACTTTCTTCGACTTAAAAGTTAGCTTCAAAACAATAAAAGCGCCAGACAGAACCATCTTAGGGCGTGCTCAGAAAAATATAACCATTAGAAAATACGACAGAACGCCTGCTGAGATTATGAGTCTTATAATTTAGTTTTAATTTACTCCAGCTTTCGTAGTAATATGCAATTTAATTTCAAAATGAGAGCGTTGCAGATACATCTATTGCTTCAAATATAAATTACAACTTTAAATGAAGTCGTTAGACGGCGCATATTTAGGTTATGTAACGAAAAAATGTGTAACGCGCAAGCACAATTTGTTTTAAAAATTTAACTTAAAATTCTGTACGGTGGTAGAGTAAGTTGTTAGATGTGAGAATTATGTACAGTTTTGCATAGTATTACTTTATATATAATAAAACAAAAAGTTTAAAATTACTTAATAAACATACTCGAAATTTGTGTACCTCTGCTTACCTCTTTGGGCAAAAAGGTGTGATGGTGTCTAAGTTATTCGAGAATCACAAAGCGATCATTAACATTGTGTGATTTCGTTTCAGTTTCAGTTCTATCATACCGATGTATTTTTACGCTTACCTAATTAGTAACTTCTACTACTACGAACTTTGTTGCTAAAAACTAACTTTGGTAATAGCAGTTGGAAAAAAAAATGGTGCTTGAAACATGGCAGCTCTTGGAATGGCTCATTAGCCGCGGAACAGCCCATGCGAGGCGGACGAGCAAACACCCACTTTTGCCTTCCATACTCATGTGAGCACCTGGGCGATTGTAGAAACTTTGTTGCTATTTTTATTTAGAGACGATTTCAAATTCATATTGGACCCAACACAGTGCCAAGGCGTTCACATAACGTATAGTCATCTTTCCTATAAATATTGTGATACTTAAAAATTGATGGATCCATCTATCTTCCATGTATGTAAATGTGAATGTTTCTTTGTTTATCCCGTGCGTCACTTGTAAATAAACCAGCTACGTACGCCTTTGCAATTAACAGTTCAGAAGCGAAATTCTGGCTCAGAAACATTGCCTCAGTTATCTCGAACTTTAGCGTAACTGAAAACTAAAATTACCAACCCAACTATTTATAAGAAACTATATAGGTGAGGAGTCAGCGTTTCCTAGCACCCTTCACCACCCCTGTGGGATTAATTAATACACAATTCGTAGCAGAAGGTACCGTACACAAATTACTTAAGGTTGGATTTAGTTTGGCAACGGCGTTGCGTAATTATTGTAATTATAGTAATTGCTGAGTTTCGCGAGAAGGCTTTCGTTAGTTAAATATGTCCTTAATATGATGAGTGTGTGAAGTGAGGAGCTGGGGGATCGAAATAACTCATTCGTCGTGAACTGAAAATTCTCAAATAAAAGATAATATTATGTTGATGTTATTTCAAATAATAACTTTCATGAGAACAACACATTAGTTTCAAACTTGTCCATTAAAGTTGAATCATAGCGAATATTAAATTATTATCTACTGTCATATTTACAACATAGATATGGGATGTCATACTTAAACTAGTCTTGGTTGACCTGAGCTACGCCATTCGACGCACTGCACCTTTGCGGGATGTTTCGGTAAGTCTCCTAATTATGGGCACACCCAGAATTAGGGACACCCTAGGATCACCGCAGTTCATTATACGGTACATATCCTTTACCCAGTTTGAGAAAACACAGTCGGTGTAGTTCGTCCGGCGTTACCTATTTACATATTTCCCTTATCCCCCTATCCTATATCTAATATAATAGATATATAACAATGTAGTAGCCCACTATGATGAAGAACGTCTAGTAACGGCCAAATTAGTTTAATGCACATTGGAAACAAAGGCTGATACGTACAACTAACTTCATAAAAAAAAATACTCCAAAGAAAAAAATGCTGTAGTAATATGTTACAATCTGAGGTATTCTTTTCCTCTTCTTAATTAAAGGTACTTGGCTCTTTTCATACCAACCAATCCGCTAACCTCTAAGCCTAGCAAACGCTCTATATTCGCCTGGGAAAAATACTTCTACATCACGAAATCACCCAAAATATTTGCATAAAGATACATATAGCCTTTCACCTGGGTTAAGCGGCCATGGTGCCCATAGCCGGGTCAGCGATCAAACTACATTATGGCTTCAGATTACCAGGATGGCCCTCGGACCGACGAGGCCAGTGGAGGCCCGAACAATGTTCCCTAATGGCAACATAACACTCACCATGGAAATGCGGTAGTTAATGCAAATTATAGTAACACAGAATGGAGAGAGTTCTTTAATTAAACTGTAATGGTTGGTCCTAAGACTAATTTACTAATGTTATAAGACAATTGGTAATTTGATTACACCCCATGCGATAGCTCGGTCCGGTCTTTATAGATGCCTTAATTATAACATTTACCCTTCGTCGTACTTGAGAGAGCACGTTAAGCTGGTCATGATGAACTCTCAAGCCTGAAAATTTCGACAAATGGTCCTTTAGGTTGTCCGGTTGTATGGTTGGGTCTCAAAGAGTCGTTGAACATGATCTGCCAAATCAAAGTAGATGCATGTTGCACATTTCAAAATTCCAAATAATGTATGATACACAATCGACTTCTTTACGTCATGATGCTATGGTGTTTACTCCAGGCGTAGTTAAAAAGTGCCCGGATTTGTCCGTTGATAAGAGAGTATTCCACCTAGTACTGACAAGATTATTTGAACGAATACTTAAATAGGTATTTAAGATTTATGGAGTGAATTTTATAAAATATCATAACATAACCTATAAAGGATAAAATTTTTGAATAATTATCATAAGTATATATCACTACTTAAGATAATTATTCCATAGAATATAAGGAAAATGTATGAAATAGTAGCAAGTGACTATGATCAGTTGATGGTATGTACCTACCTACGATTGAGCTACTGGCATTGACTCAATTAACAATGCTTACTATGTTCAGCTTTGTTTTTTTCTCGAGATATTACCAACTGACCTTCAATCCAGGCTCATCTCTATCGATATGCAAAATTTCATCGAATTCAGCTAAGGTAAGCTAATTAGCTACATGGAATAAGAAAGAATATAATATACTTAGGCAAGATTACGCCCTAGTACATATAGTTTATGTGTAGTTAATTTATAAATCATTACCATCTAATGTGTGTAATGCTAATTATTCATAATATTACTTAGGTACTTATTTAAAATATTGCCTAAATCTAACATAGTGAAATTGACGCGCGAATTCTGACTGACGTTTGACCTATCTACACAAAACAATGTAATAAGTAGATACCCACGTACTACAGTGGGTCAGTTATCCTATTCAACTAATACAATTAGCGGCCACTTGAGGCTAATAACTTCGATATAATCCGCACACAATGTCATAAGTATATCGATACATAAACTGACGCGGTAATCCGCAAAACTGACGGAAACTAATTGTTTATACATACATATTATATCTAGACGACGTTGTTTTTCAGTGAGAGTGGAGCACAAAGACCTTGATATAGTATTTAAGAAAGTGTTCACTTACCGATTCGGGTAGCAGCTGTGTTGAGCGACGACGGCGAGTGACCAGGAGGTTATTCGGTTGGTGTTTGGTGGGTCGCGGGAGCACGTGCGTCGCGCTCGCTGGCCGGGCGCCGACTGGCTGCGTCGATCGATACCTCAGCCATTGCTGCGTTACGTTTCGTTTACACCAAATTCGAATATAACTTTTTTATAACTCACTTTTTTAGGCAACGAAATCATTGGAAAATTAGGTTGATGTGAAATCGAGTGTTTTCTTTTATCGGTGGCTATTATTTGCATTGGTAGGTCACAGCTGATAAGACTCACGGATAGTGCACGGTGCACAGTGTGCCGCAGTTATGAATAGCTCTATTTGGATTCGCAATAATTTTAATGAGAGCTTGGTAGGCTCAGTGGTTCGAGCGTAGGCTACTCGGCTCACCGCACCGGGTTCGATTCCCGTCTGGGCAACATGCGTCAATGGTTTTTTCGTAATTTTCCCCTATCTAGCACATGCTTGTTTAGAAGCTTAGATGTGACGTAGCCTCTTGCAATATGAAGTCACTTTTTGAATGCATTTGTAGTAGTAAATGTAACATTTTCCCTTGTAAATGGTCGATAGACTAACATGTTCTGGCCATAGTATTTTTTATAATGTGTGCGTGAGTGCATGTGTTTTTTAATCATTATGAATTTGAACTTAGAATTCTCTCTAGTAAAATAATATTCTCAATTTTGGTGAAATTTTAGTAACTCAAGAGTTTGACTTTATATGAATCAACATCGGATTAGATAGATCTTCTGAAGCATTATATAGATTACCTCTATCATCTCTTTTTATTGCAACGCGAAGAGCCAAACTAAAGCCCTGTAATCAAAATGAGTAAAAAGAGTTAAAGTTAACTACAAAAGCGATTTAAAAGGTTAAGTATACAACCACATGGGTTAATGTATCGCCGTCAGTGCGAGGCCAGAGCAGTATATTCCCAACTGCGCATTTACAAGTAGCTTACTAGTTGCAAGCCTGTATTTTATGCTCTATTGTAGGAAATAGGTGCTCGGGGTCCGAGGGTTCCGAAAGAAAGCATGTTTAGGTTTTTAAATGGTAACGAAACACAAACTTCATTTAGCAGAGTAGATTTGTGTGTAATTTCAACACATTAACTGCGTGATGGTGATACCAAATACTTCTAGAAAATAAACAAATCGCAGAAAGCTTGATATAAATATTTTGTGTAATCTACACGTATGTTGTTTTTTAAATCTCTTGTTTTTACTCATCATTATTATTTATAGCCAGTCATTATTAGCAGTTACCTACCACATAATTTATATAATTAAATGCCCAACAAGGTGGACCGATGATATCACACGCGTTGCAGGAAGCCGGTGGTTGCGAGTGGCGGAGGACCGTGATGTGTGGAAGTCAATGGGGGAAGCCTATGTCCAGAAGTGGACGTCTTTTGGCTGATAGCATAGCATAGCACATTTTACGTTATTCAAGAATTAAGAAAGATTTATTACAATTCGTTTGTCGTTGTGGATGCTCCTCAGCACCTACACAGCTAAGTGTGCGCTCTGTTAAGTCTTTGTACGCTTCACATTTGTCATTGTCCCGCACATGTCGCTTTAAATGTATTTTCAGAGCATCAGGATGTACTGGCACGACTAGGGAATGAACTGCATAGTTGTATTTTAACTAATGCAGTTGCTAGAGGCTAGCGCAGTTTTGTAGTTATTCATAAATTTATAAAAGAAGCCCGCAATTCTGCGTGAATATAACTTAACTTACATAAGAAGTTTTCTAAAAGCCGGTAACATACGCCAGCTTCCAAAGACAAGCTTGGTCAAAGTCTCGATTCTTGAACGAAATACTATTTTTAAAAGAACATTTATACTTATGAAAATATTGTTAACATTTTTACATGGAAAAGCTTACGTAAGTACCTACATCCTGTAACTACATAAAAATCTTGACAAATCTATCCATTGAGATGATATTGCGAGCAAAATAATTGCAAAATATTTCAATGTCCGCTCCAATATTCCACACCTGGATGCTGAACTCCGAACAAGCTGTAACAACAGCGCATCGATCAAACTTGTGCCTAGAGACGCCGCGACTCTGTTCAGCGCTCACTACTAGCAAACTGTTACAGAGAAGCACTTTGTTGATACAAGTGGAATGTGCTCATTAAAATTTGTTAAAGTTTTAAGTAAAGCAAAATTTACTAATACTATACCTGGAGTGTACCATCAATGGTTAAATTTAACTACAACTATAGTAGATTTTGTAAGATTCTCTTTAGATTTGAGCGTAGTTAAATTTAAAGGTGGATTGCATTTTTAAATAGATACTCTTACGATAAGTATTAGCAAAGTTCGGTAAGAAATGAGTCTTCAAGATTTTCTAATTAAAAAGTTCGAGAATTGGCGACCCAAAGAACCAGAAGTAATGTGCAAGACCAAATACTCTGTCACTATGAATTGGGCTCAGGGAGAACCGTTTGGATTCCTAGCGGATAAGCTGCTGTATAAGATTGAGAAAAATAATAAGTTACCGCCGTGGATTACCGTTTATAGGTAAGTTCTAATGTTGACTTTGCCTCAAGACTAAGTCTATCTTCTTCATAATATATAATGGTTACAATGCTCTAAGTACTGTTTTTAAAAACTTTCCAATAAAAAAGTAATATGTTCTTTTGTTTTTCTTAGTGGCGGTAAAACAACAAAAGAAATAGACAACTTGGCTCCAAGACATCCCCACAAATTTCGTCTTAAAGTTATACTTAAAACAACAGCTGTTCCTACCCTCGCAGACAGAGCAATACAGTTCTATGGAGATGAGGAAACTGTTTATGAGAAAATGAAATATATTGAGGATTATACCAAAGCATTTAACAACGAACAAAGTGGGAATGATTGGAATAATATTAAAGAAGGCGGTAATTGTGGTGCTGGTGAACGTATAAATGAGCAGAATGAATTGGATCAGCTTGTTAATGACAAGATGTTTGGAGATAGTGAAATAGGGTTAGTTTCATGTATGTTATTGCAAAGTTACAAGTTAAAAACTAATGAACATAAAATGATGACCGTAATCCTCAAACAGCTAGTCAGAATAATTCCAAACAAAGAATTAGGAGGACTGCATATTATGCATGTGAATATCTATCTATCTATCAGCCGATATGCACGTCCACTGCAGGACATAGGCCTCCCCCAACGACTTCCACACATCACGGTCCTCCGCCACTCGCATCCACCGGCTTCCTGCGACGCGTGTGATATCATCAGTCCACCTTGTGGGGGGCCGTCCTACACTTCGTCTTCCGATTCGTGGTCGCCATTCTAGAACCTTCCTGCCCCAACGGCCATCGGTTCTGCGAGCTATGTGCCCTGCCCACTGCCACTTCAACTTGGCAATTCTTTGAGCTATGTCGGTTACTCCAGTTCGTCTACGGATCTCTTCATTTCTGATTCTATCGCGTAGCGAAACCCCGAGCATAGCTCTCTCCATTGCGCGTTGAGCGACCTTGAGCCTTCTTATGCGGCCCATAGTCAGCGACCTGCATGCATGTGAATATAATCATCAAATAAGTTCCTAAGTGTACTCTGCAAGTCAAAGATAATTAAAATTTCCTGCGTTTTAGAGTAGTTCAAATGAAATCGGAAGCTCATCCATGGCTGGAGTCGCAGTGGTCCGGTGAGATGTGGACCAACACCGACACGGACGGCACTTCCATCATCTGTTTCTGCATGGCGGTCCGCTGCGGATACATGAAACAGGTATACGTCGCGTGCTATATATATATATATGCTATATATTACACGAGTTAATTCCCCCATCTCCATTCTGTCATCGGTCGACAAGACGCACGGACAAGTGTCATCCGTACACTGTGGACATTCCTTCGGTACGTACTAAGCGGTTTGCTTCTACTTTCATCGAGCGAACTGCCAAGGAATGGAACACGCTGCCGGCGTCTTTGTTCCCCGTCGACTATAATCTGGGTGTTTTCAAGTCGAGAGTGAACAGGTACCTTCTAGGCAAGTATGCTACATCGTAGATCTCATCGTCACTTACCATCAGGTGAGATCGAGATCAAATACTTGCCTATACTGCAATAAAAAAAAATAAAAAAAAATATATATTGTTACTACTAAATGGTAATAAGTAATTGAAGAGGCTTTAGCTGCAAATCAGCGCCAATCTGAGCTAAACGCCTTTCAACAACACTCATACTGAGGTGAACATTACTTACCAATGCCTATCTTTTTAGACAGTAAGTAATGAAATTTATCATTACAAATATCCCCTTGAAACAAACAAGAAACTCTATGCAAATGTTTAAAGTATATAATGTACGGGCTGAGTTCCCTTAAGCCGCCATCAACTCTATGGGATATTTTATGTTGTAGCTAAAGTTCATTTGTGGATTCTACCTTTCAGGTCCAAGGCATGCTGGATGAGAGGCCAGACTTGCTTAATGTTATAAATTCCAGCAATGGATTCACTCCGCTTGCGACCGCTGTCAGAAAAGGTACTTTTAATTGATGGCTTGGATAGAATACATTTTGACATAATTTCAATCCAATCCATCCATGAATGGTCTATCGCTTAAAAAATGCAGACTGCATCCTATGAAATAAATTAAGTACTTTCAATTTATGATCCCCCAGAGAGACTAGGAGTCAAGCGTGCGCCATTTTGTAACTTTTATTTATACGGCAGTGGCGAATACTTACATGTTCATAATTGCCAGGTGACATAAACACAGTACGCTTCCTCCTGACGGCTGGTGCTGTCATCGACCAGGCGTGCTCCACCGGACAGACGCCACTACATCTCGCGGTTTTCGCGAAAAACGTACCAATCGTAGAGCTACTGCTCGATAAGGGTGCTGATTTTCAGGTGACGTTTTATGTAGAATAAGCAGGATATTTAATACCGAGTGCGATTGCGCGATTTCCACCTACCCTCCGAATGCCAACCAATCGGTCTACCACTTACCTCCAGTAGACACTAAATAGGCTTTAAGCTGCACGTAATGACTATGATAAATATAAAAATGACCACCAGCCAATCCTGACTGAATCATTGAGCCGCGTATCTTCAACTGGGCGGTGAGCTTTACTGCAATATGCTTTCAAAAGGCGTGTATTCTACATGACTTACGTATGTCGATTATGCTGACAAATTTGATTGTAACGTTTCATGTAAGGAGGAGTATTTCAGGCAGTCTGCCAGGCGATCGCAATTTGGCACTAGTTTGTAAGTTTTTGCTTCTGTAGTATTCCACTAAATTATTTAGAAATTTTAAATAGTGACTAGTTCTGTTTATCTATAGGTCATTCATTAATGATATTCGTATTCATGATCGTAGAGTATTAATACATATAAAGTAATTAATATTATATTTATTTAGGTTAGTGATTTGAATGGTTTACACGTGGAACACTACGCAGTTGACTCGGGTGATCTGAATATGCTTTGCTATATAATGGATAAGGGTGGAGACATCAAGGTGGAGGATAATAATGGATGGACACCGCTATTTAGAGCACGTTAGTACCTTATTAAAGGCAATAAAAGTCTTGAAATAATATCCCTGTGTGGACTTCTTACTATGGCTTTACCCACAGTTTGCCAAGGAGCTAAAACAGAAATAGTAGAGGAACTGATTGTCCGTGGCAGTGACGTCAATGTAGTAGATAAAGCTGGATTGCCGCTAACTTCAGTTGGAAGACTTCTCACGAACAGACAGTACGTAATTGTTTTAAATGCATTGTTCTATAGAAACTCAGAAAGACGCCTTTAGATCCACAGACGATAAAAATGCTTATTATTTGACAGCGGCCGCAACCGTGACTCGGTTCTGCGGCTCGTGGACGTGAATTATCCTCACGAGGTGGCGCTGGCGAACTTCACGCGGCTCACTAAGAAGATATACAATGTGCGCTCTTTGCTCAAGCTGCCTGGTCTTAGTAGCAAAGCTAACCTCAGGAATTGAGCATCATCTTTGACAGGCCACCCGCGAAGCTCTATCAACTTACTAGTTGCAGTTTTATTATAATTAATAGTGAGTAAAGGCTTTTTTCACATAGGTAGACAAAATAATAATTAAACACATATAATTAAAATATAAAACTAGGTTTATTAAAGTATTAAAAATATTTACAAAATCCTTAAAATCTAACGGAGTATTGAATTGCATTATGCGTGTAAAGTGGTAACAGTGTGATTGAGAGTTCAACAAGAGTCGGACCCGGAGGCAGACCCAGAGGAGCGGGAGATAGAAACTACATCAGCGAGTGTCCCACAGCCTTACGCTTATCATAATTTAAACACGAAATGCATTAAATGGCAAGCCCTAATCAATTTCATCCAATAAATAAGTTAAATTATTATAATTTAGAACGTTTTCAGCCATAACGCTAGTAATACTATGTGTGTCGTCCAATGAAGTCTTATGTTGCTGGCAGACGCGGCCGCCTGGTGGGTGTCAAAGTCTATTTGATTCTTGGGCATGCTGTGACCGTTCGTTTTTACCTCTTCAATCTCACCTCTTTCAAATTGAGTTGTTTTTGTATCTCTTTTGCTTCTATTATCGGAATCTTCGTCAAGATCATCTTCGTCATATTCTTCTACATCTTCATCATCATCAACATCCTCATCATTGAGTTTCTCATCGTCGGTAAATTTTTCCGTGTCTTCGACATTTTCACTGGCTTCGCTTTCCAAATCAAGTTTACTGTCATCTGGTTTATGAACATTTACGAGTTTCAGATGTGTTGTTCTCGTATCTGTAGTGAGTCCTTTGGTTATAGAGGCTTGCGCATCCTTGCTTATATGTGCAGCCACAGGCGGCGGAATATCTCCTTTGAAGGGCCCAAATTGAGGTGTTTTGAGTAACTGTTCAGAATTAGCTGGGAGCTTAGCGGAAAACAACTTTGTGTTAGATTTATTTACATCCGGAACGCTAGTCAGCGTTGCAGCCGATACAGTTTTACCATCATACGTGGTAAATGTTTCCCCAGTCATCGACAATTTTTGGGAATGTTCTTTAGGCAGCTTTGGATCGGGTGGTAAATAGTGCGGACTTATCTTATCTGACTCCATCATTAAGTCACTAGATATATCTTTCTCAATATTCTTTTTACTAAACAGTGCATTAAGCTCGCTCTCCGTTTTAACGTACACTGGGTGCGGTCTATCTTCTTTCGCGTGGTTACTTGGAAATACTTCTTTCGTTTTATGGTTATTTGATATTAAATGATCCGGTGGAGATGGTATAAACATTGGTTCAAAAGATTCTGTTATTTTGTCACTAGGATACGCATGGTTCGATATGTATTGCGGCGATTCTTCATAATCTTCTTCAACGTCCGTATCCTCTCGTCTATTACTACCTTGATCGGTTTCTGCTATTCTATCTTCAGCAGCCATTAGCGGTTCCCTGATAATAGGTTTAAATCCACTTTCGACTATTATTGAATCCGGTTTGAATCCTGTATTTACAGCCGGGGCAATCGATGACAATTCTATTGATTCACCTATAAAGTCTGAAGATTTCATATTATCGTTTTGCGTTAGGTGTTCATTTTCTAATTTGAAAGGTAGACTTGGAGTTGGCTGGTAAAATACTGGTGGCGTTGTAGATGGTGTCCTAGTATCCACCTGTTTTGTTGGAATCAAGTGTTGGTCTAAAGGTGAGGGGTTGTCCAGTGGCTTGCCTAAAATAATCTGTCCTGGTTTATTCAGATACGTCTGTATAGTACTGCTGTGCTGTGCTATAGCATCTCCCGCACCTGGTAATAATATCTGACTCTTAACAACCTGATTAGCAATTATATCTGTTTGTCCTAACCTTAATGTTTGGCTGGGTTGATTCAACGTACCATGGTTAAATGGTTTTCCTATCACTATCGTCTGCACTGGACCATTGGTTGGCTTTGGTTGGTGGTTGTGTTGTTTTGGCGGTAACTGATGGAACATTGGTTTGGACTGATGTAATGGTGGTAGAGTTTTCATCGGTGGACCCCCAGGCATCGGCGGTCGGTTCATATTTGGTGGTAAACGGCTCATGAACTTTGGTGGCCCCTTTTTTTGCATTCCATGTGGGCCGTGAGGGTTTGGCAATGGTAATGGATAGCCTCCTTGGCCTTTCGGATACATAGGCGCGGGTCGACGTAACTTAATTTCAGGAGGCGCAGGCCGCCTAAACGGAGGCCGCATGTTTCCAACAGGTTTGTTCGGTCCGGTAGGTCGTAATACTGATTGTAGCGTGAGAGGCTTTTGATTTGGAGGCATCAAATAGTTCTCAGGGAGTTTCCCACCTTCGAAGAAATACTCATCATCCTCTCCGATGGGCTGCTCGGGAACAAACATCTCGTTGACATCCTCGTGTACCTGGTATTGGTTGAAATTCTGTGACACGTAAGAAGTGTTCCTCTTCATCTGGTCCTTCATCTGGGTCTCCAAACTTTCAACGGCTTGTATCACATCCTTAATCTGACCGTTAGATATCGGCAATTCATGCTCCGGTCCCTTAGTGTACTGGGTTCGCTCGGGCCCGGGGTACACCTCGCCCGTGAGGCCGCCCGCATTCTTAAAGCTACTGAAACCATCATAATTCGTTTTCGTATTGATAATTTTTTGGAGCTTCTTGCGTTGATCTAAAAAGCTTATGTCCGGCGTGACTCTGGAATGTACCTGAATAGATTCGTCGCTCTGGAGGTCGTCAGGTAGAGCAAGGCGCTCTACCAATCGACTCTCCTCACCTTCGACCTCGTCACACTCGTCCAGCACGTTAATTTTCCAGCCGAGGTGACGGTGAGTGAAACACTGAAATGGGAATCGTCATTAATATAAAAAAAAAATCAAAGCACTGATAATCTGTCACCGTCCAATAATATACATTTCAGAAGGTATTGAGATATCTCATGCACAGAGAAGGCTTGGAAGGCTGAAACATAAAACAGATAGTAAAGATTATGTACATGAAGATGATGTAAATGTTGCGCGTTGAATCATCACCCATTTACTCGTTTGTCTCATGACTAGTTGAACACCCAAAGCTGCGAGTAAATACATGAAGTCTGCGCTAGGCACCAAGATACAAGAAATGTAATTATATGAAAAAACATATGACTAATGTAATGAATTAAAGTAACGTTCAGACTGTCTTGTTGCTGATTTTGAAAAGATAGAAATTAATATTATACAATAGGTACACAAATAGGTCATGAGATATATATTATTCATATTTTGATAAAATAAAATAAAAGCCTGGCCTGGCCTGAATCTCGGCTGCTACCGAAAGGTGTACCTTATCCAACCATGCGCATGCGCACCATGCATGATGATATGAATGATATGACATGATCATTCCAAGCAGCGCTTCCTTTATATTCTAAATATTTGGCCCCTCTACTTGCACTGCTAAATTAATCTACCTAGTTTTATTCTTAAAATCGAAAGCTAGATCTGAGGACCGTGTCTGTCTCATATCACCCCACCCACCAGAATCAATTCTGCGTTTGAAATACGACCTTAATTCTGACCAAGACCTTCGATCTTCTTGAGTGATAAATTTCCATACCTGATAGTACACAGTATCTGGGGTCTTCTTATCCGGGATCCAGGTGACCACTCCAGGGCTGCCCTCCTCGCACACTAGCGTAAGCGACCGCTGGTACGCGCCGAAGCTCGGGTACTCATCAGCTTCGGGGCCATCGGTGTTGGGGGTCCAGTTGCAGAGCCGGCCTACCCCTGTGGGGGTCAGGTCGCCTGTTCTCGAGCGACGGACGCCAGCGTAGATCTCTACTCCCTGGAGAAGTTATTTTGTGATGAATAAAAAGTCGGTTTAAAAAAATACGGTGGATAAGAAGTATAGACGTCATATAAGTTTTTTTAAAGTTTCCATTAGATCTGTGTGGCTACGATGCAAGATAGTTCCAATTTCAGTTTATTTTTTATCACTGTTTCATTTCTTCGCAATCGAAGTGAAAAACGGAGTGTATAACACGTTCATAAAATCAGCAATAATATCCTCAACTTCCTTATCTACTCTCGGATAAAATTACCTACTTTATGCACATATTGTAGTATCTACTATTTAATAGCTCTAGTAATTAAAAAAAAAATTCTCGTTGGAGTCCAATATGCTTATATTAAAATTTTATTTTCGTTCAAAATACCGTTCCTTTAAAGAAAAAAGTAATAAAGTAAACACCAACCTTCTTCTCCGCATCGGACTTGTGGAAGTACCCTCCAACTGGGTCATTGGTGATGTAAAAGGGATGGTAGCGCGCCGGCACCTCAGGGTCAGAGCCACCCTCAACCACGAATGTGTACTTGCGTCCACGTACCACGTTGATCTCGGGGATCAAGAGACCGTTGATGTACCAGGATATACCCCACCCGACGTGACCTGGAAATAGTAAATTCGAAACTGGTGTTTTTAATGCCCTATTATGTGTGTAGTGACTGAGTGAATCTGATTTGAGCATGTACTAACTGGGAGGTTCAGTCAGGAATCTAACGGAGTACTGACTGGACCTCACGAAGCTGCTCGTTCATTGCCGTGTCATACACACGGTTGTATCCTTGTCATACAAAACAATTGTTTGTAATTTTTTCATCACGTGCTTTGTTAATCTTTTCAGTCTATCTCCTCGACATGGTAAGCATGCACTACTGCATGACTGCATTGTAGGCGTCCTCCATTTATACTCCTACTGACTATGTATACTGTACATAACTTTCTATCCTTTCAGTTAGTATTTTTTTTTAATTTTCATGGCTTAGATGGAAAATGATGCATAAACATATCAGAATCCGGTAATTTTCAGTATTTGGATTGTCTTACCAGTAATAGCAGGGTACCCCTGCTTGCCGCCAGTAGGTCCCATCTGTGCGTAGAACACGCCATCTGGCGGCTCGTAGCACTGAATCGCGGGGATATCCCAGGGAGTCGCCTTAGCCACGGGCTTCGGGGTCGGCACTGGGTTGGGTTTGATCACTTGTGCCTATGATCGAAAGGGGTATTAGAATATTGATGTCCAAGATAAGCAAGCTTGGGCAATGGCAGTGTTCAGACCAATTTTGTAGCTTTTCGAGGCTGCCTCAAGGATATGCCACATGCGGACTGTCACCGAGGCAAATTACAGATGACAATGCTTGTCTGAGCACAAAATCTTGCATTGTCTTACCTCGCAAGTCTGCGCGTTCGTTCTGGACACGGCCAATGACGTCATGTGTAACCCATTTAATGAGCTTTTGTTTTATATACTCACAAGTTCTTGCAGAGCGGGCTTGGCTTGTACCGTCGGGGGCTCGGGTGCGTCCTCCTCTCCCTCAGGCATCGGACAGTTCCAAACTGGGGGACGACCGAATTCCAGGAATTTGTCGCCCTATGACAGAATTAAGTACTTATATCATAACAGAATTGAAAAAGGAAAATGTCTACTTATTTTGTGAAAACACAAACAAACTTATCTTATTTTGTACTTACTCCTATTTGTCTTTTTATACTGACCTTAGTAAAATGATGGTGATAAGAAACTTCGTTCCTGGAATTGAGTGGTCCGATGGCCCAGAGTATCGGCTGGCTGGCGTTGGTGAGCACAGCGCGATCCAGCTCGTCCGCCGCCCGGAGGCTGCGCTGGTACGTCACGATGGAGTAGCCATTCACGAGCGCCGCATTCAGAAGACGGATGGAATTGGTCTTCTCCTGGGGAAACAAAGTAGAACATGTTTCAAAACAACTGTTCTTCTAACTAATAACGGTTGGATCATTTAAACAAGACTTACGGAAGAGGCATTATGGTTTGCCTGTCAGCCATAGGGGGTTCGCCTATCTATACAATAGGACTGTAATTAGTGGGAACACTTTTTTTGAAAAAAAAATATCGAGACAACAACGCGCCAACTGCCTAAACACAGCAACGCTTGTATTACTTATGGGTACGGTACAGTAGACTGGGGGCGATAGGATACATTTAATGACAAAAAAAAAATATTAAACATCCATGACTCGAGTACTCATCACATAAAGATTGCTAGTACCGGATTTCGAACCCGGAACGTTCGGTAAAGAAATCATGGTACAAACTGCACCAATCGGGTCGGCAATAAGAGTACACTAGCAAAGCGGCTTATGCTAACTAGTTTAAAAAAGTACCACATACCCCGAGCCTCTCGTCGGGACACGACCCCCTGACGCCGGCGCACTGGCTCTTCGCGTCCAGGTAGTAGTCCACAGCGTAGCCCTTCAGCGTGGCCTTGTCCACCCAGGCCACCGCCACGTCGCCGCCCACCATCTGCGAGTGCTTGGAGTCACCGGAGATACCAAACGACATGTATTCACCGTCCTCTGTGAATTATGAAGAATTTAGATGTCACATTGGCGACTGTGCACATTTTTAACGAACGAATGGAGGACGGAGAGGAAGATTTCTAATTTATGATATTTATCCCACTAATATTATAACCACTAATATTATAAATGTGAAAATTTTGATGGATGGATAGATGGATGGATGTTTGTTACTCAATCACGCCAGAACGGCTGAATGGATCTGGATGAAATTGGGCACAGAGATAGATTATAGTATGGAATAGCACATAGGTTACTTTTTATTCCGGTAAAATGTATGGTTCCCGTGGGATAGAGTCATTTTAATTTTTCATAGAGCAAAGGATCGACATGATTTTTTGCATAGGTAGTGGTGGTTCAGAGGTCATATAATGACATAGGGACATACTTTTTAATCGCGGGTAACACCGCGGGGCGCAGCTAGTTTAGATATATATTATGTATACATACCAAGTTTAGCCACCAGCTGCAGCACGATGCTGTCGCCGGCGACCGCCCAGCGCACTTCGTAGGCCAGCTCGTCATACAGAACCTCGCAGTTCAGCTTCGACTGCAATCAAAACATAAATGACATGGACAACACTCTGCTTTGCCTTTAGAACTTCCTTTATCTGCTATAATAGCACTGTAAATTGCCGAGTTATATTGTTTTTTGAAAATAAAATTATATCATAGGTGCCATTATTTTTGGAATAAAAAGGCAAGCGAACAAGACGTTTTTTGAAATGTTTGTCGGCCCGTTTAAACACGCATCACAAGATTTACTAGACGGTTTTGCGTACTTTATCATCAATTTAGTGATGTAAGCTACTTCTCCGAAATCGTATTTGCTATCATCGATATCCATTGTCATCGTATCGCTGTTTCCACATATAACAATGCGCGTCTCCGAGGTCGTTAAAAGTTACCGCAGGAACGTCGCTCCGCACAACTTCGCGCGCTGGGGGGAACACAACTTTGTGCTGGATCACTCAACAATGATAAAGTATCAATTAATTCATATTTTCAATATATTGTTGAATATATATTCTTTATATCATTGACATTTTATAATGCCAATTTTGCTCAACATTATACATTTACAATTTTAAAACTCACGTGTCCAAACAGATCCTAAATACTTGGTGATTGATAGATGTATAATCTTTACCCGACTGCAAAGGGCAATGTGTTTGTCGGCCTATGTATGTATGTATGTTTGTTCTTTAATGGTGCTCTACACACAAATCTAGAGTCAAATCGTTTTAGGTTGCTATCAAGCAGCACAAACCGAACTGAAGAATTCTATAACGCTTTTGGATTCAGAGATTTCCAAATCACCTACTGTATTATTTTTTAATTAGAAATAAACTTTTTTTTTAATATAGTTGTAGGTATAAATTGCCTGCCATTTATAAGCAAACAGATTCGCTCTAAGTTTAAAGGCTTATACAATTATAAGAAGTAGTGGTATATAACTAGACACATAATTAAATTCAATCTCCGAGAATGCTGCAAACCTCCCAGTAGAGTCAGCAAACAATTTGGACAGCTTCCAATAGAGATATGAATTTAACGTCCTGTATATAACAAGTATTTGTTCTCAAAAATAATCTTGTATTCACCAACAATTTTAGAAAATCGATCAAATCTAATTCAAGCAAATTTATTTAAGTTCATATACTTAAATAGAATATAAAGCAATCATTATTATCGATTTAGATATCTAAACCGCCATTTTGGTAATTTTTAATTTTTTTTTTAATAATTATTAACAAATACTTGACGAATTTCAATTAATGATTTGTACCCGGCCCAACATTACAGGAATAAGATACTTTGTATTTTCACCATCTATTGGATACGCGGTTAACTGTATACGCCTATATTTCGTTTATATATACCAAGGGATGAGCTATAAAACATAGTCCCCGTGTAACCCCGGCACCCGGCCGGTGGCACGGCCGGCACGCATGTCCGAGACGCAATCATTTTCTGGTAGATTTGTCAGCTGCCTCGCCGGCCGCGGCGGGTCCCGCTGTAATCGCGGGGTAATCATGTGAGCGGCCCTTTGACCGCTAAGCTGGTAGATGCGGAGAGAAAGTTTGTAGAGATAAAACGAACTTTATTTTTTTTACTATTAGTTATAGATAAATCAAGCTGCTAGAATTCTCGCCTTGATAACAGGGGCTGCATGCAAGTTCGAACCCCTTATTATTTGCTAATCGGTGAAGAATAACATTGTAAGGAACCCGTTGTATGAGCGAACTTTCCATTTCCGAAAGATTTTTTTTATTTTAATCAATCTTATAATGACTAAACTTCGTAATGAAATAAAACTATTTTAAGGATTCTATCGCGTTTATTTTTTGTTTTTACGTGCCCGACGTTTCAATGTGAAGTATTCGCGTAAATATGAGAAATTTATAAAGTTCGTAAGTTAATATTCGGCACATCAACCGAATATTAACCAAAACTATGCCGAATAAGCCGAATAATTAGCGAATATTCAGTTCACTACTACTTTAAACCTAATGCCGTGTGACGTCACACACAGCGGGCTCGTTGTCCCGGCGCCGCGGCGAGGGTCCCGGCGCCGGGACGCAATGCGGCACGGGCGTGCGACGTGACACGTGCGTGCCGCGCTAAACCCGCTATTTATTCACGTGGACCAAATTACTACGACTATTTATATGTGGGACGCATTAGGAATAATAAAGCCAACCTAGAAAATCTATAAAATCAACGATTACCTAGTAAAATACCAAAAACTTTTGCAAAAATAAGTTGCAAAATTCGGCAGAACTACTTAAAATCAGTGTAGCGATTCTTACGTAGGCTTGTCTAACGAGGTAAATATCAATATGAATTTTATTGCATATTATTATTTAAATTTAAATCTATTTATGTAACACATCAGCTAATATACATAATATTAACGTTACTGGACTTATATAACTAATACATAATTATTATGTTTTTCGCAATATCCTAGCCCCAGATACCCAATTACATTGAAATTTATGACGATTTAGTTCAATATTTAAATAAAAATACGTGAACACAAACTGAATACAGCTTCAGAAGTTAATTCTTGCATATCGTTATAGGGAAAGAAAAAAAAAGATAGTTTATTTGGCAAGCTTTATTTATTGTATTGGAATGTTTATACAAAAATTCATCACGAGAAATAAGTAAGTACTTATATGAAAATAGCCGCTCCCGGCTCTGTCTTCAAATAATGATATGAATGATATAAAATCTGACTTCAAATAATGATAAAAATGCGTTATAGAAGTGCAAGTCCAAGACTCAGTATACCCTTTCTGAATCACTCTGTATAGGGAGCGGTGAATTGAACTTTGTATATAAAATTAGATACACATTAGTCCATCTGGACTAATGTGTATCTAATTTTATATACAAGTACCTACTTACATTTTTTTTCCTGATATTCCAATGCCACCGAATACTCAAACACGACTCAAGTTTGACAGCAACTCTATTTTAAGGCGTCATACAAATATAAAGACATCTCAAATACATCAAGTTAAGGAGAATTGAAATTTTTGAGTGGCGTTTTAGTGTTCGGTCTATATGGCAAGCTTAGCATATTATATATCCATAAAAATGTGCAGAATGCCCTATTAGTATTTATCACTTTTGGTAACTTGGCACCGACTGAGTATTTTTGTAACTTTTATACCTACATATTTAACTGTTATAATATTATAGTTTTAAAAGGACCATTAGATGGCCTCAAATAATTGGCAAAGCTGTTTAATTTTCAAGAGTACTTAGTCAAGGCACTTATCAAGAGCTATCTCCCTTATTTTAACTTGACAATCAGTCTCTTTAGATTAAGCCTTTGAGAAGAAAATATTAAAATGTAAGCGACTTTTCAAATAATTTCCTAATGAATTACTTTATGCAGTCCTAGTGTATACTGACCAATAACAAATACAATTAAGATTTAGAGTTCAAATGTAATTATTACACAAAAAAATCCCCAAATTTATAGAATATTTTCGTCAATTTACAATTGCATTATAAAGCAATTTGCTTCTGAAAATATCCTTTTTGATGACATAGTAAAATTAATTAAACTTCCAACAATTTGGAGGTTTACTTATAATTAAATGCCGGTATTTGCTTTACGCAACCATAAAAACATATATATTTTTGTATACTAAGTACAAAGATAAGTTTAGTTATATTAAAAAACGCGTAAAACAAACATGAACTTACGTTATTAAAACATTGGTGGCACTATATAACTGGCATATAAACAAATGATGGTAACTGGCTCAGACGCTCGATATAACAAACGTTTATTTAATAGTAATTATATCAGAACATAATTATGCGTAGTAATACTATTTATAAGATTTAACAAACTTAATCAATGTGACCCTCTAAATACTTCCATTGTGCATTTATAGGTTAGAACTCGGCTAAGAACTGCTGGCCCGATTTAATCAAATATATTTATATTGAAAGAAAAATCATACAATCATACATGTATATAAACGGGATCAATGAAAATGTCAAAGTCATGAATGTATACACAAAACCATTAAAATCATATTAATTTTTTAAATTATATTACGTTGCTACAAGCTGGCAATCTTAAGAATCAAGTCACGAACAGACGGATAAAAATCAGTTTTTGCAGTTTTAATAACATAAGAAAAACTTATTCAATTATTTATCCGTCCTAGTAAAGACGTGTGTCCACGAGACGATATCAGCATATGCACTAATTTCGGCAACATGAGACGATCGTGAAGTTTTACATATCTGGTAACGAAATGAATCGGACGTATTAGTACCGAGGCAGACGAACCTACCACGCGAACGTATCAACACAACGTGGGAATATACCATAAGGCATTGTCTCGTCAGAATACTTGTACTGTGTGGGAAAATCCAATTGCTCTGTGTGAGGCGAGCTCGTTTTTAGGCAATTTGGGATCTTTTAATGAAAAGATTAAGGGGTTTGATCAAACAGCACAGAATGCTGTGCTGTTTGATCAAACCCCATATGTACAGTAGCATATAATATAAATGTACCTATATGATTCCTATATGTTTTTGTGACAAAACATTACAACGGTGTTTCCTCATGACCACATGTGTTTAGAATTTTCAAATTAAAGTGACTCTCAATATTGCGATAGATCGTTACGAAGAAAGAAATTTAAACTGTGGGAAACATCAAAAGATATTGAATCAAACATTTATAGCGGACTGGCTATTTCGAACCGATTTTACAGCTCAAATATATTTGCAACGGTAAAATATAAAACGTCACATCGCCCAACAATTCAAACTTAACTGATCGTTATGCAAGACACATTGTACGTTTAAGTGTCTATAAATCGTCTGCGTTAACTTAATGTGGCGCGGCGATATTGTCTCGTGTATGTAAGCACTTACATGCACTCTTGGTCAAAAACTCGGCAGTCACGTTTAGCTATTATGTGAGGCGTGGGAGAATCCTCTCGAATGCATCTGCCTCAAGGCCGGGCCGGTGAGAGGCTGCACTAGAAGGGCGGTCGACAAATTACCCAATCATATTTGTTTACGTTGGCCGTTTGACGAAACGCGTTAAATGCGGACGAATACATATTACTGAGTGATTTGATGTCGATATTTTGGTAATTTAGTGAAAGTTAAAGCTTCATAAAATGTGTTGATAGACGCTTTGAATGGTAGTGTTAAGTGTTTGATGATTACTAAAGTAACATAAAATGGTGACCGAGCATTATAATATGTGTTATATATTCACGTGAGTGAAGTCACGTCAAGATTACAGCATAACATAATACATGAAAGATTTAATTTAAAAATTTCGTGACCAACAATTAAGATGAACCATAATGACAATGCAAGCAACCATGACCCTAATGTAAACTGGAGCAGTAAAACCTCCCACAGTGAATGAATGGAAGGAGATAGGAATTATTGATGAAGCGGCGCTTGCGCAACTGGGGATGTTGCATCGAGCGCATCATTACACAACGGACCGTCCCGTGGAGTTGCGACCTTGAACTATCAACTAGGTCAAGGTCATCTCTACTTCCCAGCATCGTAAGGCACCAGCCGATACTGATCTTCATTCAACTGCTGTCGAAGCACTTGCAAATATGCCTTTTGCTCGTCATACTGCTGTTGCAGCGGGTCTCGTTGCTGGTAGGGATTCAGTTGCTGCTGATAGCTCTGCCCCAACGTCTGATGGTATTGCTGTGGTTGTTGCTGATAATACTGTTGCTCTTGCTGCTGTTGATGGTAACTTCTCTGCATCTGTTGCGGTTGCTGGTTGTAATCTTTTTGTTGGTAATACTCCTGATTTGGCTCTTGTTGATGGTAAACCTGTTGCTGTCGCAATTGTTCTTGTCCAAGCAATCTCTTTTCCTGTTCTACAGAGGAATCTCCCTGAGCTTTCCGATCATCATTCCCGAGAACACCCCCATCTTCATTATGATAATGGATTTCTTTCGAGCTTTGTATCGTAACGAGCTGCTCATTGGGTGGTTTGTAATCATCAGCTCTTCTATGGAGCGAGGAGGGGTCTGCTGGCTGCTCGAGTAGCGCGAGGACGCCTGTGCCGGGTCGGAGGTGCGAGGGGCGGTACGTGGTGGCGTCGAGCCTGGCGATGGGCTTTCGGGGGCGGGGCCGCGGGCGGGGGGTGGTGGCGGCGGCGCCCGCGCTTCCCACCAGCGCTTTGTTGCGGCTCTGCAACAGGAAACCTGCGCTCAGCGATTTGGGAGAAGGGAGGGGGATTTGAGGACCTACCTATCGATATAACACATAGTACAGGATGTGGTACTTATGTAGTGGACGGTTTTCACTTGTTTTATCTTACTATAAAGGGTCATGGTTCATTGTAATGTCATTTTAAGTCTTTTGTACCTACGTTCATGGTTATTTTTGTATATTACTTTTTATTTAAAAATATCTGGTACAAGTTACAAAACTGGCTCACCCATTTACTAAAAATGATATATATGAAATAGCTTCTATAATTAAAAATACAGTATCTATATTAATTAGATTTGTAATTATGTAGTAGTCATAAATCAGCGGATGAAAGTCATTAACTGCATAGCAATTAATTGTTTTAATTACATTCATTGCACATAACCCTGGATCTGATAATTGGCAGCCGCTAATGATGAACTAATTGCATCTGCTTTGCAAGATCAACTGTCTCAATTATTAAAATTTATGTGATAATGCTAGTAATTGATAATTAATTGTGGAAAAAATAATATTAACTTCATTGATTGATTATTTTTTCATACTAAAATTTGCATCACTGTCCAAATTGTGTTACAATAAAGCTCGTTTATGGTATTTTTTTTTGTGTCAACAGTCAATCACACTTACTAAAAATATGTTAAATCCATCAAATCGTTAAGCAGTTTTTTGGATCATTTATAACTTATAACTTGAACGCTAGAAGGCATTCACGAACACTATGCAATTCCATCAACCTCGTGGAGCATTACACATAGCTATTAAGACTCAAGTGTCATCGACCTTATGCATCTAACTTTCGAAGCTCATCGCGAAGGTCGTCGCGAGGTGGCGAGGCGCGAGGCACGAGGCATGAAGGTGACACGTGATGTAGCGGCAAGTGGTTCATGAGAGCTTTACGCAATGTTTGGTTTAATTGCGACAGGTAATGTATGTGGCGTAATATAACGTATATATGAGCTTTGATAGTTTATTTCTATCAATTTCATAGCATTATAAATAACACCACTCCGGCTGTTCCTAAAGGGGTAGGCAGAGGAGTACTATAATAAATAAGCCCACATTTTACGTGTAGTATTTGGTCCCAATGTATTTGTCACCATTATACCGGGCACACTCGCCACAAGGCGATGGGAATCCGAGTCCCAGTCCACCACGTCAGCTAATCCGGTGCAGCTTACACCGGGTTAGCTGACGGCTGACGGGATACACGGCTTTCGAAAGACTGCTCAAGATTGCCTTCACTCCTACTTAGGGCAGCATTAGTCAGCTTTTACGGGAAACAGTAAAAACTACTGATAGAAAATCACAAAAACGTTATCCTATTCTCATTTAACCCAATGTTACCAGCCAATCAGATGTTATCTCATTGTTGAATGCATTATAATGTGAAATTTAAACCGACAGATAAATCTCCGAGACTATTTTTAGGAGTATGTCAAACAATAGAATAAATCTAGCGCACATTCGCCCAACAGATTTGACCCTATTCCGCGGCAACTATTTGGAGCTCCTCCAACGAATACTAGCTACGTGCTACGCCGTAGCGCCCGTAGCTCGCTTGATAGAATAGCCTTACTAATAGTTGGATATTTATCGCGAGGCTTTCCGGTTCATGTGTTTTCAAAAGACGTCCAGAAAATTAAAAGGGAAAAATATGTAGATGATTGATTATTTTTAATCTTGTTCGCCTTGATAGCGGTGACATGGGTATAGCCCTGGGTTAGATTTTTAGTGTAATCAAAGTATTATAAAGATTTTTGATCAGATTATTTTAAATAAACTACTGATCCAAATAAGAATATTTTCTTCTCGAATCAGAACTAAAATCCTAAGTGATTTCATTACACTATAATGCTAATGATGTATGATTATTTAGTTGCGCGGCCGCGAGCCGAGGGACGCGCATAGTTGTAATGAAACAGCAGCATCAATCACGACTCTCATCTGCTATCTCTTTCCGTTGGATGCACAAAAACAACGAGCGGCGGGTCAAGTCACTAGTGTAGTGGACCTGGTATACTTGGTGAGGAAATCGCAGATATACAGAATTAGGTGTTTTGAGAGTAGGCGAACCTTAACAATTAATAGCTATAAAGAAAATATTGATCATGTTATTCTGTGTGGTGTGTATGGAAATGTTTGTAATATATTTTGTATATACTTCACGTATCAATTTATGAAATAAATTTCACACACAAAGCTCTATGTGCTTATCTCAGTAAGCAGGCGCTTACATTGGCAACGGGTTATCATTCATGGGCGATCAAAGACAATATTGTACTTAGTAATAAACTAGCATTTCCTTAGTTTCAATAAAAATCCCTCCCCTGGATTTCCCGTGATGCGCGAACAGACGGACAAGACAAAGAAAGGAGGATTTGACCTCTAAAATCGAAAAAACAATCCCCTAGAATTATTTTTCAATTCAATGTAAAGAGTTGAGCTACCTATAGACAAGATAGATAAGAATGACCCCACTATAAACGGCTAAAGATCTAAAAAATGCAAATTAGTGAACTAAAGTAAAGTATGCCATATATTTTCTTACGAACATTATTATGCTAGTACATTGTATTAACTATTTACAATATTGTAAATATTTATAATATATGTACAACAAAAAAAACAAAGAACTGATAGATACTTACTGATAGGAAAAAATACATATGCTAGTGTGTTATGGTCTTAACATAAAATTCCATTCACCGCCGCGCTATTGAGGCCACCGCTTTATCACACTCATGACGTGAACCGCTTCATCGACGAGGTTCAGCACAACACTTTCTTTAAACTTGCGGTTTTATAACGCAACAACAAGTGGGCTAGTTCATTGAATACGATCATAATGGGATCTCGAAAATATTGATGTCTTTTATTTACGCGAATACTACACATTGAAATAAAACAAATTTTACGGATTTAATCGCGTTTATTTTATGTGTTTGCGTTCCCGACGTTTCGGCTGTTTTACAGCAACTATGGTCACGCGAGGACTGAGGTGGTCCTAGTATCATAGTTAGAATTGGGATACGAAACAAATCTCGTAAGTAACGGTCATTACAGTTACTTCTGAGAATGTTAGTTTAGGGGACATTGTTTTCGGATATAGTCTTCTCAAAATGTGTACTGGTCGCGGATCATACGCTTATTGTGTTCGTCTGGCGGTATTTATTAATTGAAAGAAAGAATTTACGAAATACAAAACCTAAATATTTTATCTCAACTATTTTTCAGCCTTTTTATATAAATATGCAAGGTTCCAAATAAGTAATAGGTATATCTGTGAACACAGCGCGCCGGTCGCAATCTCGGTTGCATACTAGAAGCAGTAAATTGCTCGGGAATCGCAATTAAGTCGCTCTTCAGTTTCAGCACTGCAGAGCGATAAATCCGATATGTAAAGAGTAATATTCACGTTTAATTAAGACGAGAATATGTAATCAGTGCTGTGACACTGAATTGCACAAAGCTGCACAATATCTCAACGCATTATAAAATTCAATATGATTGTGCTTTTTAAAAACTGCGCTATGTTTTCGGATTTATTTTCATGAGCGAGTATCATATTAAATAATGTAGGTAGGAACTGATGTATATATGTTGTAATAATGATTATCATTTTCTGTACGGTACATTTAAATAACGTGAGGAAACGTGCATGTCCGTCGAAAATTGTGTGAAATTCATTAAACTGAGTCGGTGTGGTGTATGGAACATCTGCCTCAAACGTACTAATATTAAAGAAGAATGTGCCCGCCACAGACAAATAAAATATATCAAACATATAACACCAACGGAAAAGATTCTGACTAACTTGTATTATGAAAGTTATAGTTGTATATAAAAGTACGTCAAACTTATAACACCACGAAGTGAGCGTCGCGTGTTAAAACAAATATAACATATCATTACTCTACGAGTCTCTATATTTACTTAAGACGAACACGGTAAATAAATTAACCTTTTTAAATGGCCACGTGCTTCGCTTCAATACGAGGGTGATAGTCCATAGTCAACCACGCTGGCCCAGTGCTGGTTGACTGACTTCATGTTATTTCAGCTTAATTAACTTCTAAATCTTTACAAACATTTTGCAAGTATAATTAAAAATAATTTAATTTCCAAGTTATGAAAAATGTAGCATAGTTCTCCCACGCAACATAATTCACGAATTATTTGGGGCCGAAATACTTGCCCGTTCTGACCCAAAAATAGTTCGGACTTGTACTTCTAAGTGCAAGTTGCTCTTTAGTAGGGTGACCAACTATACGCATAACAGTAGCGCGACCGCCGGTAACTTGTAGGTTATCCAGACGGTCTAGGGAAGTTCATATATTTAATCGCCTTTAAGACTTACACCGAAAAACAATCCCTCTGGTCTGGAATAAAAACTAAATAATCCCTGTTACTGAATAAGATAATATTATATGACTGTATTATAATAAATACATTTTAATAACTGCAATTCATAATTATTTCGACATGCAATAAAAATATCAATAGCTTAAAACAGAATCCATGTCCTCAATTTGATAAAGATCGTATGGCCTACATAGTCAAAGTTCAACTATTTAATGGTGAAGTTTCATTGAAATTGGTCTCCTCCTCCCCGTTGCCACTTACTACAAACTTAGTGAAGGCTCTACAATTTGACCGCGAGGTAATATTACTCGAACGGCGGAGTTCTATCCGAGAATCAGTTAATAATGTAAGGATATTTTTGTCACTTTTGACTTTCTTAAATCACACCTATGACGCTAATTGTTTTAATGTGTTATAAATACTTACTCTTGTTTTCTAAACTCTCACAGTTTGTGCTCAAATCTTACTTTCTGAAAGATTTTACTCACATTCGGGCCTCTAACTGATCCAATATTTTGTTAATATTGGATATACCTATTGCTCCACATACCTATGTATGTACATCAATCCAAGCATAGACCACCCTCAATGACTAGCACACATCACGGTCCAACATGTATCATTATGAACCATCTTTAGAGGCCCATCAACATCAACATCTATGTCTTTCGGGTCGAGGACAACATTCGGTGATAATTGTCTAATAAAAACGTTATGTCAATATAAAACACCGTGCTCACAAGCTTTCCCTTCCGCCTAAGCCGATTGTTGGAAGTAATGCGCATGCAAATGAGGCGTAAATATGTAAGATTTATGTCGCCCGCGGTTTAATTAAGTTCGCAGCGCGCGACGCGTGACGTAAACAAACATAGATTTTGTAACGCGATCGATATAATTTATGGCCCACGATGAAATACGAGTGTTTGATAATACATTTTGCATGCGTGACATCAATTATTGCTAGATAATTGCTTGCCTTCATATCGGTATGGGAGATTAGATTTCGAACACTGTCATGTAAAATTATACCTTAGTAGCCGGAATCTTTGATCGACCTCGATAGAGACATTTTCCTAACATGTTTTATAATCAAATACTAAAATAAATTAGGAATTGCAAAATTATTTATGTGTGATTGTGTTTCTATGATCAAAATAAACTTTATTATCATCAGTGGGAATACATGTTAAAGACACCCGATTTGCTGTTCGCTTTGTTGAGTGTTGCTATCTGTGCAGAGGGCCCGGTTTTGAATGTCGGTAGAGACAATCTTTGTGTAATGAGCGCAAATGTTTGCACCCAAATCATATCGGTTTAAGAGGTTCTAAACATCACTTAAAACGAGGCTTAGTTACTCTACATATTTCATATAACCCTGCTCTACTCGCTTCTAAAGCTATTAAACCCAATCTATCTCAGATATTCCCATCTCCAGCGCCCTACATAGCTGGTCCAAGCCGCAGGAGCCCCCATTAATCATCTTAGACAGGATGACACCGGCTCTAGCGCGACCTCTGGCGAGCGACGGCTGCGCGCAAATCATTTTCATGTTAAGGGGGCAGGTGGGGTTAGGGGAGCGGGGAACAGCCATTAAACAAGCGAATGAGAGTAATATAGCTCTAGGATTTCTGTAGGTCATCCTTCTTTCAATAAAATTATGCGTCACCATCTTAGGTATATTGCAAGTGCCGAGTATAACGTATAGCAAAATGTTGGTTTATTGAGGCATTCAAAGAACCAACATTTTGCTTTTGAAGAGTTTTTTGTTTTAAAACTGGTCTTTGCTTTTTCTAAGAATCATCATAGGAAATTTCCAAGAAATGGGGGGGAGGGACCCATCATTGACCCTCGGCTTGTCAACTTTTCCAATTATAAATCAAATAAGTTGATCTATAATTAAGGAGCCACCGAACTTCTCTAAGATGTCGGTCGAGAATTTGTCCGAGTGGTGGTGGTGGAGTACTTGATGGTACCTAAGTTGCACTTCTGCATTATACCCTACCCAGTGTCACCAAAGTGTGAAGCTAAAGTTAATCTTTATTGAGTGGTGGTTTAGACGGCAAGACAGCTGTTTATTGCGACGAGCCGCGCCGCGAGGCAAACCGACCTACGCACCGACAGAACTCATCTATTATATTGTTCTTCTTATTTTAGATGTGGATTTTGTTTTACTGACGCTATGGTAGTATGAGTAATTACCGCTTAGTTTCAATATTGTCCCATTTGGTCCAGTACAGTACAGATAATAAGATCCTAGGTTCCATTCTAAGGACCTGCAGTCTAATTTGGATTTCCCGTTCAAAAATTTTGTATTTATAATATTGTAAATTTTCAATTATTTACTATTCCTGTTGCACCCCTAATGGTCATAGTATGATTATATGTACCCCATCTTTTATTTAGCCTTACCTAACCTAGCTATCTAAACCCTGAAATTGGTCAAGTAGTTTTTCACCGATGCTCGAACACATAGACAAACAAAACCACAGACAGCAATTTTAAAAACGCTTATTTGGATTGAGAGTCGGTCAAATAGGTTATAGGGCTTAGTTTAAAAAATATAACGAAGTTGAGACGAGGCGCAGTTAAAACATGTTAGTTTAGGAAAACTAACACGTGTAGGTATCTTGGAAACGTAATTATTATCGCAAACAACGGATAATGTTTTTGTCAAAATCCGAACACTTTCTAAAATGTTCCTTTTGCAACGGCCTAATGTAAACCAACTTAGGTTTCTGTGTTAATAATATGTAAACGTATTTTATCCAAGAACACTGTTGTTTTGCGGGTGTCGTCGGAGCGGTCCCCGGTGCGAACCTTTTAACGAAACCGAATAAGTAGATTGTATCCAGGATAAATCGGCCACTCGTTATTTGATAACATTTTGTACGTCTGTACCTCTAAAATAGGCAGGTACGTATTGCAATTAAATTATATTCAGTGTATGTACAAGCAATTGGGTCAGATCCATTATTTTTAAAATAACTCTTCATTTTTTAAATGTCATATTTACAAATGCTGGATCATGGGTCGTGACGTCGCCGTAATTAGTCAGCACGTGTGCGACAGAGTAAGAGCACGACCTCTAATTTTCCCCGTTACTTGCTTGTACCAAATATATTAGCGGTAGTCTTTGAAATTAACCCATACTTACAAAGCTTTCGTGGGCGTCGACTTTATTTTCGGCTATCCCCGTGAACCCTTTCATTTCCAGGGATAAAAATATTCGAAATTTTGATCTTGTTATGAGCTATCACCATGCCATATTTCATTAACATTTGGACTTAGCATAAATATGGCGGCTGAGTGGCGAGCTATTTTGTGTCGGAAAATATCCGTGCTCAAAGGACTGTTTCAGGCTGCGGATGGCAGCTTAGTTCACGTGTTCTTTGTCCATTAACCTGCGGCACCTGGCACTACACTCAGCTCACGCTGTGGCTAATCTCACAGTGACACGGCTCAAGATTAAAAAAGTAATTAGAAGGCGTGATATTCTATGGTGGTTTATACTGAAGCAAGGCACGGAATCTAGTACTCCATACATACATGTTATGCCACTAGCTCTCTTTGCTGATCAGAGTGCAGTTGAATGTGGCACCTGTTCCGTACATAATAGAGTATATCGGTACATACCTGTGGCGATACCCCGAGCATCTTCAGGCTGGGCGGCACGTTGGCGAGCTGCGCGCGCGGCAGCGTGATGTGTCCGAAGTTCACCGTGAACGCCTCGCACCACACCGCGAAGTGGCCGATGTCAAATACTGTCAGCTCCTGGAGGAATTATAGCTATGAAGCAATTGGAAAATAATGTCTTCTTTTTCTTTCCGCTCTCTGTTTCTCTTTATGTCCATAAAGAAAATTTATAGGCGTGCCAATTCAAGAGTATTTTGAGTCTTTATTTTTAATACTTCTCTAGATGGAAGTTTTTATAATATGAATCTTTTTAAAAGGTCACTGCAAACATCTCTTACGCGGTCATGATCACCTAGCACTTATAGAACAAGCGTCCTGAAACATACCCCAGGTAGAGACTGCTCGATGGTCTTATAATATCTGGTTTTGTATGCTGTCATGTTCACCTAGTACTAGTACACGCATCGAGGCTGCTGAGAACTCACCCCGGGCAGTGTGAGCACGATGGTCTTCTTGTCGTACTTGCGCAGCGGCGTCTCCTTGCCGTTTTCGTCGGGGATGCGGATGCCCTGCGGGGACGGCTTGTCGCCGCGCCCCACCCAGAACTTTGCATCTACACACACACACGACATTTTATAGGCCATTGCTTTCACTAACTAATTCATATCTCACATACGTACAATATTTTTAAATTAGTTATTTTAAAACACAACTTTCTGTTGACTAAGGGCTTATTAATATAACAATTTATACTCATACGTAATGGACACTTGTAGGAGTGTACAGGAATATGCGTAGGTCTAACTAATTAATGATCATTGATTAATTCAAATGCTAGCCACTAATACTATAATCTGATAATGTCGAATTAGCTCTGACCTCACACTTCCTACGAGAGTTCTATGAAATCAAATGAAGCTTTTAAATTAAATTTAGCTGCAATTGCTCCATATCTTTGAACATGTCTAAAACAGCGTTTGTAAATGAAATTTGACACGCCCAAAAATTATAACCGTGTACACATAGGCGTACTAATATATACTATACATTTATATTATAATATAATTTATTGCTTTATATAGCATTCAATGGTAAAATTGCTTCAATCGATACACGAGTCCATTACTGGTGGATTTAAAAACAATGCCCCATAAAGCCGAGAGCTCGCAGTTAACACTCGGCGGTACCTAATCCCTTTGTGAAAGCAATGAATAAAATATTTCATTCGCTTTTAAATAAATTCACGCAAACATTAAACGATCACTTGACAATTAAAACAACAAAGCGGAAAAACTCGAATTAAAAACAAGAGAAAAGTTAAACGCACACTTTTTATTCGCAACAGCTCCAGAATGTCAGCCGGATGGACTTAGACGCGACTTATGTTTAGTGCTCGCGGTCCGATCTACGCAGAACGTGCTCACAGTGCCTTGAGGTCTTACAATGGTGCACTTGGTTTTGGATTTAATTATATTCATTACTGGATCCCAAATCGGTGGTCGGTGTTAAAACATAGTTTTATTTCAATGTGCAGTATTCGAGTAAATGTAAGAAATAAATATTTAATTATTTAGTTCTACATGTAGTTTTGTCAAAGACCCACAGTATTTGCTGTGCATGTCCACAGATTGCGGTCGTCGTTGGTGGCCCGTTTGCGTTCTATCTTAACGTGTTATTATAACGCCAAGTCAGCGCGAGGTTGTGCGGCCCTGCACGGTGGCGCGCTCGCGGCTCATGCATATGCGAGGGTGGTGAAGCCGCCCCGGGCGCGGCGATACGCTCGCGCTTTGATTAATATGTTGCCGCGGACAATTAATTGCAGATATAAACACATGCCTAAAGTCATTTCAGTACGCAGATAATACTCGTTTCATTGCAGATTTTGTAAATTAAATATTATTAAAGCGTCGTAAGAAGAACAAAATCGCTTAATTTACATAGTGATTCTTCACTCCTTATTGAAATTTGCACAAAAATAAAAAACATACCTGGTGCCTCTCCATCGTAAGAGAAGTTGGGTACGAGCAGCGTCTGCGCGTCCACCACCACGACCTGGTCGGAGGAGACGGCGTGCACGCCGCGCAGCGCGGACACCTTGGCGGGCCGCGGGTACTCCAGCTCGCGGGGCACCGACACGTCTCCGAAGTTTATCTAGAACAATAAAAAGGTTTGAAGAATTGTGGTGCATTGAGTTGTATTTGTGAGGGGAATAGTGACATACATATGACTGTTAATATCGTCTCTTAGATGCTCTATATACACCATTGCAGGTTGGAATTATTCGGCTTAACTGGGCAGTATCATCGTTCTGGGCGGTATCGTTCACTGCCGCTAAGCCAAGCTGGGCAGTAAAAATCAACTGGCGGAGGCTTCCAGTCGGCACGAGCCGATTTTAATGATGTTTTAATAGCTTCGGTTCGGCTTTATTGTTCAAGAAATACTTCCGAATCAAATGCGCCAATCCTCTTAAGTGTAAAACTCTTCTTACTTAGGCTAATTAAGTTCAATCGATCGCGCCTGAAAATTATAAGGTAAACCACTAATCATCTGTCTCAACTTTCATATTATGAATCCATTCCGGGATTAGAAGGCTTGAACCTCCTTTTCTAGAGATTGGAGTGAGCACTGTATAATTAATCGATATCAGCGTTACGCCAGATAATACCGAAAGGTTTATTTTAATTAAGTCTTCATACTACCCGAAAAGTTACTAACTCCAAGTGGTGATTAATCCAATAACTTATAGAGGCTTGCGCTAATCTGCCAAAGTGCGCAAATCCGACCAATTCTGACTCACTACCAGTTGGATTATCTTGAGCTAATATTTTCAAACAGTTAGTGGCTCCTGGTTCAAGCCAACACGGCGCATGCAGCACCCACCGTACAAAGCCTGGGTTAAACCGCCATTATTTGCGGTAATGGAGCGGATTGCTTGTAAAATCTTTAGCGTATAGTGGAGGCTGTAAAGTTGATTGTCGATTGTGTAAGGCCAATGGTACGCTGGACCAACAGACGATTTAACACTCGGTATGGGCAGGCTATATATCAGCAGGCTAGACCTGATATTAACCCTAAACATCACTAGGCAATATTTGTCTACCTCCCAGCTCTGTTGCTGTGTCTTGTTTCCGTGCAATAGCGATAATATTAGTGTGATAATCGTTATCAGCAAGTTGTTTTTTCTGCCCATATACGAGGTACTCCATTTTGGAGTTATAATTAAGTTTTATTATAGTCATTCATTGTTACTTAGTTTTATATAACATATAATTGATGGCGGACTTATAAATGTACACAAGGTACATTTCACGGCAATTCGTACTTCACGGATCTGTCAAAAAATAGGGTCGCAAAAGGTTACGAGTACAAGCTCGCACGATTGCGCATGTGAACACTGGAAATGTTACTTTTACTTTATTTATCTTTGAAATTGAGTTTATTGCGTAATACAGTAGATGTTGTACTACTGATTATGAATGACCTACAGTTTGTAGTCCCCCAATACGTGATAATACCTAACTAATTATACTAAAGAGTAGCAGTATTCCGAGTTGTCTACTACTACTACTCTGAGGGTAGTCAACAATCACTCCATTTAAGTAATAATTGATGTATTGATTATTTTCTATATATCTGTGACAAACTTCTTTCGGGATTGCGGCGGGGTGGTGTTTTGTTTTCAATGACTGAAAAATTTGTGCCTTCAATTAGATTTTTGAAATATATGTATACTGCGTCTGTGATATACTATGCATATAGGTACATATTTCGTATATAATACAACTCGTGTCTAATTACAATAAATATATTGTAGAATCCTTTTAATAAAAAGGATTCTGTTGAGCTATCGAAACAAAGCTACTAATGACAATCAATAACTTTGGATTGGATTCAAGTAGCTCAATTTGTTTAATTTGTAAACAAATACGTTAAAACCACTCGGCTACACGCTTCACAAAGTATTCACATTGTAACTCTATCTTATAGCTACTATCTAATACAAAAACGCAAATTTTAAATATGGAAGCTATATCCGGCCATAACTAATACTTGTATGTAACTGTTACGTAAGTTTTTCATTAGTTTTATTGCAGCCGGCTCCCCCTGGAGTTCACACATGTAATTACGCTCTGTACAGAATGAACCTGTCCGGGGGGAGGGATGGGTGGCGGGGAGGGGGTAAAGCTAATCTATGCGAGTAGTCGGTTCATAGCGATAGTATGTTTAAGATAGGCAAATGTAGTGAGACACTGCGCTATTAATTGTTGAGTACATGTGCACTGAATAGTTAGGTTTGTTTAGTGCGTTCGTACTTTATAAAATATAGTACAAGGCTTATTTACTACCTACTATGTAAATCAGTGGATATAAATTGCTGATGTAAAATATGATAAAAAAATGATAAATTGCTGATGTAAAATATGAGTGATGATATGTTACGTGTACCTATATAATATTATTTTACTCCAAAAGTTTTGTACATAATTTGCTCTTATAATATAATTTATTACACTAAATAACCTAAGTTTATAACATAGTGTTATTGTTTATGACCTATGAGTTCAAAATTCTAAAAATGTATCAACCTTATCCGTCTCGTAACAACTTCATAGCCGCGCGCGAATACACAGCGTTCTGCTCGCGGTATTTTTGCGGATTTATTGCTCGGTTTTTCCTCAATCACCCACCTCTGGCTGTTGATAACAGTCTTGTCTTTACGACCATCTCGTATGAAATACAGCGGTTCGACAAATTGAATGGAACATTTGACAAAAGCTGTTATACCACGGTCCCAATCGATAAGGCAAATTACCTGCTCTTTCTTATAAGTTTGTTATTAAAACTCTCAGAAGCTGACTGATAACTAGAATAACGAGACCTTTGCGGCACTTTTTAAAACGATATTCCAGTGATTTAATTCAGTATCACAATTGCAGCGTTTTAGCTTCGTGCTTGTATGACTTGTGACAGCGTGACACACAAAAAGCTACTCACGTGTTCACTTGTAATCATTCTAGGATAGTACAAACAGAGACATTTAATGCTACTCAAATTTTAATATGCTAATATTAAGCAGATTTCAATATTCAGAGTTAAGGCTATAAATACTTACGGAATATTCGTCACACCAGACTGAGAACCACTTGTAATCCTTCAAAGTTTTTCCATCAGGCAATGATAGCGTGATGCTTTCGCCTCGGTAGCGCCGGAGAGGGCCCGTCCCGCCGCGCTCGTCACGCAGCCGAGTCCCGCTGTTGATGCCCGCCGCGTTCGGCGAAGATGACGTGCCCATATAGAAGTATGCAGCTGATGACAAAAGATAATTATTAGATATTGCAGCGTGATAAAGTTGGTAGGCAGAGCGTGATAATTATTGTTGTCTTAGAACCGAATTATTCTACTAACGATATAGTAAATGTGGGCTGGGGCTCGATGTTATTAGAACAAATATTTCGACGAACCCTCACTTGTGTTGTTTGTTATAACTTTGCCAAGTAATCCTAAGTAATAGTTGATTATTCGCGTGTCAGACGTTGTTATAGTTACTTATTAGGGATTGCTAGAAGTTTGCACGATCTTATGACGCGCTTCATCGAGCAAGTTCACCTTCAAACAACAACTCAATAGAGGTCGAAGATTGTGTGGAAAAGCGATATGAAAATACTGGTGGAAATTAGGTATAGTATGCTTTTTGAAAAATTGAGAAAGGGTGAGTTAATATGACTCTTAATTATGTGGTAGGAATAATTATTATGCAATCGTTGGATTCCTAGCTAGAATTCTTGTCTTTTTTGCATAGAATACAAGTAGGAATTGTGAGCTGCGCTAAGTTGCAATAGTTCCGTTAGCTTGACCCTTCCCTTGGCTCGGCGTGACTCGGCGCGGCGCCGCGTGCGCCCGCGCATCGCTGCACTAACTGTACCTGATACGCCGCAGCCAGTGCTGCTAATGTCACGTATTGGCTTGAAACCTATATTATCTGCTTCGCTGTGATATGTATGTGTATGTGGTATACATATTACTGTGACGTCCTATTATAAATGACAGTTAGACTTTCGCCAACCAAAGTGACAGATATCATGCCAATCTCGAATCGTCCATGCAACGACTTTCCATAGCTGATTGTAGTAAATTAAGTTGAAACTATCATTAATATTATATGTTTTTACATCGTTTATGAGTGTGCCATTCTCAAATTAGTGATTTATTTTATTAAATATATCGATATATAAGATATATTTCCATGTTGTTAGAAATGTCTTTTGAAATGTTAGTTTAAATACAAATTACGATGAACCAAAAACAGAATAAATGTTCTTAGTAAATCATTTATTAGCGATTCATTAGCATTTTTCACTGACGCAATCAAAACTGAGATGACAATTACTATTGGCCTGTGCCAGGTTTAACTTACCTGCCAACAAATTTTAACAGTGTTCGCTTTTAAGATCACACTAATTTGGCTATGAGCAGTTACTAGATTGTTACGTGGTGTTTTGGGTAAAAGCGAAATCACCGGGCGCTTTTTCGACATCATAATACGATCAAAGCGTCACCCTACACCCTTAAAGGTTACAAAAGATTCGTATCTGAAATTGAATGGCGGCCGCGGTCAATCGTTTGTTGGGTAAAATGCTAGCGTTCATCATCAATCAAGGTAATCGTAATTAACCTTTGAAATATAATTCCTCATTGTACTGTAACCCCCATGCTACGAATGCTTCGCTTCACCCCGCGCACCCATCCGAGGCACGCCGACTCCTCGCTAACTGAGGTATGCAAAGCAGGACCCGGCAGAACAAAGGGTCAAAGCATACCTCCCCTGGCGCAGGAGGGGAGCGGAGAGACGTTAAGCCGTGTACGCACTTCCGAACATGAAGCTCGATCGTTTTATGTTCGTAAACAACTATATTTTAACTGTCACTGTCTGTAGCGATGGCCGCGCTATTGAAAGAGGACAATAGTGAAATGTTGTTATAATAATAAGAATAATAATTGCAGCCCTTTTTAATGTCCCACTGCTGGGCACGGGCTTCCCCTCAATGCGAGGGAGAAATGTTGTGACGTATCATTTAGTAAGATTCATAGAAATAGTCCATACAAAACAACTGTTCACGAGAACGGAACACACATAATATAAGAGCAGTAGTCTATGTTTGTTAGTGGTGCACACATGCAAAGTTGTTGTGTATCAACAAATGTGTTCGAATGTGTGTACTCGGCTTTACAGGTGGGGAAATTTACATTAATTACGTCACTGGGTTAGGCTTTGTGCAGCGCGCAGCTAGGACGTGGGGTGGTCTCAATTTGCCTAGGATTTATTGTGAACGCCTCCGTGGTGTGTTCATGTACTGCGTTGAGCTAGTTTGAGCATTTTGTGAGAAACTCATTTATATGATAGTTGCTCGATTTTGAAAACTCATACCATAGGCAAGAGCCAAAAACCGCTCTAACTAAAATATTTTTCAGCCGCCCTGAGGATGTCTTGCTTAGAGACGAAACACGTGTCGAATACTTTTGAAGATTCGCATCGTTTCGCTGAGAATTGCATAGAAATAATCTGGACGATTTGGCATTTTTGTAGTTAGGATTTTGTTCAACCACCAAACTAACCTAACCCAATTAGCGCTTTGTTGTCTAAAAGCTTTATGATTACTTTGTAAATCTGTAAAAAAAACGTCGTGATTTTTTCTAGGAATTTCTTAAAAACAATATTCCACGAGAGAGTATACCGCAATACCGGCAATGATAATCCTATCGCAATATGGCTGCGTCACAACACAACCGCCAGCCGACTATCCCGCCAACCCCTGGCGGCAAGGTTTTCTTTCATTACGCCTAATTCGCGGGGAACTGCCAACAAACAATACACGCCAAATGTCCAACTACTGCACTCCTAATACCATACCCATTTATTAAAACCGTCTAGTTATTGGAAACAAAACCTTATTCCGTTGTAGGTAATGTTGTGTGATATGCAGGAATAACCAAAATATTGCAGACTATTTTATTTTTACAGTTCGTTTCGCTGCATTGAACCTTATTTTGTAATTAATAAGGATGAAATAGACTGCTATAAAAATGTTGTGGAAAGTCCTTGTTGCAAAATTATGCTGCAGTCGGGTGCTTGGAAATTGGTCCCTTGCCGCAGGCAATAAGATTTATGTAGAGTGTTTGTGGAGTGTGGTTGGAAAAGTGCTTGGAGTCAGCTGATGCTATTACAAGAGGCTCAGAGTTCGCGACGTGAAGTACAGAAGTGTGAAGGCTCCGGTACACTTATTGCGATATGTGTCGCAATTTTGTGTTCTCTGTAAGATGTAACAAAAATAGTGTAAAATGTTTGAACAGATGAAACAGTAAGTTATATGGATCACGTTGATGTATAATATAATTGCTCAATTTTTGTTTGATTTTTTTAAACAAGGCGAACCAGTAGCCTTTGGCCGTGCGCTTAGTACAAGATGTAATTTTTTAAATGACGAATATTTTGATAAATTTCTTTATAAATGTTATTATTATAACCTACTATTGTTCCTGTTAAAATATTTTAGTTACATCTTATATAAATATACGTAAGAAATCTTAATTAAAAAATGAGAATAATATGCAAAACACAATTCAAAATTTGAATTGGAATTTAATCTAGACGCTATTAATGCAACTGCATAAGGGAGGACTGTCTTTACAATTAATTTTCGATTCTAATTCAGTTGGCATTAACTATCTAAATATATATCTTATACCCATCGCTGGAAGCCAAACTTTACGGAAATATGATCTGCGAGCGCAGATGTGCGGCACAAAAGACGCCAAGACAATGTTCTATTATTTAATTCTGTAAAACAGAGCTTTAGTATCACTCCGCGGATCGCTTGCAGTTGCGACTGCTCTAATGAGCTTCTATAAGAATCAAAATAAGGTAACTTTAATAATACGTAGTGATTGGCATAGTTGGTAGAGATCCGGCTTTATGTACGGAGTATCCCAGGTTTCATTGACAGTAGGGAAAAACTTTAGAAATGAGCACGAAAGTCTGTACTCAGTTCATGCGGTTTTTAATATCAATCTACCCATCCATCAGCCAAAAGACACCCACTGCTGTACAAAGGCGTCACAGGGCATCACGGTCCTCGTCCACTCGCATCAACATCGGTCCACCTTGTGGAGCCGACATGCAGTTAGTCTGCCGGGTCGTGGTCGACATTCTTAAAACCTTTCGGCCCCAAAGGCAATCGGTTCTTCTAGTACCTACAAGTAATTACATACTGGCATCAGCGCCAGTCCATTGTACGGCCCCCATATTACAAGCGTTGCTAAGTTTGGGACCGTACAGTTGGTGTTACCGTCAGGAGATATAAACATATGTACTCACCAGGCCCCTCCCCATCATAGGTGAAGTCTTTGATGTAGAGCGTGCGCGAGTCCACCGCGTACACCTGGCCGCGCACGGCGTGGTGCAGCTGCGTCAGCGCACCCAGCTCCTTGCCGAAATAGCGCACCTGTGCGCACGCGCACCCTGCACAAATACAAAACGTGGTTTAGTTTAAGCATATCGCGGGAATGCAGAATTATTTTGATCATAATTTGTCGCGCGTTCACAATTAATGGAATAATTACAATTCACTTTCCAATCGCAATCATCTCGCACGACAGATCACTGCTTGAACGTGGGTTGATTGAGACTAGCTATATAGCTGACTTCGCTCGGATTAAAATGTTCGCACTGCAATAATGACTACTTAAAGAATTTATTACATTAATAGACAATAGGTTAATAATGGCTATAAAGCATAATAAGACGCATTGGAATCTACCCTGGCCTTTTGAAGCATCATACCGTAAATGGGAGTATGAATTCATACCTTCGTTTTTAACCATACTGAGTGAGGCTTAAATTAACAAGTTAAGTATTGCTTGAGTATTATTTTCTTATATTCTGACACTGGCATGGTCTGTTCACAGTGTGGATGTTATAGCTTTTTTTTAAAGAGTATCCATTGAGTTTCTTGTCAGCTGTTCACAGTGGAACTTACATTTCGAACTGGTAGCAGATTCTGATTATTCGTAAATTCATTGAAGGTCTACACGAATAATAAAGGTACCACATTATGACAATGAGTATATCATCTGTAGCTCTCAGCTTAAGCTTACATGCGTGTTGAAGGTGATTACCATCGGCATGAGTATAAATGATTGCAGGCGAGTGCCAAATGTCCACAGATTGCCTTGTGCCACATCCAGCCGCGCCGGCCGCGTCGCGTCGTGACGGTGCGCTTTATGCGCTCGCATTAATAGCAGCTGCGTGGATAAATGTTAATGCATCTAGAAACTCGACATTTGATCTTGATAATAACAAACAAACTTTATTCAGTGAAATGGATACAATATCACCGGCGATGACTCGACTAAACATTTAAGTTGGGTAAGCGAATATAGAGCTCGTTTTCAAATAGTTATAAATATCTTAAAAGTTAAGGATGACAAAAAATATCAGAGTTGCGTATATCTACTCATACATAATGTGACGTCGGTGACAAAGTAGGTGGTAGGTACTTTGTACGTGCGACTTGTGACGTAAGTAGTTCTTGAGACTAAAAAACACCAACTAAGTGTTGCGAACAACATTAAAATACGAAAACTCAACTTGTGCACTGCACACGAATGTGCGTGTATGTAAGGACGTAATTCGTGTGCACAAATCGGCTTCAAATGTTGTGCGGCACACTCCGTCTGTTTTATTTCTTCGTCTGACTCTAAGTGTCTACAATATTCGTGTAGGTATAATACTTATAAAATACCACAATGGCATGCAAGAGGGAAAAAGTCCTTCTTGTAAAAAAATAACCTTATTTATAAGTAATTATATTTATTACCCAACCTTTTCTTTATTAGAAATGATCAAATGGCTGTCCATTCCTGTCTGTTAATTAATGATCTAGCATTATAATGTATAGCTACGACCGTTTTTATTGAAATACAAGAAATTACCGTACGTCATGCGCCTACCCAGCCAGGCTACCCACAGATCGTCTACACACGACGCTTCTCGTCAACGAGAAAGTGTTCGCAACAATGTGTTCTGCATACATGGCACTACAAAAAGTGAACAGTTGTATCACGATATAGGTATAAGTGCTTACAAACGATTTTAAAACAATGACAGAGCTTACATTTGTTTGAGTCAAAGGTAGCCAATGTAAGAGATATTACATCTTAACAAAATAGCAGTGCGTTGAAATGAAACTCTATCACAACTACATAGTGGTTAATACTCGTTTGATTTGTTTGTTATCGTATTGTAGTGGTCGTGCTGTCATAATATTCTGTACAATACCACTCTCACAAGAGGGAGTAAAAACATAATAACGTTGGCTAATATATGACGTGAATTTATTGAAACGAAATAATATGTGCCAAATTTTGTGAAGCAGAGCTCATAGTTGCGAAGTTTAGTGCATAACAAAGCTCTCTTCATATCCGCTGCAAACCCTTCTTCACCCCTAGTTAACTGCAAAGGTGGTTGAATAAACAAACCGCCATAGACTATCCGGAATTTTATTAACCACCTGACTCTCCCAAGAGACGGATTCTATGGCAAAATACTAGAAGAGTAATTGCTATCACTACAAATTAACGACACTACACGTATATAGAGCAAATAAGTGCGAGTTGCATAGCAATAGGCTCTCCTATATCGTTTACGACTTAACATTTTTAGTGAAATATAAGTCGCCTCCAATCACAGCTACCCCCTCCTTCGAGGCATACCTTCCTGATTGTATTTGTATAAATAATAAAAAAAATCTATTTAATTTAAAGCTAGTATTTTATAGTGTAACAATATTTATTTATTTAATTGGAGGCCAGTTGGTTCGTTGTCCTTGTGCAGCTCCTCTCAGATACCGATCAGTGCTCATTACAATAGCTTTTGCCGGAGGTCTACAACATGTTCATACAATAATGCCACTTACTTGCTGTTAATTTGAAATGTGGAGTCAAGAACATAAGAAAAAATAAAGGAACAATTAATACGTAAAACATATATTTTAGGGTAGACTAATTTAAGATATTATTTGACATTAAACAGAATAGGTTGCTTAGCAACATTACTTAGCAAAGAGTAATAGTATAAGCTCCTTACTCATTACACTTGCTGGATTTTTATCAAATCTTTTTGCCATGCGCTCTCTCCCTATCTCTCTCTGATAGGAATAACATAATGGTTCAACGGGTATCCACAAAAACACATCGTAACGCTCACTATTGTCGGTTAGTTCGAGAAATAAAAGTCTACCGCGGTGCAGAAACGCCTCGGCAAACATTTTTTTCTAAAATAAATTACTAAAATTTAAACAATATTTTGCTTAAATTTCAAGTTAAAGAACTATTTTTTACGTAATTAAATCTGCAATAGTTTTGTTGATTGCAAACCATTACAGAAGAGCGCCATAGTTTCAATGAAAAAATAATTGATGCCTGATGACTAGATCACGGCTACATTCGTCACACTTCTATTTGTACGAGAATTAACTGCATAATTATTTTTCAGTCAACATAATGTAGTGTCCAATGGTTATGCGCACGATTCGCAAACGCTAGTGACAATAATGATTACGTGATTATAAATATCGTATCACCGCAACACCGCGCCGGCGCGGGCGCTTCCTCATTGCGGTGAACGAGAGAAGTCATGCAGCATGACTCCTAATTGACAAGCATATGTTTTTGTTAAATAATTCGTCTATCACACATAATAGCTATTTATTAGCTTAAGAACATATAACTGCTAAAGGCTTAAGTATAATAGTATATTTAAATTAAACTAATTACACGGACTTTATCGCGTGTATTTTAGGTTCTTTGATTCCCGACGTTTTGGCTGCTTTACAGCAACCATAGTCACGGGAGGACCGAGGTGTTTTACGCCCTAGTGTCATATTTATAACTGGGGTACCCTCATATTAATTTGTTGTTTGCGGTCTGATCTACGCAGAAAGTGCTCACAGCGTCTTGAGGTTCGGTTCAGGAGTTTCATTCGATGTGTAGTATTCGTTTAAATATAAAAAATCAATATTATAACATATTTAATTTTATTGTTTAAAACTTTGATTAAGTAGATCATCTGATTCGGTTTGGGCAGGGGCAATAGTTTAAAGACCGTTCGTTATCTGTACAGATTTTGTGTTATTGATCAATTATAATTATTTGTAGGACATGCTAGGTGTCTTCTGATAAATTCGCACTTGATATCCAATTTAGCGCCCATTCGTACCCTGTAGTAAACCCGTTAAAACAGCCGCTGTAGTCATAACAACGAATGTCCGCTTCCAAGCATGTGTTTGAGTGGATCATCATCATCTTACTCGAAACTATGATATGTGGTTGCTCAGCACTTGGCAGGATTAAAGACGCTGTTCAAACCGACAACTTATCAACAATGTTCTATAAATCTGAGATCTCACACATTGCCACAAGTTGTTCGCAGCTCCATTCCGCATCAATAATACATTGACACATACATATGCAACAGTGAAGCTGCGGATGTGCGCTGACGACACTGCAGCGAGCTAAGATCGCAGCGATCACTTTCGCCGCGCGCGCGCACGCGACCCGCGGGTACCTGCCGCGGGCGGGGGGGGGGGGGGGGGGGGGAATGTGTAACTCCTCTCACTTTCCACGCATTTTTGCACAGAGTATGTTGAACTGAGATGTAACGAGAGATTCTGTGCTTGCGCTTGCGGCGATGGGAATGAATTGAAATTTCAGCTTGTAGAAAAGTGTCCCGGACACTCATAGCCATGATAAATATAACTTGGATCTCTTGAGAACGTTTATTTTGTGTTCTATCTATACATATTCAATATAATTGACTCTATTGTTTATTGTTGTTTTTAAGTGGTAGGGTAACAAAGAGGTATTTATCTAAATTTATTTAGTACGTATGTTCGGATTAGTATCTGTCTTCTCTTATATTGATTTTTTAGTTTAACTATCGGGTATGTTAAAATCAACTCTACATAACCATATTTCCAAAAAAATGTGTCGTAAAGCGTTCTATTTATAATCTCATCAATCTCAAAGTAGGATCGTTAACGTATTTTGCTAGCCCTCGGTCATTTTAGTGAAGTGTGCGCTGTCCTCGCGAAGGTTATTTTGATCGTAAAATAAACCGATGTAAATAAAAAACAAACACACAAACACATACAACACACCGCGACAAATCATACAAATTATTGTTATTAGTATTGTCTTCATCGCTTCACTTTATTTAGTTTTAGCTCATTCATTTTCTACGACTTAAATAATGTTAAGGTACATTATATACTATACAGATGCCAAATTCGTCGGTCTGTTCGCGTTCCTCGGGAACAATGCTGAAAGGATTACGATAAGAGGGTAATGAGGACGGCTTGGTACAGTGATAGCTAATAATCCGGGTCATCATATAGAAGACCTTTTAACCTGGGAAATAGATGGATTATTTCGAAATTGTCAAGAAAATGTATCACATGATCCAATGAACAGATTTTAATGGAATGGTTATCCATATAGTTATTGTATACAAGACATTTAATCCTATAAAATGGGACGGTTCCGAGACATGCAAAAGCCCTGTAGCTGTTACACTATCCCGGGGAACTGTTTCACGCGCGCAAGGTCACGGTATGAGCTAGTATCACTATAATTCTACAACCAGACAATAATAAAGATTTTTGTGTCACGGTCTTCTCTACATTTGTTCCCTAGAAATGTAATTATAATGAGTAGATAACATTTAATACTTGTTGCTCATACAATAGACATCAACGCGCGAACGACACCACACATTCTTTGGTTAATATCGATCAAATTAAATTAAACTAGATAACCAAGGAATTAATTGTTGTCATCGCTACAATTACATGTCCAGGCGTATATAATTTTAAATAATATCAAAAAGCACCGAAAAACAATAATATTTCGTAGCCTAATTGTTGAATTTCCGTTGCTTGACAAATATGAAAATCTAAAATCAAAGTAATAAAAATCATTTTCAGATCACACAAAACATGTTCACCTATCGTCGTTGCGTTTCATGCAAACAACATAATATTCTATTAATAAGCTGGTTAATAATATAGAGAAATACTACATAACTTAAGATATTCAGTTAACTCTATAATATACATCGCAAATATCGACAGAAGTCGGAGTGTAACCCAGTTTAATCAGTTTTTGCTGTTATTTCGTAACTAGATCTGTTGTGGTTTTTGTTACAATTTGTTTAATGCATCTCGTTGCGATAAGTTATATGTACGTAGTACGGGGTAGATGTTGTAATTTTGTGAATGAAACAGTTTGATTTTAGATCATAAATCTTTATAAATCAAATTAAAGCATTATTTTACTAGCATTTCTTTAAAATCAATCTTACCAACTATTTGGGAAATTAGAATGGTGACGCGTGGTATAACTACTTAACTTGAATATATCCTAGTCTCAGGTTTCGTAATCAAGCTATATAATTGCAACAAAATGTTAATATCAGTCATAAAACTCAGCGTTGTATACAAAATATTTGTTAATTTTATAGATAGTGTTACTATTATTGTTTATAATAAGCAACTGTACACAAAACTAAAATGACAACAATAGTAATAACGAGGTCAGCAAATCAACACAATTGACGTAACACAAAGGACTTTATTCGCATCACAATGAACAAAACAAGCGATGTGTTGCGCAACCGCAGCGTGTGGGAATGCTGCACACTATTGTGTCCGTAACCGCGCTCCTGTGTCGCGGCGACGAGGCGACGCTATGTTGCTATGTTCATAACTGTATCTATGGACCATTATGGGCCACGCAAACATACCAGCTAGCCCACTTTTAACCTATATTTTGTGTACTACCTACTTTGATTGATTGTCAAAATGTTCACTGGTGAAAAATACCGGGACGGGGTTTGTTACATCTTTAAAAATGTATACGAATTCACACGAATATCAGTCGTTATGATCAAGTGTTAGCTCGTTATTATGTAAAGCAACGATCATGTTTAAATGAATATTTCCTGTTCTGCCACTTGTTTTATTCAGCTGCGATTATTCTTCCTGTTCTACTATCAAAAACATACCCTGCAGCTTATCAAGACAACATTTAGTAAATGTATGATATCACCAGCCTGCTGTGCTGCCAACAATTATTGTCAGTCAGTCAGTCAGTGATTCGCTTTATTGAAACTCAAGCTATCCTTGAAATTTTCAATTACCGCTTTCAATGAGTTATTTAGTTTAGAAATCGGTCCATTGATCGTGCCAGTGGCCCTACGGCATCGGCGACGCTGGGTGCCGGCTGGCATCTGTACAGACAATAATTATTCGTTTTGTATAATTGCAATAGTTCGATAAGAACGTTTGCAATGCGAGATGCGCAAGATATATATGTGAGTTCTGTATGTTCTGTATATGTGAGTTCATTGAAAGACTTTGGGTTTGGAAAATTCATTTGTATATTATACTTATAATTTAGGCTTTAATATGGAAGTTCAGAAGAATGCTTTGCCTTTCTGTGCAAGTATACTTAATCTTAAATGAATTTAAAAAGAAACAAATTCTCTACCAAAATTAAATCTTTGTAGAGGTAAACTGTTGCCTACTCCTCAGATAAATCGCACAAAACAGCATTTATATAAACAAGTTATTACTAATTGCCGGCGAGTAATAAATTGGCCTTTGGGACGCTTTCGTAACTGCGCGCTGCGTTCAACCTGTAAATAAATACTTTACTTAATTTGAGCGTAAAATTATATCAACTGTTTTTACGCAAACCGACCGAGATAACCGCAGTGCTCGTTATAGAGACATCAAACGATCCATGAACGAACAACTTCTGCTCTCTATATAGAGGAATAACTTGATGTTTCAGATATATTTATAAACTAAAGATCAGGTTTTTTTCCTAATAATAAGTATTACTCAACTTATTATTTTTTAACAAAGCTACCAATATTGATAACAGTTCCTACACATTTTTTTTTTAAATTATCTTTGAGTATTAAATTAGGCCTAATATGATTCTGCCAAAAGATATAAATTTTCACTGTTCACTCTCGACTTGCTCGCTTGTAAATTTCCAAAGATTATTGAAATAGTTTAGTCATCACGCGTTACGTGGTATCTTCTTATAGTATCCAATAGTTGATGATTATATAACACAACTCATTATATTAATCAGTTTGGCCTCAATCAACTTCCTTGGCCTGAACGTACCATTCGAATTAATGTGTATAAATAATTGGCAAATGGATGAGCTTATCGCTATTATATCACCGCCAAACATTGCACTGCAAATAAACAAATATCCAAATCAACCACTTCACAAATGATAGTTACGCGTTGAGTTCAATGTGACGTTGTATATCATCACATAATTCGTAACAATTAATCAAATCATTATTCAATTGGTGATTAAGTTGATATTTTTTATAATTATAATAAATTTAAGGGGCACTTTTCTTTGGTGACCATTTTAAAAGCAAATAAAAGTCCCGTGCTTTTAACACATATGTCATTAAAATTGGTTTAAGGTAACAGAATTATTAGATCTTCTAAAATGTCGTGTAGATCGAAACGTATCCATGACAGCTACAAACATTCGTGGTCATCACACAAAATTGGTCCTTACAAGGATTCGAACCCGGAATCCTCGGCGCTAAAAGCCGGGTCACTACCAACTGCGCTATTCCAGTCGTCGGAATTAAGTAGTGTTTTGTATTTAAATCTTTCGGCACGTGAAGGGCACGCAGGTGTCACGTCAAAACAAACTGTCAGCTGACGCTCGGCAGGCACCCGCGGTGGCCAGGTGCCACTCGGACACATCAATATAATACTATTGTGTAACTATAGCGAATTAATTAATTATTCAATCATTTTAGGTAACGTGGTGCGGCGCGCATGTCTTAATACTCGTTTAATGTATACACGAAACGGATTATTCAAGAAATTTAATTGCCGTGAAAAAAACACACAACTCACACGAGTGGTGAGTTTACTTTCATTTTTGAGAGTATTTTTAAAAATAACTTTAAATCCATTATTATTTGAATTAATTTTTATTTAGAGTTTGCTTAATTCAATTTATCTTTAATTCGTGCGTAATCTCTGCACAAATAAACATGTTCTCTAAGAATGAGCTTTGAATTTGTTATCATAATGATATTGATATGAACACATATGGGCGATTGTGTTACATCATCTCAGAGAATACACCCGACTCGAGCGTTTTACGAGCGATTAAATTTAATTTGTATTAATTAATATAATGTTACCGATTTCTCGGTAAGTAGCCGTGTGTATAATTTATTGATTACTGGATTACAACCGCGTCACGCAAACATGAGATCACGCTTGCCAGAATAAATAAAAAATAAACAACTAATTCCATTCTCATTGGATAAATATTTAATTAAATTCTGCTTTTCGCGAGTGTTGTAACAGCAAATTAATTGGGTAAGCCGCTTTTTTACTTGATATTACTTCTAAATAGAGCTATTTATTCTATTTTAGTTGAAGACTTATTTAAACTATAAACCCATTTTACGTCTGGGAAATCAGATGATAATTACTAAAATTAAGTACATCTATAGCACCAGCTATACTATTTGCGAACTACGGCGAATATTAACACATTTATACTTAGCTATCTATTAATTAATAATTATAACAGAAGCAATTATACGTTCTAAATTCTAAATTGCAAAGAAATATTTAACAATTCATTGTTTAATTAAGGCATGCGCCGGGATTTTTCATCATGAAAAATCTCGTTGTGCCATTCAGAACTGTAGAGATGAGGCAGAGCGCACCGTCACTAGGGGCAGCGCGCGCGGCGTGACGCACGCGCACTTTCACCGAACTAGTTGCGCGCGCATCACACGTCTGCGTCGATCATATCCACAGCACGCCCTCCATTAATAGCTTAACAGCAGCACAACCTTTAGCACTAGATTAAACTTAACAATTATGTTTTTTTTCTGACTTCCCTGATTGATTAGATTACCGGTATATAGCACGGATCATTTGCCAATTACCCTCCGATACCCGACTAGTGGGATGTAACTTAAGGGGTAACCCCATATTTGTTTATTTATTGCAATATTCCTACTGCTCGTAAATACTGCCAAAATATTATAATTACAGCCTATTCCTGCGGATAATATAATTTTTATAAGCTCTATCTTTCTCATCATTTATTTATAAGAGAGAACAAGATGGATATAAATTGTTGACATATTGTTTGGTCGCTGTCAATCCGAGTATTGGCGACAGATAGTCTAGTCCGCGGTTACGATTGTAAAATTGCCGTCAATCGTCAACTTGCATAAATAATTGCACGTTCGGTCTGTGGGAATCGACCCGTGAGAATAATACTGTAGTTATGCCACTTTTAACTGTAGAAATATTACGAGATATTCTGATGAACTCACAACTCCAATAAATTACATGCTTCAGACTGTTGAAAACACCTTCAAGGAAATTATACAAGTATTGTAATGTAATGTAATGATTTTAATCAATTATACAAAAACATCATTCTTGGCGCATTTGTTTCCTAGAATCTTATCATAAGTGGCATTTTTCTTGAAAAAATACAAATCTTAAGCATTTTGTAATCTTAAGGTAGGAGCTCAGGCGAAGGTTAGGAGGTACCTACTAAATTCCCGTTTAAAGTTCAGTTTAAATCTTTAAGTATAATTGGTTTAATCTAAGCTATTTACTTATCCAATTCATGTTATCTGTTGGCCTCCATTTTAAACTAAATCAACTCAATCTATTGATCTTTTACTTCTGTACAGGTTGAGTTGGGTGAAGTACCCTATGCACTTGTAACTTGCCTTTGACCCAAATTACATCAAACTTCTGTCACGTGAGACTATAAAACATTAAAACCATTGTAAAGATTAACTTTGTACGACATGCCTTACTGAAGGAGAAATCGTGCTTATCGGAGGATCTGAACAACCTCATTGTCCATGTCTGGCCGCCATGGGGCCCCGTGGGTCGCGTGCAAGTGGCAAGTGCCTCCGCGGAGCAACCTCGCGGTACTAGAAAGTTGTTCGGTAACTAGTCGCAGGAGAGGCCTGCGTGCGCGTGCGCCCTCGCTCTTCAAATAAGTATTTACACACAATTCTTAACTAGCTGACTAAATATTAATATCTCCAGATAAACACACGCAACTTTGCGGTCCCAAACTAATCAGCGCTTGTTTTATGGGTACTGTACAATTAACTATGGGGTCGTCCCCAGTATATTATTCTTATATATATACTAGCTGTTGCCCGCGACTTCGTCCGCGTGGTATTTAACAACGTCTCAACCGTTGGCAACAGCCTGCTCGCGTTCTGATCCCGCGGGACGCATTTCAGATTGTTGCTATCAAACTTTAAGCAGGCGCAGCGCTGCAACATTGGTTTTAATTTTTTTTCGAGAGATCCAATTTTTTTTTCTAAAATAAAAATAGCCTAAGTTACTCCTTGTTACATCAGCTATCTGCCAGTGAAATTCCCGTCAAAATCGGTCCAGCCATTTCAGAGATTACCCGGAACAAACAGACAGACAGACAGACAGACAGACAGACGGACAGACAGACAGACGGACAGACAGACAGACAGACAGACAGACAGACAAAAATTGTAAAAAATGTTGTTTCGGTATAGGTAACGTGTATACATCCAAATGCACTTAGTAAAAAGCGGTTATTTTAATATTACAAACAGACACTCCAATTTTATTTATATGTATAGATTAATCATGATTCGGTTACAAAAGTTCGTGCTCATCTCACAAAGTTTCCCCTACCGAAATTCAAACCCTGGGCCCTAGGCACACAAAGCTATTATTTTTACTGAGATAATAAGGTCGTTCACTTCGACTTGGTTAGTATGTAGTAAAGTGTATCTATTAGAAAAAATGTGATTAGTGATAATATAATTTTACAAAATTTTTACTGGTGGTAGGCTTCGGCCGTGGGTAGTCACCACCCACTGAACAAAGCCATGTCGCCAAGCGGCCTAGCCGTGTTCCGGCATGATGTTCGGTGTTGCCATTCATGGATGGCGGGTCAGATCAGTTGCGCTGCATGTGCCTAGTGAATGTAGCGTCTCGATCTACTGCCGCCTTCCTTTCCAAGTATGCTCCATCGTAGATCTCATCGTCACTTACCATCAGGTGAGATCGAGATCAAATACTTGCCTATAATGTAATAAAAAAAAAATAAGGTATATCCAAAGATATCAACTGCGTGCGGGAACATTAACAAAATGTCAAATGGTGGCCTCGTATTACTGCATTTCGTCCCAAGAAAAAATGTTTATACATTTGTTAAAACAGCTTATTAAAATTTAACCTAGTTGCACTTCGAAAAGACGTGGTTTAATTATGTTAAGCAACATCCTTTATCATGGATTTTTAGTCAAAACGTACGTTGCTTGGCATTTTTGGGAACGTCGCGGGGGGTTCCGTCCCAACCAGTATTCCGAGCACCTGTCTTTACAAGGTTCCCACGACCTAACCAGCGGAAATTGTGAAATCCGTGCATCGACCTATTGCCACATGAGACCTCATTATACCCCATTCTAGACATACATACATAGTGATTATTAAGTTTTATGATCAGTACCGCGCGCCTCGACCAGCGCACACGCACCCAAGTGCGGGCGATGTGAACGTACTGTTGTATAATAGAGATGCGCTCCGCTCTCCGACAACTCATGACAGATTACCTAAGAGTGGCCCACACGAGCACACTCCGCTGTGGGCGGATATCTGTTGCCATACATCGAAGTGATTGATGAAATAATGTTAGTAGACCGTTTTGTTTTTTTTTTTTCAAAATTAGCAATACAATCTTCTAAAGTAATAGTATCGTCATCGAGAAAGCGTACTGTTACTATCATTCTTATTTGCAAAATATGTGGTGTGAGCGACACACGCTTATGTTGATTAAACGAAACGCTACGTAATGGTGCATATGGTGATTAAGCTGCTGTCGTGGGTTTCTGCGGAGTACCATATATGTACTAGACCAGACTCTCTATATCATTCTATTTCCAGACTTTGCTCAGAGCGAACAGGAAAAGTTGCAAGGATAACATTCATAATTTGTCTTCAATGACATCAATTTGCAAGCAGGTCAATTTTAACGACATATATCCGTCCGTATCCGTCATATATTGAGCCGCTTCAAATAAAGATGATTTGGACTGATAATCTTAGTATAAGTATACATATTAATCTAAAAATAAAGCCGCTCTCGAGCGAGTGGAGGCAGCGGAGTATGATGCGAGACATTCCCGCGCCTCGTGCCACATGTGTAGCGTTGCGCAGAGGGTGGCCGTGGGCGGGGCGGGGGCGGGGGAGGGAACCGGTGCGGGTACCGTTGCCTTCTGACCCACTGACTCGGAGGAATGCGCACTCACCACGACGGCGCTGGCACCGCTATGCACTTGCCATTGCCGTCAATTACCAAGTATTGGGATTAGTGGCTGAAGCATCGAGACGACTGTACCTTAGACCCCAGTGCGCTCGTTGGTCCAGCGCGGTTTGATGGACTTCACCCTTCTAAAATCTGCTTGTTCTAGATTATTTTGCCATATTTACCTTGGCCACTATGTATGCCCAAATCCGTACAAAACTTTAATAACATCAGTTTTATTATTCTCGTAAAATATGGGCAAATGATCGTAAGACAGTTAATAACTGATAATGCTGATATCTTGCACGACCAGGGTGTGTAGCCAATATACCAAAAGTGTTCACGAAGCATCAATGTGCCGGTATTATATATAACGGTTCGCGATTGATTACACGGCGCGATGGACCGTGGCCGACAGCGCCCGAGTAGCGAGACGCGCCGCGCGCCGCCGCGCCGGCCCGGGCGCAGACGACGGAGTATAACCGACACAACGAATTATGTCAAATATGCCCCCGACAAAGTAATAGATAGGTATAAACATATTGAGCCCGTTATGAATGAGATTAATAAGATAGAAAATGATAAGGCAAAATATTTTTTGTTTCAGGGTTTATCATCGACATTGTCGTGTCATGCCTATCTGTATGAAAAGCTGTTGTAAATCTTTATTGCTATTCACGGGGCTGAGAGTGAACAATGATGAAGTAAGGTGTACAGTGACTGGCATATCAAGGTATCCTATTAAATGACGTCCTCAACCAGGTGTCTTAAAATGCTAACATGAATGGAGGGTAGCATTTTCTTAATTGGCTGTGTCAGCGAAATTTTTAACAATCCTACCATCGGAGTGAACGTACATAACTCACATTTGTGTTAATCTTCGAAACCTAGTAGGTACTCGCTTGCTAGGTAGCATTGGCAAGTTGTGGAGCCGCGGCAGGCAGCCGCCTGCGCATCTTCATGCACTCTACTTTCTAGTAGGCTTATGGCACGATTGCGATATTAACAGCTATCAAATGTTGAGCAACTGATCTCCGACATCAAGATGATTATTATGTGCGCGAACATAGCTGCGCAACGGCAGGTATAACTTATTAATGTATAGTGAATACTTTATGTCTCTCGAAATCTTTAGATATATGTTTTAAATTTGAAGCATCTCATTCGAATATAATATTATGTATTTAATAGTGGATATTTCTACATGAAGGCAGCTTTAAGTCTTAATGTAGATAGCATTTACTCGCTGTGTGTACTTCGGAGTTGGAACTTTCCTCAAAATGAGAAGACTTAGACCGCATCCTTCTGTGGGCAAGATTATTAATAATATAGCTATCAAACCTACATATAATTTAGTTCCTTCATTGTTAAGTATGTTAACTGCTGTGAATGTAAACTATGTAATCCGTGTTAAGTACGTAAAATAAAATGCTTATAAAAACGAAAACAAGTAGTCATAAGATATTTACAATAAGACCAGCTTGCTTATCCATAACAAGTTTTATTGATTTCCATATGATTTTGGTATAAAATTAAAAAAAAAATGCGTAGACATCAATACCAGCCACACTTGTATGATGACTCGACTATGCAAATATAAATATCTATAATATATTTACTGTCGCTCCAAAAAAATACGCTTCGAATAATTTGAAAGAAGAAACGGAAGCTTCTATCAGTTGTAATAACTATCTAGTGAGACGGTACCTACCCTTCCACAATAAATTATCCTTTATGAGTAGGTACGGACGGAATTAATAAAACCAAGCCAGTGCGGAGCGGTGTTCGTGTGCTGGAGGGCGAGCGGCGCCGGCGCCGCGCCGGTCCTCGCTCGCTCTACTCACCAGTGGTTTGACGTTCACTCACGGTCGCTAAAGTTACATGTAACTTGCCCTTTACTGTGTAATCGATGTAGTCTGGTTGAGATTATCTAGATACATAATATGGTCGAGGCCATTCTATAGTCGGTTAAACTTACTATAAGTATTATGATTATGTAATTAGGAAAATGTTGTAAATGTTGCGGCCGGTTATTAGTAACAGTAGATGCTAAAGATACATACTCTATACGGTATCTACCTGTGTAGTGATGTTGGTGTGTTTGGCCAAAATATTGTATTTGCAAGGCTCGGTTATATTCAAACAAATGTCAAGGTTCAAGCGTTCCTAAATAATAGATGCAGCCGCCGAGACGCGGGCGCCGCCCGACACCCGATACACCTCACACAATATACTACTCTACATTCCGCACATTCAGAGAAATGGTATATACACATACATACACACTTCTCAACAAACGTTAGTAATTTTGTAGTTTTCTCAAAGTATTCTCTAAGAAAATATTATAAATATAACATGTCTCTCTGAGTGAGACGTGTGAAACTCGCTCCTGATTGAGTGTAATAAGTGGGAAAGTGTCCGCTCGCTGTTAGAAACGGTCGCTGCGCTACATTCACGTAATCGCGACCATTTGTGCAACGAATAACTACTGTGGTTTGTGTAAAATCTGTGTTTCATTCACTCGTTTATGTCATGAAGGAGAAGAAGAACCGTTTATTAGTGTATGCAAATGGTCATGCAACGAAAACTTATGAACACTTCTCTCAAACATTATAAATCTTCTTCAGAAAAGTCACTCCTTTTGTTTTATAGCATACTCAGACATGCCTTATATGGCGCTTTACCGCAGTTTCGATATTTAAAACAAAAAACTCGTATGGCATGTTCCTTACGAAAACACTCGCGACGGACTTTTATATATTGTTCTTCTTTTATTGTTCTTTTATATATTATTTTATTCAATACGGCCCAATATCCGCCGTTTTTGTAATATTTGTCCGTCTGAAATCTACCGGATGGATTTTAAGAAAACCTGGCACTATGATGACACCAGGTTCATTAATACGATCAATACTTAATTCCAAGAAAATAAACTGGTTCTTTCGGCATAGAAGTAGTAAAGTCCACGCTTACGAACCCACAGGCACTGCTAGAATAACATAATAATTTGCGATAAAAAACAACGAATGTTGGAAATGCATATTACCTACCCATAGTTGCGACATTCGGCGCCCGAGTCAAATGTCAGTGTATGATAATTCAATTTAAAAGCGGGGCACAAGTGATAAACTTACAAGCAACAAACTATTCAGCGAAAAATCCTTATAAATTATATATTTTTGTACAGAGTTTGCAAATCTTTAATTTAACATTTGTATTTCATACATTTTAAGCAAGATGGTATAATATGTATGAAATTCCTATCGGGCCGTGTTTTCATAGATTCAGTAAGGTCGTAAGTTTGTAAACAAGCGGATCAGCTTAATATTTTTTCTATGCAGTCAGCATATTAACAGTAGAGTAAATGCGATAAGCCCATATGGGATTGATTGATGATGTCACCGTCGTCTAGGTACATGTTTTTTTTAAAAGCTACTCACGAGTGAATATAGCAACGGAATAGTGGCAAGCTTCGCATGAATCACGTCAACGGAAAGCGGTAAATATGTGTATTAAAGTGAACATCTCATGTATTTCAATGAGTTGATAGAGTTGTTAACTTTATCGGTAATAGCAGGCGCTACGCGTGCCTACCGTTTGACTGGCTACTCTCATCGCTGTCGTGACATAATTAATCATTAATTATTTGATTATTACCGAACTCTCTCTTCCCCACGAGCGCGACCAAATCTAATTGCCATTTGACGACAGATTACGGTTACATCCGCTAACAGTTAAAGCATTCGACAAGATATTTAAATAATTACTTTCAACTTTTCTCCGTCATTAGAAAACATTATTATTATTGATAGTACGATCATTTCATTAGGTACAACAGCATTAGCACGAATAATCTGATTACTAAGCTATACTTAATTCATAGTAAAGTAAGTTGAGGTAAAGTTTATTAGTTTAGGTTTAGTAGTACGCTAGCAATATCGACTCTTATCTTTTATCCAGGTACCGAGGGTGGTGCCGCAAGCAAAACCAGTACCCAGGTAATATACTCGTAGTTAACTCATCTAACGTTGTGTGACTTGTACCACGCGCAGGGCGGCGCGGGCGCGGGCGGCGGCGCGGGCGCGGGCGGCGGCGCCGGCGCCAACATTCCGCGGCCGGTCCAGAAAAATCCAATCTCATCTCACTCAGATTAGCTTGAGAGGATTGGATTATGTATGCAAGGTATTATCTATAGTTACAGCGTTGTCTAGGTTTCTTAAAAAAAAGAAAAAAAAACGTATACGACGCCGTCTTAGTATTTTTTTACAAAATTTCAAAATGCAAATAGCATTTGGTTTCATTATGGTGGCCTTCTCAACCTCGATTCGAAGGTAAGGCTACAACGGGAACTCATAGAATCGTTCGATAATTTTGAATATAATTTCTAATGACAACCAGATTTTTATAGTCTTGTGGAAGGGTTTAAACCCAGTAACCTCTTTACCAGAACTCGCGACTGATTCTATGAAGTACCTATACTTATGTTAAGTGGGTACCTACATTCCATAGCCCGGTGGTGGTTATAAAGAAATGTGACTGTCTAATAATGTTGTATGGAGGCCCCGGCGCGGCCGGTGCGGTGGCCCTCGACCTCGCGCTGTGCCGTTAGCGTTCTGATGCGGCTCTCACAAAACGAGCACACCGAGCAGAGAGCCGCGGAACACTTTCATGTCATTAACATTCATCAACGCAACAGTGGAACTCGGTAAAAAAAGTATACCAAAGTTTTAGAACTACGAAACTATTACACGAGTAAACTTTTTAAATGCTGAATCATAAACATGTGTAAACTACCAATTGGAGGTAGTTTAGTCGTCATATATCTAGAGCATAGTTGTAGTTATATGTGGCTACTCATCAAAAAGTTTGAATCACGTACTTCATAAATATTCTGGAGAATATGAGAAAAAATGCTTTTTTGGCTGGAATTAAATTCCTTAAGTACATCTAAATAATAACAAAAGGATATAAAAATAGCTCCTAAGCGACTGCAGCACTAAATAAATAAAGTAATAATTTCGCCAAAACCGACTTAATATCTCAACCGCTAATAAACAATTCCGCATTAAGTATCTTTATTATTAATTCCGCAATACAAAAGAACGTATAAAATAGATAATCGTCGACGGACACATCTTGATACTTTCTAAACTACATGGAACTTACCGATGAAGAGCAGCGCGAGCGCCGCTTGCGAACGCATCCCGGCACGCTTAAAGTCCCAACACTGCGGTAATACGATCACTGTACGTGTAAAAGGCGGCGGCGCCTCGGCGTGGTCGTGGCGGCGCGTGCGTCGATCGGTGCGCCGGCGCGAGCACTGGCCGCGCGCACCGCCCGGCTGCGGTTTTGCTGGCTGACCTGCTTGTGCAACGCCGCACGGCGATGTCTGTGTTCTACACACTCGTATGATGAGACCAAGTAATCAAGTTGAACCCCAAAGCTAGTCTCAATCCATTTTACGACACATGACAGTTATTGAGTGCACCCTGACAGAGGAAGTCACGTAACAGCTCTGCACAATCCAGTAGGAAAGTTCCTCAGCTTTGCACATTGTTATGTGGAGCTACGGTGGTGCTGGAGAAGCTCAATGATGAGCCTAATAGAAGTTGAGTTACTAACGATATTCCTTCTCCGATACAATAAGGAATTTAGTAGGCGACAGTTCCTATCGGGTAGTTCAACATTTATGTCCATTGGACTGCAAGGGAGAGAGTTGAGGGAAAGAGAAAGAAGTAGATAGGATGGAATAAGTAGGGTTTGGTTGAGAAATAGCAAGAGTTTGGTTATGCCCGGCTCTGTACATCACAGATTTGACTTTCATTGCGTTGCTATCTCAAATAGTATGTGTACTTAATTGCAACATAGTCTATACATCTATACATATAAATAATATTGGAGTGTCTGTTTGTAATATTAAAATAACCGCTTTTTACTGAATGCATTTGGATGTATACACGGTACCTATACCGAAACAACCTTTTTTAAAAATTTTGTCTGTCTGTCTGTCTGTTTGTTCCGGGTAATCTCTGAAATGGCTGGACCGATTTTGACGGGAATTTCATTGGCAGATAGCTGATGTAACAAGGAGTAACTTAGGCTACTTTTATTTTAGAAAAAAATAGGATCTCTCGAAAAAGTTGCAGCGCTGCGCATGATTAAGTTTGATAGCAACAATCTGCAATGCGTCCCGCGGGATCAGAACGCGCGAGCAGGCTGTTGCCAACGGTTGAGTCTTTATTAAATACCACGCGGACGAAGTCGCGGGCAACAGCTAGTTTGAAATATACGTGTCTCTATACAAGGCACAGGTAGGTATATACTAACTCACTATACACTGCAATCCTGGATCCACTGAACTAGCTGGAGACAGGCTTTATAGAGAACCTGAAAAGCGTCTCTCGCAGTCTGACTAGGTACTACACGTGTGCGGAGATAAGTGGTTTATCGAAATATGTCAAACTAGTCTATATCTGTGCAGTCAGCAGGGATGACCAAGTTGGGAGAGCACTCGCCATTGGAAAAAAGGTGTGGAAGTTCTAACCGCGCCTCCGGGATTCTCATGTGCGAATTTCAATTTCAATAGGTAATGATTATCACTTGCTGTAAGTTGATGGCAGACATGGTGACGAGGCTGCCTGCACGTCTGCCGAAAGTCGTGTGAAGTTTACCGATCCGCTCTCAGCTGGAGGGGTGGGCTATGGCCTAGATCCTCCCCATACTGACAAGGAGTAATAGGCTCGCCCACTATTCCATTGGGACCAAAATACCATCGATAAAATATAGATGCACCGCAGAGTACCTCTGCCTATCCCCATCCCAGGCCTGCAGTTTGAAGCATCCAGGAAATGATTCGGCCGGATGTATGGGTACATTCTCAAACCATTGTCGATGCCTTTTGTGATGCACAATCAATAGTATGTAACAGTTACACGACTCATATAAAGAAATTGTTATGGGAGACGCGCGGTTGTGATACAACACGACGCACGTATAAAGATTGAAGCGCCTGCATTTATAAACATAGCAAACCACTTAACAATGAAACTCGTAAGTGGTATGGTAAAAAATATTTTGATTGCTTTAACAATAAATGATGACAAAATAGAAGCAGAAACTTCGCGTCAAAGATATATCTCAACCTTTACACCAGTAAAGGCTGTATCATAGCAAGCGGTTAAATTAATATTCACAATGGAATCAAAGCCTGGATCCTGTTGCGTATACGTTTCAAGCTTCTGCTAGAGGCGCTGCTGTCAAATGTATAGATATATTGATTCCATAAAGCTGTTAGAATTCCCACGAAGAATCCTGCTTTTACCTACTCTACCTAGGTAGATCTAGGTAAAATTACGTTCTGTCAAAAAATCGAGCTACCTGGTTTTATATTACAAAGAAAAGAAAAAGTGAAAGTTACTGTAACCCGATTGGCCATCTCGCTCAGTCTGTATGAATGCACCAATCACAAACGCGGCCTTGACTTAAGTTGTGCAAATGAGAATAGAACCAGTTATGTGATTTGTCAAGTTACCGGAAGTCAGACAGTCAGTGAGTGGTATGCGAAATATTGAAATGTCGCGATCATTTATTAGTTAGAAAGTGTAATAATTTAGTAAATAAGTGATTAAATGGAGTGTAAGATGTTCAGAGCATGCGTGCTGCTAGTTATAGTGTTGACAAAAGGTAATGTTCAGTGGAGTTAGATCGGTGCCCACAGTGTTTTGGGCAACTTTCCCTTACCTTGTGCGAATGTTCCAAGTTCATTGTACTGCTTGTACGGTTACAGATTGTTGGTCCCAGGATGAAGATGGGCCTTACAGAGGGAAATTCATCGGCAGACTCAACTCCTACCATCATCAGGTATGTACATACTTCTCCCAAACAAATTATCAGTTAAGTTAAGTGTCTTGTCTGTGTAAAGTTGGCATGGTGTTATCCACATACTACATCTTATAAAAGATTTTTTCTCTAAGTCGTGTCTCAGATATGGCCTTAACATGTATTAGAAGATAAGAATGTTTAACTTTGATTAACAACATACAATATATTTTAATATAAATCAGTAAGCACCTAATTGAACTGACTTAGTAAAAAAAAACTTTATTGTATTATTCTTCTTTAAAGGAAGTTCACTTTTACATATGATTAAATCTATGTAAGAAACTATAAATACAAGTTATTATTAGGAATTATTGTTTTCAAAGAATATTTTTTATGGGTGATGACTCATGTATCCTGAGTAAACTCACAATTCATGATACTTGCCATCTGCTCCAGGTGTCCGGTGAAGTGTACGCAGTGGACGAGTGGACAATACTGCTGGTGAACTTCAACTATGATGGCACCGGGGATGACACATTCTTCTGGTCAGGTGAAGCTCCCCGGCCTGGCCCACAGGGCTTCATTGTGCCTAACGAATTTGGCAGGTCAGTAATGTAGTTCTAAGAATGTAAGACCCTGAACACGCAGTCATGTGTACTGCATACATATTACTTGCCAACTTTTGTAAGCTTTTATCTCGGTCACTATAAAACTGATATATTAAAAATAATGATTATCACTCCCCTGTATGTATGGTCTCTTAAAAGTAAACATTGTGTTTCATTGCTGGCTCTTCGGGCAGGTTTTATGACCTATTGGAATAAAAAACATATTTTGATTTTACCAACTAATAATATATTTAAAAAATGTATTGTGACCCGAGGTAACAGTTTTAAATAATTGTGCAGGACGAATATCCTGGAGCGGTACTACAACGCGGAGATCCGGCTGACGCTGCCAGAGGGCAAGCGCATCTCGCGCGTCAAGTGGCTGGCGGTGTACGACATCGGCTCGCAGAACACGTTCGGCGACGTGTACGTGCCGGACGAGTTCGAGGCGCCCGCGCCGCGCGCCGTGGGCCCGCTGGCCGGCTCGCCCGCCGTCGCCAGCAAGCCCGTGCAGTTCCTCGACGCCAACACGCTGCTGTGAGCACACTCTACACCCACTTCCATCTCGGCAACAATTCTTTTACATACAAGGAAAAAATTATATACTCTGTGAAGTGGTCATGCGATCTTATACAGGTTGTAACAAAATTATCAACTTAAATTTTAGGGGATGAATTTACTCATAAAACTGAACAACTTTCTCTAAGGGACATAGTACGAAATATAAAAAAAAAATTGCTTCTTGTTACTGTATGATATATTAAGAAAAATATACTTGTCGAGAAATTCGTGGCAGAAATAAAGTGAAGCTGTACTAAAATTATTTCTATTATTTCTCATTATACTGTTTTAATGTAGTAATGTAGCCTTGTGTGTTGAACCATAGTAAAGGTTTATTTCTCGCATGCTGTGATGTTTGTCGTTGGTCCGCAGCATCCCGGAGCTGCGCTACGACGGCGGCGGGGAGGAGGTGTACTTCTGGACGGGCGTGGGCCCGCAGCCCTCCTCGCGCGGGACCAAGATCCCAGACGAGTACGGATAGTAAGTACACCACTGTTTGGGTCTTACTCTTGCATTTTCGCAAGACGCACGAATTTCGCACCAAATCATCGTCTAGAAAACTGTAATGAAGGATCAACTAGGAAGTCAGGAAATAATGAGATGTGCTTACTAATGACAAAAAATAGTGAACCTTGCAGTTGTGGAGCATTGCGGTGACGTGAGGTCTCCCAGTTCCTATGAATTACACTTGTTCGTCATGTCAGCCTGGAGCCGATCCGCGCGTACAAGGGCGAGGACGTGCGGCTGGAGCTGCCGGGCGGGCGCACCGTGTTCGACGTGAACTGGGTGGCGCTGTGGGACGCGGCGCGCCAGCTCAGCCTGGGCGCCGTGCTGGTGCCGGACGCGCTCAACGTGCCGCCCGCGCTGCTCGCCACGCACGACTACGTGTGAGTCGCCGCGCTGCATCGCCCCGTGCAGGCTGTACACTTGGCTAATATATACACTTTGCTCATAATGTCATTTCATTATTTAGGTCGCCTCTGCCGCACTGCAAGCAGTTGCACCGCGACTTCCAGGTCTCGTGGGAGGTTTTTGGCAATCAAATCACCTTCGAGCTCGCCGCACAGGTCATATTATACTCTTATTATCTTTAAAATACCCAATAAAAAGTAATTGTATAATTACCATGTAATATCTGATGCAGATGGAGGAGGATGAGTACATGGCGTTCGGCATTTCCGGCAGCGATACCAACTCATCGATGCTGGGCGCGGACGTGGCCGTGGCCAGCTACTCCACGCTGCAGCAGCGCGGCGTCGCCACCGACTACAACATCACTGCGCTTGCGCCGGTAAACATCACTAGGAATAATAGTGGTCCTAGTACGAAGCCTCGTGGTACTCCAACGCTATAAGAAACTGTTTTTTATTTTAGACAAGTTAATTTGTGTGCTGTACTGAACGCTGACTATAACTACACTAATCTAGAATTTGTGTTATATTATGTGTGTGTGTGTACGGGGTGTAAGTGGCTTCGCAAGGAAAACATATCTCTCATGAATTATACGCATTTATTCAGTATTTTTAAATCGATTTTAGTATGATATCTTAATAAAAGCGTATGGCAACGTATTGATTAATACGTATTGATTAATATTATTTCCATAATTTTATAAGAGGCATTAACCTTTACCCATCGTTTTGGTAACCGTGCCCCTAACATCCCGTATAGCTTCTGTAACAGTGGTGTATTGTAGTGCGTGCAAGTGCTGGGCCAGTGGCAGGGCGTGTGCCGCGACGACGTGCTGGCGGGGCTGGACTCCAACCAGGTGTTCAGCGCGCGGCGCGACGGCCGCCTCACCGTCGTCTCCTACCGCCGCTCGCTGCAGCCAAGTACTGATATACTAAATGAAATGATCCCCAACACTTCTGACAACCCTAGAACCAACATTAAAAATAATTCACTCAAAAATATCTCGATTTCTGCGTCACTCATGACTACACATGTCTTGGCAATCATTATTTGCAATAACATTGACAGCGGTTCGTCAGGACAAGAATAAGAGAGGACCCAAAATAAAGCCTTGGGGTGACCTCGTTCCATTGCTTTGTATAATGTCTCGTTCTTAATTTGAAGGTTTTTTGAAGTCGAAAAGTAAACTCGTTGATTTTCAAGCAGCTTGATTGTGTTAAATCGTTTGAACCACGTGTTGTCGTGCAGTGGAGCCGATGGACCGCGAGTGGGTGGTGGACAAGCCGCTGTACGTGGTGTGGGCGCTGGGCGGGCTGGACCACGCGCGCGAGCCCGCCTTCCACCGCCTGTACCCGCGCCAGGACCTGCGCCTGCACCTGGGCCGCGCCGCGCCCGAGACCGACTGCGACAAGTTCACTGTGTTAGTTGCATTCCCATCACACACTACCTGTGTACTCGGCTTGACTTGAGTTTTTTCATTTCTGAGAAATTCTTCCATACTTAGGATAACGTAATATATCGTATAATATGGCTCGGTATCTAAGTTTTCTATAAGTTATGATTCTGTAAAACGTCTAGTGAATTTTGAGATACGGTTTCTGACAGTTCCGAGAACGTCTACCAGTGAAATAGACGCCGCCCTGGTGTATAATAATGTGTGTGGACAGAGGAACCCGCAAGCCGGCGGCGCTGTGGGAGGTGGCGGAGCTGTTCGACCCGTCGCTGCGCGTGTTCCAGTTCCGGCTGGGCCCGGCGGGCGGGCGGCGCGGGCTGGCGGGGCGGGCGGGCGCGGGGGCGGGCGCGCCGCCGCTCGCCTGGTACGTGAACGGGCAGCTGGCGCCCGACCTGCAGCTGCGGCGCGGCCTGCAGTACAGCTTCAAGGTGCTGGGCGGCAACGACCCGCACTCGGCCACGGAGTACCACCCGCTGGTGGTGACGGCGGAGCGCGCCGGCGGGCTGGAGCGGCTCAGCGAGCGCGCGCAGCGGGCCGTGCGCGTGCTGGCCGGCGTGCACTACACGCGCCGCGGCCGCCTCGCGCCCACCGCAGGTGACCTGGCTATACGCTAGCTTTACACATTAGGGTTGGCAAATATTTTTTAAGATTTCGATGTATGTTTCTTGGGGAAACTTGGTCGGTTTTATAAGTACGTACCTGTAAAATGTAGTTTCATAATATTATTACACCCTGTATAAGGGACTCCCTCAACGATAGTTTTGTCTGGTGTTTAGAGCGTTGGCATAATATTTGAATATTTTACTACCGCAATATGGTGTTGACAACGTACTGACGGCCCTGTCCCGGCAGCGGGCCCGCTGTGCCTGGCGCGGCACGCTCTGGGCGCGGACCGGCGGCGCGACGACGACTACGCCACGTTCCGCGCGTTCAACCGCTCGCTGGTGTGGGCCTGCGCCGCCGCGCCGCCCGCCGCCCTGCTCGTCGCGCCCAACTCCACCTGGCCCGACGTCGTCTACTACCACTCCTTCACGCACACAGGTACGCGCCACCAGCGCCGGCTTCACCCGCCGGGGCCCCGAGTCTGCTAACGCAATCGATTCATGATCGAACGGCAACCGTATAGTAACTGTCACTTTTGACAGATACTGTATGGGATATCTGTCAAAAGTGACGGTTACTATGCGGTCGCTGTTCGATTATGAATCGATTGTGTTAGCAGACTCGGGGCCCCGAAGCCCGGGGTGATTTACGATAGTGAACCCCTGTGACTATTTTATTGACAACAGACAGAGTCGGTAAGCACAACTACTAGGATTTTTAAAGACAACAGCCTGTCGCTCAAATATCTATGCTGACCTCGGTCGCTTGTCCGTCAATCAATGACACGGTATTGTAATTGTAATTTTTGAGTTTTTCAGCAAATATACTTTACTGAACTAGACTAACATCTACTGAAATGATCCTTAAATAAAACTGAGTCGATCCACTTGTAAAAGAAAAATACAATTTTATTCATTTTTAGGAGCAACTTACGCTTGATCAAACAATTTATTATTCTAAAATAGTTTTCGCCAAAATAAATGGAATTTAACATACTTTACCAGTGAATATAAAACCAACTGTGTAGCATGGTCTGAGTAATATGTGGTGTGTGGTGGCAGGCATGGGCGGGCGCATCTTCGTGGTGGACCGCCACCGGCGCAACATCGGCCGCCAGCCCAGCGCCGCCGCCCCCGCCCCCGCCCCCGCCCCCGCCCTGCTGGCCGCCGCCGCCGCCGCGCTGCTCGCCGGCCGCGCCGCGCTCTAGCGACGCCACATGCCAATATCATTACAATTCAACGTTCATTGAGTTTGATCGATGTCCTCTGATACACACTTCATTCGGTTCGATGGCTCGTTGGAATGTTACAAGCTAGAATCGAACCGATCCGTCCATTATTGTGTTCGGAGCCAAACTATCATTTTAATTGTACTCTTGATCTCTTGCAAACTTACATTGTGCTTCACGGCTTCATTCGTAGCGTAGAGAGCTAAGAATGAGGCCGCTCGCATGGTTGGATCGAACCATTCGTAACCGGCTGGTTAGATCTTCATTATATTATCGTGTATATATAAACGTTTTGCTTGTAAATATTAGATATTTGTATACTCTGTACCTATATTTATTTTATTAAAATGAGTATGTAAACTCATGTGTTTTTTAATAATTAGCTATCTCCTCCATCTCTTTCCTATTGAATTCGGTCGATGCGTACGTAAAATGAAACTACCAATTGAGATCAATATTATAATATATTTTTCGAAACCTAACGCTTCGTATAACATTTATTTGTATATGAATGTATTAATATACCATATCATACGAATATAGTTAGTTCACTTAGATGTGGCCCGAGCAGGTGCACGGGTACTCACCCGGTCGAGTCATGTCGCGGTACACGCTGTTATAATAATAGTTTACGGAGGCACACATGTAATACTGTGGACATTAATAGTTACTAAATATCATCTAAAACTAAGGGACTAAATTGCAAAATTGAATTAATGCTATTGTATTTTCAAATCATATGAGATTCGATTTGTATCCTGAAAGTATGTGTACTTGGGCTGCGGTTGTCGATAGTGTGTACAGGTGTTTCGGTTCGAGATATGTGTAGTGGCAGGCTGCGAGCCGGCCACTAGGGGCCCGCGCGGTGCAGGTCCAGGAAGGCGGCCAGCGTGGCGGGCAGCGCCTGCGCCGGCACCGGCCGCCCGCCCGCCAGCAGCGCGCGCGCCGCCAGGCACGCCAGCGACACGTGGCGCAGCACGCGCACGCGCGAGCCGCGGTTCATGGCCACCAGCTCCGCCGGCGAGTTGCCGAACCGGTTGGGCTGGTCCAGGTGCGCGCCGCCCGCCAGCAGCGTCTCCACCAGCTCCGTGCTGAAGTTGTACGGGATGGCGGCCACGTGCAGCGCCGTCGAGCGCGCCTCGTTGCGCACGCGCACGTCCGCGCCCAGCTCCAGCAGCAGCGACACCACCTCCACGTTCGGGAAGATGGGCTGCGGGGGGGGAGGAGGCGGTCAGAGCGTCGAGCCGCGGGCGTCGCGCGGGGAGGGGAGGTTCTCACTCACCGCCACGTCCAGCTCGTCGGCGAAGTAGGTGGAGCGGATGACGTTGAGGCGCGACACGCACAGGTGCAGCAGCGTGTCGCCGGTGCTGGCGCTGCGCACGTCGGCGGCCACCAGCGCGCGCGCGGCGGCGGCGGCGCGGCGGCGCGCGCGCGGGTCCGGCGCGCGCAGCAGCAGCGGCAGCAGGTGCGTGGCGCAGCGCAGCGCGCGGTCGAACGCCTCCGCCTGCGCCCGGCACGCCGGCCGCGCGCGCAGCCAGCGCCGGCACTCTGCGCACGCGACACCAGCGTCACCAGCCGCCCGTCAATACTTGCAGCAGTAGAACTGACAGAATAATGAACTGGGACGCAAACGCGAGTGTGCTGTTCAAAGGACGGCCGATGACGGAGCGATCGAGACTACCCCGCCGCGATGGCTTCAGGGCATAATTGATGACGACGTCCCCCGTGTGTGCTGGGTGGCGGGGACGGGGGCGGGGGCGGGAGGGGTGGGGGTGGCGGTACCGGGCAGGTTGTCGGCCAGCAGGCGGAACACCAGCAGCACGTCGTCGTGGCGCGGCAGGCCGCGCGCGCGCTCCAGGCGGCCGCCCTGCGCGTCCAGCATCAGCCGCGTCAGCGCGCACGCCGTGTGGCACGTGTCTGTGCAGGGGGACAGCTTCAGAGGGGCAGCTACTTATATCTATATTTAATGACCGAACCTCCGAAATAATTTCAAAAATAATAAACAAAACCAAAAAAAATTACATACACAGCTTGTGCGCTACCCGACGACACAAACCCAGTGCGATTCCCAATTTGCATGTCGCTGGTACCGGAGTAGACAGGGCTACTAATTTATGTAAGTTTTATCTCGATCGAGTGGAGGGACTTCTAAAGACGAAAATACATAATCACCACCGCAAGTCTGTTCATGTATCAGACAAAGTCGTCCAACAACTGGACATAAGCCTCCCCCCATGACTTCCGCGGATCGCACATACTTGCTTTCACTAATCATTAACGTAATTGATAGAACTAGGCGATACTTGGCGGTAACCTAACCTAACTTTTTGATTCGCTTAGTGTTGTGGAGAATTGCATTTTATTTGAGGTCCCGTCACTCGTGATAGATAGTTTCTCGATTAACATCATAGAGGAGTTCGGTGTTGCGGGCTTCTTTTATTATCGATCAAACTTGTTTGGTTTATAATCTAAAAAGTTGACAAGCCGAGGGTCAGTGGTGGGTCTTCTTTCCCCATTACGTTAATCATTAATAATGAACGGCACTGAATTCATAAAATGTGGGTACTTACTAACTAGCCTAGTAAATATGGGCATGCGAGTGAGAGAGACGCGGGTCGCTCACCGGTGGAGAGCAGCGAGTCCTTCTCGATGCGGATCTGCAGCGCCCAGCTCCACAAGTCGATGCAGCGCTGGTAGCGGAACGCGTCCGCGTACGACGCGCCCCTGCAAGCCGGCGAGGCGGTGAGTGCGGGGCGGGGCGGGACGGGGCGGGGCGGGGGCGGGGGGGCGGCACTCACCGGTACATGAGGCGGAACACGGTGTCCTTGTGGTCGGGGCCGAGCACGCGCGTCACCACCAGCAGCGACTGCGTGCGCAGCGCGTCCATGTCCGTGGCCAGCGCCTCCAGCTCGCGCAGGTCGCGCCACTCGCGCGCGCCGCCGAGCGCGGCGTGCGCGGCGTGCGCGGCGGGCGCGGCGGGCGCGGCGGCCGGCAGCTTGGGCAGGTAGCCGCCGCCCGCGTGGCGGAGGGCCGTGGCGCGGCGCCACGCCGCCAGCGCCGCCGACACGTCGTTGAACTCGTCCAGCTGCGTGGAGCCGAGCAGCTCGTAGGCGTCGGCCAGGCGCGCGGGCTCGTAGGCCACGCGCGCGGCCAGCAGCGCCACCACCTGCGCCGCGCCCTTGAGGCAGGCGGTGCGCAGCGCGTCGTCGCCGGCGCGCGACGCCAGCCGCGGGTCGGCGCCGTGCTCCAGCAGCAGGCGCGCCGTCTCCACGCGGTGCTCCTGGATGGCGTAGTGCAGCACCGTCTTGAGCTGCGTGTCGCGCGCGTTCACCGCGGCGCCGTGCTGCAGCAGGAACTCGCACAGGCGCACCGACTGCACCGAGTTGATGAGGCACGTGCCGCCGTTGTGGTTGGGGCGGTGCAGGTCGGCGCCGCGCTGCACCAGGAAGCGCACCACGTCCAGGTGCGTCATGAAGCAGGCGGAGCGCACCGGCGTGGAGCCGCTGTCCGAGCCGGCGTCCACGTCGGCGCCCGCGTCCGCCAGCACGCGCAGCACGTCAAGCCGCCCGCTCACGGCCGCGCACCACAGCGGCGTGACGGAGTGCACGGAGCGGTCGTCGGGCACCTCGTACACGCCGCGCTGCTCCAGGTCCGCGTCGCACACGTGCACCAGGTACTCCACGATCTCCACGTTGCCGCGCTTGCACGCCACGAACAGCGGCGCGCAGCCGTCGCGCTTGCGGTCGCACACCGCGCGCCGCTCGCGGGGACTCATCCTGCGCAACCAACGCACCTTTCCAGCGCAGCATGTGCATGTATTGCGCTATGAAGAATGCAACGATGCAGGCGCTCGAGACGTTCAATGCAGTGCCAGCAAACATTGTTGTGCATCTCGTGCACATTAAGACAAGGGTTTGTATTTGGTTTATAGTTATTTTGCAGCCAACCATGCCAGCCTTCTACCGCACCTTGCCAATTCTGCACGTAGTGTGCTGTGTTGCCTGCACATTAGAATATGCTTAGTCTCTCCCCACAGTAGCCACACATGCCTGCTCTTATTAAATGCTGCTATTGAAAGAAAAGCTTAAACAATAGGGTGGCCTATTGTTTAAGTGACAAGTATTAGCTAAACCACCATATCCCACTAATATTATAAATGTCAAAGTTTGGATGGATGGATGTTTGTTACTCAATCACACCAGAACATCTCAACGGATCTGGATGAAATTTGGCACAGAGATAGATTATAGTCTGGAGTAGCATATAGGCTACTTTTTATCCCAGTAAAATGTATGGTTCCCGTGGGATAGATTTGTTTTAATTTTTCATACTTTTTCATCATGGGTAATAGGGCGTGGTGCGGCTAGTTGATTTATAAGGAAAAGTGTAATATTTTATTGAGTTTGATTTATAACCTACCAGAGGTCCTGTATCAACCGATTCAGATATTTATTCCAACATGCATTAGGGGATAAAAGGTTACTAAAACAGGCTCTACACCTTCCTTTCCAATCCTTTTATCGGAAGAAATGGTATAAATCTCAATTTAGGTAGCTGGCTCACTCTACACATTATCAGAATCTATCCCATAATTAGGATAGGATTCGTAAGGATCAGGAAGAGTGGAGTAATTATTTTAGCTTGCCGAGGAAGCTCGTGAGTCGATGAAGGGTGCAGCGCGGAGGGTACCTCTCGAGCGAGGTCCGGAGGCGGGCTGAGAGGCGCGCGCCGGGCGCGCTGTGCTTGCACTCCTGCATGAGCTCGTTGAACACGGCGGCGTGCTGCTTGGCCGCGTCGGGGCTCTTGCCGGAGCCGCCATCCTCCAGCGCGCCGCGCGCTCGCCGGCGGCCCGCCACTTCGATACCTACGGTCGCTTTCGGTTCAATAAACACGAACCAATCACTACTTGACAACTTGATATTTTATTGTACTATATTTTGTGTCCAAATAACTCTCCGTGAGCCTATCTCAAAGATTTTTCAAATTACATTAATCTGCGCATAAAAAATTGAGACGAAGCGAACGAACCAAAATAAGCTTTTTGTTTGATTATCTTGTCTTGACCGACTGACAGACAGTGTCAGTCATCACTCATCAGCTGTGAGACAGTTGAGAAAAATTCAAGACAAATATTTTTTAAATTGGTCACCCTAACTGCTATCTGGCGGACACTGGCGCGTGGCGTTCCACGAAGTCTGCAATGTGTGAACATGTACAGGATTACACCCGCCTTTATATCGGATTTGATCAACCATAGATCCTCGCAAAAGAACACCGATTCCGCCCAAGGATGAGGCCATTGACATTATAAAAGTACCTAATATCAATAGGGAAACGACTGGGTGCTACCACCGACTTGGAATCCACTAAATAATATAATTACATAAATCCAACACCAAGTGCCTCAAGACACTGTGAGCACTTTCTGTGTAGAAAGACCAATAACTAAATGTGAGGGTACCCCAGTTCAAACCATGACACTAGGATATCATTTCGTCAGGTACGTAAACTTATTTCATTTTTCTATATTTCAATAATAAGATCAGAAAATATGCACAAACCCAAAAGTGATATTTTTAATGTGGCTATACATATAAGTGCTTTCAGCATGGCATGAAATTAAAATTATTTTCATTTTTAGATTTAAGTTTGATTTTATATGTTACTTAGAACCGCTGTATTTTATTTTATGTCGTAACTACCTGGTTATGACATGTAATAAGGGAACGTCCATACAAATAATTTGTAACTATGCTTATGGAAATAAACGATTTTAAAATAACTTCAATCTTAATTAATCGTTATTAAGAAAACATAGAAAACATTTTGATTGTGAAGAAAAATAATAAAAAATTTGGTTAGAAAAAAAAACACATCTGGCAGCTCTGTTTCGGCTTAAATTAAAGTGTTCACGCTGGCTGACTGATGGTCTGTCAACTTGACAGGAAACCGGGACGACCCGCGAAAGTTGTTTGTTTATTTATTTATTTACGGAACCAATTCAATTTAATCGACTTACTCCATTGAAAACTCCAGTGACAAACACACTAAACAATTATTTTCCAATTTTCTTGCTTAAAAGATTGAGTACGAATAGGTAAGGGTTAGAACCGCAGAGCAATAAGAGAGCAAGTTGTAAGAACTGAGCCGAGTGACGATGAGTGAGGAAGAAGACTGCGACGAGCTGCCGGCAATATCGGTCAACTCATCAGCTCCCCCATCGGTAAGCCGAACATTCCAGCCAATGTGGATTGTGGTGTTTTTGTCTGAAGTCCCGACACGCCTTGACCCCGTACAATATATAACGTGTATTAGTTTTTACTAGTTTTTGTAACAACAGTGTATAAATAATAATAGTATTTATTGGAAATTGTATTCGGACGATTTGTTGAATCTTGTGGTAGCTTATAACCAGGAGCATGATTAAGAATACATGGGAACCGAAAGGAAACTGGATGGGTAAAGATAAAGATAATTTATTTGTGAAAGAATGAGTAAAACATGCAGGGCATGTCAGATTTTACATTATAATGAGATCAGTCATGTTCAGCCTTTAAGGCGTACAAATGTAAATCACAGAATTCTTATTATCTAAATTATAATTTATGTCATGCAAATTCAACATCTTTAACTCAGATTCTGAATTGCAGATTTTAATATGGTGATAGGTTATTTAGCAAGATAAGCATCTTGAATACTTTATCCTGGCCGGAGGTTCCCATGCCATAATCAGAAACAGCATTTTAGAATCCACCGGGCAGAATGAACAATACATTATATATCACGAAAATAAAAGTACAATAAATGTAAAAAGTCCAGTGGAATAGTAAACTGGGGGGCACTTCTATTAGAAATAAATAGTGTGAGACCAACTTTCTAACACCCAAAACAGGCGAAACGAGAAATCTGATAGTTTCTGCAAATTGCTCCTATGCCGGCTGGTAATAGAGCATTGCAAGCACCCAGTGTTCCCTACACACAGGTCATTTTCACAATGCCGACGGCAGAGGAGCTGGCGTCGGAGCGCGCGCGCGAGCTGGAGACGGAACGCGCGCTGCAGCAGCTGCGCTCGCGCCACGACCCCGCCGCACCCGCCGCGCCCGCGCGCATGGACTCCACTGGCTCCAGCGGGTCCGAGGGCGAGGCCGCGCTCGCCGCCGCCGTGTCCGCGCTGCAGGTGCGCGCCGGCGCCGGCGCCGCGCCCGCGCCCGCCGCGCGCCACCTGCTGCACGCGCTGGCCGCCGCCGCGCCGCCCGCCGCGGCCGCCGCGCTGCGGGACCACGCCGCCGCGCTGGACGCCGCCGACGAGCGGACCGTCGCCGCCTACCTCGACAACGTGAGCGATCACACCGCCCGCCCCCGCCGGCCGACGTCATCGATCACAAGGGGTACAGGCTCGCGGTTGCAGGTGGTGGCGGCTATCGGGTCCGTGGCGGCGGAGTGCGAGGCGGCGGCGGCGTGGGGCGACGCGGAGGCGCTGTGCGCGGGCGCGCTGCTGGCGGCGGCGCTGGCGGCGCGGGAGTCGCTGCGCGGCGCGCGCCGCCCCGCCGCGCGCGCGCTGCAGCGCCTGCTCGACGACATCGCCACGCCGGACCAGGTGGCCGCAGCCCATTTACTACTAATCGAGAACGCTAGGTGTTCCGCTAGGGCTTTTCACTGAACTGTTCAGTATATTTTTGTACTATAAGGTGCCTTGCTGTACCGTCTTCCCTTTCTTTATTTCTCGATCGTAATTTTTCCCAAGTTCACCTAGCGACCCTCCTCGTAATTAATATAATGTATAATTTCTTTGCTATGTTTCGATGCTCATATGCGGCGGTGCGGCAGGTGGCGGCGCTGTCGCGGCTGGTGCGCGAGGCGGTGCCGGAGCGGCGCGCGCGCCTGGCGCTGAGCGACGCGCTGCGCGGCGGCGGCGGCGGCGCCGGGCGGCTGGCGGACGCGCTGCTGCACGCCGCGCTCGCCGACCTGCTCGCCGCGCCGCCGCAGGTGCCGGCTCGCACCCGCCCGCCCCGCCCGCCCCGCCCCGCAGCGAGCTAACCGTGTGTGCGCCGGCAGGACGAGCTGCTGAGCGAGGCGCAGCTGGCGGCGCTGGCGGGCGCGGCGTGGCGCGGGCTGGGCGCCGAGCCGCGCGCCGCGCTGCTGCAGCTGCTGGGCCGCGCGCTGGCCGCGCCCGCCGCCCCGCCCGCGCCCCCCGCCGCCCGGCGCCGGCTGCTGGCCGCGCTGGCGCCGCCCCCGCGCCCCCGCAGCGCCGCGCACCGCCCCGATGAACTCGAGGTACCCCCGCCCCGCTGCCCTGGCGCCGCCCCCACCCCCGCACGCCGCGTCCTCCACCTGATTGTTGTGGCTCGCAGGTGCTGGTGGGCGCCACCAAGCTGCGCCTGCTGTTCCGAAGCGACGACGACTGAAACTCGCCCGCTCGCACCCGCCGCGCCGCAGGGAGGGAGACGGAATGAAACTACCTCATCGTTTATAAATGTACAAAATATATTTTTATGAGATTTCACAATCATGACTTTATATTCTTAAAATTACATCAGATCTAGAGTCAGAGATAGAACGGATTCGGCACATCCGAGACGTATCATTTTCTAATAAATACGAAAAGCGAATATTCCGAATCAGTTCGTCAATCATTTGGAATGTTCTCGAGCGTCCCCCTCCAGTGTCGCAGCACGGCTCTGCTGCCGTGCGCGCCGGCCGCGCCCGCGCGTCACGCGTAGGGCAGGTCCAGCCCGAGCTGCACCATCGGCAGCGTCAGCGCCGCGCCCAGCAGCGGCCGGTGGTACGTGCCGCGCATCTCCCACCTGCGCACACCACACGCCTCGCTGTAGCATTGCACTAAGCGATCCCAACACAGATCAAGCTTCGAGCCACAACAACCGGCTTTTTGTAACGAAGTTCCTTATCGCGCGTTACGAAAGGGGGCTAGACGGAAAAAATTCAGACGAAAAATTAAAATGAAAGTTGTAACGACCTATTGTAAGATTTTTTATGAATGAAAGTATAGTTTACTATATAAAAGCCAAAAACATAACGATACCTAGTTCAAAAACATGCTAGCGACATCTATCGCTGACTTACAAACTAAACATAAATAATATTTATGTTTATTTTTATCTCTCAAGTTTTTTTTTTCCCGATTGTATACGTGCAACAACCCTATCCGATATGAAGGAAGCCGGGCTCCGGCGGCTCACCCGGCGGCGTGCAGCAGCGCGCTGGCGCCGCGCTGCAGCTCGCTGGCGGCCGCCTCCAGCGACTGCAGCCCCGCCGCGCCCGCGTGCGCGCGCGCCGCCGCCGCCAGCGCGCGCGCCACGCCGCGCCGCCGCCACGCGCGCTCCACGCCCACCAGCTGCAGCCAGCCGCTGCGCTGCGCGCCCCACCACTCCGCCACGCTCGCCGTGCCCACCACCTGCCGACACACACACGCACCGCCAGTTACCGTACCCGCGGACCGCAACTCGGAGATATCGAGTTCACGCTTTAGGCGTGGACCGAACCTGCTTGTGCAGGGGTCGCTCGGGGTCGGGGTCGGCGTCGGCGTCGCGGCCGGAGACCAGCACGTGCGCGCCGGGCGGCGGCCCGGCGGCCAGCAGCGGCCCGCGATACTCCGCCACCCAGCCCGCCAACTCGCCGCGCAGCCGCTGAGGATCGAACTTTGCTATCTTGACGCACTACCGATCAGGATTCGAGTGGACCTCATTTCATGGATTCGGTTGGATCATCATTTAAAACATGGTGTGTGAAAATACCTGCGCGTGTTTGTCAGCGAGCGCGTGGTGCGCGAGCAGCACGGCGGCCGCCACGGCGGCGGCGGCGGCGGGCAGCAGCAGCGCGCACGCGCGCAGCGACGCGCCGCAGAAGATGAACAGCACGGCGCCGCACAGCACGCACGCCTGCAGCGTCAGCTGCACACAATGTAACTCAATGTGGCATGCCATTTGACAGCTCATTGCATTATACATGCTGTTAGCTGTCATCCATCTATAGCTCAAAGACATTCACGGCCCATCTCCTCTGCATTGAAAGCCAACAGTTCTGTGAGCAATGTGCCCCATAAACTGCCACATTTGCCTTCAAATTATTAGAGCTTCGTCTGCTACTTTAATTTCTACATATTTACTGATTTCTAAATCGATTGGTTAGCACAAAAAACCCCTGAGCATAGCTCACTTCATTGAGCATCCTTCAGGATAATTGTGTGTTGGGTGGGATTCATAACAAGGAAGCCCATGTAAGCAACCATGTCTCGATGTTGTACAGATCAGAAGACTAGGCCATCATCAAACTCCAGCAGTGTTGTAGCATTTTAATAATTCCATCGATCGTAATTAGGAGTAATGACTTGAGAACGCTTCTTCTTCTTTCTTTACGAAGTGAAATACGATGAAATAAAATGGATACATGAGAACTCATAATGATTGTGTGTGCCTCAAACAAATGTTAGGTAAAATCAATGATTCTTGTCACAGAGTACTTCAGATAAAATATACTGGTGTTTCGTCTATTTACAGTTAATAAATAGTTATACTAGTTCCATTTCTTTATTTTCTCGATGACAGCTCCTGTGGAAACTTGAACGAGCATCTTTTTTTTTTTTACATTATGTAAACATTATTTATTAAAAATATAATGCTTACGCACGTACAAGGCCATAGCAGAGTCGGAGAAACTGATAGGGATGGAGGAGGATGTTTTATTTGTCTTTGTTCAAAACATAATAAATATATGCGATCGATATCATTACTTATTTGGTCACAACATTACAACTATCAAACTAGACGTGTCATCGAGAAAATAAAGAAATGGAAATAGTATAGGTACATACATTTATGTTTTACATCACTCCGTCTTAGATAACGGAATTGATGCTTACCTCTGCCTTACAACAAGTAGGGTTAGTACCGTGGATCAGTGTAAAGGTCACTCACCTCCTGGAAGAAGAAGAATATGAAGGCGTCGTAGTGCTGCGAGGCTAGCGCGCGCCGCAGCAGCGCCGCGCGCGCCGCCCAGTCCTGCGGCGTGGCGCGCCGCACCACCACCTCGCACTGCATGCCGATCAAGACCACGCACAAGCACTGCCTGTCAGTGTGCACTGATGATAAACCTGCCTAGGCCTGCCTTTATCACCTACTCTACTCGTATAACACACCCTTGCAAACTACAGAGTGTTATACAAGGTGCAAAGAAAAAATTCAATCAATACGACTTAATTCTTTCTTCTTCACGAAATGAAACACGATGAAATAAAATGGATATATATAGCCTCATCCACAACTTAGCCGGTATTTTACCAATGTCAAGTAATTAATAGCAATAACACATTCAATAAATACACATTATAAATAAAATAATGGATGTGACGATGGCGTCGACTTTATTTTTTGTAAACAAAACAACACAACATATGTATGAATGAATGCAGTAGTAGTAGTTTAATTCGTCCAGTAGGACAGGCGAAGGAATCAATCCATACTGCCAATTCTGATGTTGTCAATGTCATGGGTATTTTCTTGATCAAATTTACTTGCAGGTATACAATTTAAATATAAAGGCACAAGTGCCAAATCTTGAATAATTATTTTCTTTAAATAGTTCAGTAATTATATGTCCATGTTGATTACTTGTTAAAGTAGAAACTAGTCTAGTCCTTGATGGATTGTCTTGTATTTTTTTGTTTTGTCTCTTCAAAATCTTCAAATATCTCCAAGCGAGGAGTTGATAAAGTCATAGATAGGCGTAAAGTTATCAGGGCAAGCTAAAAGGTCCTGTAGGGAAGGCGGGATGTTTTGATATTTTTCCAGCAATTGATCTATGAGCAATAGGCGTTGTATGTTAAAGGCCGGACATTTAAAGAATATATGATCTAATGTTTGGTCTTCCTGCGAGTTGCATTCACTACATTTAGGGGAAGCGATCATGTTCATGCGGTGTAAATGAGCATTAAAACGACAATGTCCAAATCTCAGTCTCATTATCTGTGTGTAAAATTTTCGCTTTAAATAATTTTCATTGTCAACTGCAAACCAAGGTTTTTTGCCCACATCTTTATTAATACCGGCATACCATGCTCCTTTGGTTCGAATTATCTCATTTCTTTCTTCTAACCATTTTTTATTGATTTCTGCACGATAAACAGGTATCAAATCTTTCCACGGACTTGGTATATTTGTAATATTGCCACCCAAAGTGTTTGTTAATCTGGCAAGGTAATCTGCACTTTCATTACCAATCACGCCCACGTGCGCTGGTATCCAAATAAGTGTAATTTGCTTACGAGATATCGCCAAATTTACCAGGATTTCTTTTATATCATATATAATATGGTGTTCATTCTTATAACCTGGATGTCTCAAAGATTTCAGAACAGACATGCTGTCAGACGCAATAATAAAATGTGATGCACTGGAGCACAAAACGTCGTTTTGTACATATTTTAATGCTTCCAAAATCGCTGTGGCCTCTGCCGAGAAAACTGTGTAAATGGTAGGTAATCGAAATCCTCGACCATACTTTTTATCCGTATCATAGAATGCAGCAGATACACTTGTTTCGTTCTTCGACCCGTCTGTGTAGATAATCTGGTGGTCTGTCCAACATGAAAGCTTCTCATAAACATCCTGCTTGGTTCTCATATTATGGTCTATTTCTATAATGTCTGATGGAGGAAATTTACCTTCAAAGGTTCCATGATAGCAAGCCCAATTTTCAGCATGGTAAACATTGTTATTTTTAATGTATGTTGATATTTCAGTATAGTCACGAAGAATATATGGATATTTAGAAGATAGAGGAGTTGAAGCTAAATATCTGGAGTCATTTAATTTAGTTAAAAGAGGATGATTGTCAAAAGAGTGAAGCTTTAAAATGAAATTGAACTTTAAATACTTAAATCTAAAAGACAATGAAGGAATATTACATTCAACTTGCATTGAAATGATAGGGGTAGTCTTCATAGCCCCTGTAATTAAACGAAGATTTCTATTCTGAATTTTTTCCAGTTTATTTACTAAAACAGAATTGGAAGCATAGCAACAAAAGCTATATTCAAAATGAGAGCGGACTATGGATTTGTACAACATAAGTAAAATTTTTGGATCAGCTCCCCAATAAGTTCTGGCAAGTGATTTTAATATATTAAAAGCTCGCAAGGCTTTGTCTGCCAAACCATTAACATGTCTTTGCCATGATAAATTCTTGACAAAAGTAACTCCCAAAAACTTGACCTCATCACTAACAGGAAGTAAATTACCATCATAAATGATGTTGGTGAGTAAAGATCTGGATCTGCTGAATATTATGACTCTAGTTTTATTTGAATTAACATCTAGTTTCAAGTAATTAAAATAGGTTTTTAAACCTTTTAAAGCAGTGTTTAACTTATTCTCTACTAGTCTTATGTTAGTACCTGTGCAATACACTGTTAAGTCATCTGCATATTGCAGACTATTAACATCAGTGCCTAATATATTATTTAACCTATGTATATACAAAATAAACAATAAAGGACTTAATATCCCCCCTTGACAGACACCCTTATAGGATAACTGAGGCCCATACAAATTGTTTCTCCTTCTTACATATACAGATCTACCATTTAGAAAATTGAAAATCCATTTTACTAATTTTACAGGCAACCCAAGTAGATGCAATTCATTAGCAAGGACATTATGATCTACATTATTGAAAGCACCAGTGATATCAAAGAAAATGCTAATTAAAAACTTGTTACTAGCAAATGCATCATGTACATCCAAGTTCAAATGATTTAAACTTTCTGAAGCAGAGCGTCCTCTCCTAAAACCAAACTGATTACAAGGTAATAACTTCTTGGATTCTATGAAATATTCAAGTCGCTGTTTTATTAACTGTTCAAATATTTTGGCTGTACAAGAAGTGAGAGCTATAGGTCTGTATGAGTCATGATGATTTGAATCTTTACCAGGTTTAAGTATAGGAACAAGACAATCAATCTTCCATGATTTAGGAATAACCATGCTATTCCACAATGAATTAAAAATATTTAAAACCATTTGCTGGCTAAATGAGTCAAGATATTTAAACATTTTGTAAGATATATGATCTAAACCAAATGCAGTATCCCTACGAGAGTATATAGCACCTGTAAACTCAGAAAATGTAAATGGCTTCATGAAGAAATTATCAAGATGGAAATCAGTATTATTGGTATAAAGATCTAATGTTGGCATATTAGGAGGATTGGAAGTGTATTTGTCCAGAAATGGTTGTATCCATCTATCATCATTAAAATAATTATGTGAATGACTATAAGTTTTGTTAAATTTTCTAATATTGGACCAGATAGTTGATAATGAAGTTTGCCGATTGAATGAGTTACATAGTTCTGTCCAAGCAGTCTGTCTTTCTCTGTTTTTCTTCAAAGCTTGTTGTTTTTTAAATGATAAATAATTTTCTATTGTAGGATTAGATTTGAAGTTCAAATAAACAGACTTACATTTACTAACTGCCTGTGAACAGGCTTGATTCCACCAAGGTAAATATAACTCCCTTTTGGGTCTATTGTGAATCTGAGGCACTGGATTAAAGATTTTATTAGCAGAATTTGCTTCAGATACACTTTCTAACAAAATTTTATATAATATGTCATAACACATTTCTGGATCAGATAAATCAAAATTGCTACTATGTAGTTTTAAACTTACCACATGTTGATATTTCTGCCAATCAACACACTTATAATTTGGACGGAAATAATTAGCATTAACATAGCTGTTGTTATTTATATTTACAGGATTGCATAAAAGAGTAGTGACTGCAGGAAGATGATAACTACAAAATGAGTCATCATGCACATGCCAATTACATCTTAAGGCTAACAAGGGTGAAACAATAGTAAGGTCTAATGCATTTGGCTGCCATGTATGGGAACCAACAGTTGTTGCAGAACCATCATTCAGCAAGCACAGATGATTATCATTTATTACATCTAAGAGAGTAGTGCCACGCAAATCCGTGGATGTGCAGCCCCACATAGTGTGATGTGCATTAAAATCACCAGCTAGTATCAATGGCTGTGGAACAGACTTTATTAAATTGTCAAGCTGTGTATAATTGAAATTAGAAGGAGAAGCAGATGTAGGACTGTAAAAACTAACTATAGACAAAGTTTCATTATTTATAACTATTTGAATGGCTATATTTTGTAGAGAACTATCTGAATAAGTTTGTAACTTTTTATAATTAATATAATTTCTAATTAGTATAGCAACACCATTATGTTTAGATCCAATATCTAGTCTTTCTATTTTATATCCTTTGATATTTATAGTTTTTGATGATTGTAACCAAGTTTCGGAGATTATAGCTATATGTATATCATTTTCGTATAAATAATGTGAAAAGACATGTTTATGACTAAGCAAACTCTGAGCATTCCATTGAACTATATTGAGCTTATCCATTTTTATTAGTTGTACTCTTTTTACTAGTATTAAAATTATCCAGCAATATTGATTTAATAGTCTCAGATGTAATGGGACTGTCTGTTTTAGATTTTTGTGAGCTAATTTTAACAATGGTGGATATTATTAAATTAAGGATACGATCTGATTGTAAAAACTGTGTTATGTGATGGTCAGATTTAGTTTTGGTAAGGTCAGGGAAATTTGTGTTATTGAATAGATCAACATACTTCTTTTGTTTGTACTTGTTATTGTTTTTTTCAATTTCTTCCTTTCGTTTAGGGCACTCTGCTGAAATGGATATGTGATTGCCTTTGCAATGCACACATACTGCATCTTTGGCTGCTTTTTGACATTCTTTGTAATGATGATCCTCTCCACAGATCGAACACTTTTGTTTGTTTTTGCAGTACTTGCCAATATGTCCATAGCGTAGGCATCGCAGGCACTGACTAACAGGTGGAATATATACGCTTACCTCGAAATACCAGCTATTTATATCGACGCTATCAGGAAGTGTAGGACAGGAAAAGGTTATCGCCACCGTCTGCGTGGGTAATAAAATGGGATTGCCATCATCATCGCGTCCACGGCGCATCAGGCGACGCACGGACACTACATCTTTGGAGCTGGAAATGCCGGTATATATATTAGAATTAGACATATATGTGGGAACACCACGTATTACCCCTGTAATTTCCGTGAGTGTAGCAGGTATTGTCGCTTTTAAGTCCAGGTCTTTTTGCACCTTAATATTATTCAAAGCCATGTTTGCTAGACCAGGCCGCTCAAAGATTGCCCCAACCTTGAACCTATTAATTCGTTTGAAGCGCTTGATGCCTTTATGATGGCGCTTCAGGACCGCGCCTAACGCCATCAAATCTCGGTCCCCAATGGGTTTCGACACCTCGGTACTTTCATAAATGACAATATATTCAAAATTTCCGCCGTCCTCAGGGTATTGTCGAGAATAATTGTCAACTTTAAAAGGTTTAAATTTATCTACTCCCGAGTCATCATCAGATTCCGAAGACTGCGATGACGGGGGAAGATCCCCATCCGCCTTTCTTTTTTTCCGCTTCGCCGTCATTCCGGCCACAGCAAGGCCCCTTTAAATTCGCTCACTTTATATTTATAATATAAAATATTTTTTTAGTTCAAAAAACGCGCCCTCTTGGTTTAAAGGTTTCCCGCCTTTTTCTGACACAACTCCAACCCTGACACGACGGCTTAGACTGTGTGGTCAACACATCATTTTTATTAATTCAATATAATTGTTAAAATTTAATTTATTATTGCTATTTATTGACATTGAATCATCTAAGGATCTTAATTATTGCTATAAACTATAAATACTTGACATTGGCCATTTTAAGAAAGAAAGACGACATTATTTCATTGTAAAAAATAGGAGAATAACTGATAGACCTAAACTACTATAATAACACTTGTTCTTTTGTATTATTCATCTTGCGTCCCCTGCCCAGGCCAATAACAGAACAAGGTCGTTCCCTGTTGGGGAAGATCACAGTAAAAGATAGTCACACACACCTCTACATTTACTGAACTGGAAATAAACATAGATATCGTAATTTTATGTTCCGTGCCAATTGTATTTTCCCTATTTTGGCGCAAATAGTAGTGATAGCTTAAGGGGGAAGCTCAGGGTCAGGGCGCGAAATTTAAAATGTCAATGGTTTTTTATTTTTTTACGATAAATTTGGACATCTTTACGATGCAATTTAGTTTTTCGCGATATTGGCATTCTCCATTGGATATATCGTGATGCTTAAAAAAATACCCAAAGCAATACAATACTCGAGGGTTTGTAAAAACCGCTACTTTTACTAACTAAAGTTACGTAAAGTTTCAACTTTCAGTACTGTATACATAGCTTTATGATAGGAGTAGCGGATTAACTTCATCATCATCGTAATCAACATCATTATTATCATCAGGGGTAGTCATATAAACAACGATGAAAATGTTCTACTCGACACTGGCAAAAAGGCACTATTTTCTTGTCACTTACCAACCTTAAAAAAAGAAGAATTTTGTAGATAGATTCCGATAGATATAATAGTAATAGTACATAGGTATGTTTTGAATTTGCTTGAATTTTTGCAGGTGATAATATTACATAGCATGCAGTTGATAAAATAAATCCTACGTTGACATAATAACCGTTTTGGAAAGAACGACAAAGAAAAGCGATTATCAGGGGTAAGTTAATTTTGGAGCTAAGTATTTGATGAGTCACATATCTAGTTCAAAATAGCTAAAATTGGTCTGGCACTTATGAAATTACGATCGCAGTTTGAGTTCATTTATATGTACCTGCTACCTACACATTTTAAAAATAAATATAGCCAGTATTTAGGTTCAGATCAAGAAATTGCTGATTATCTAATAATTAATAATACATACAACAGGCTATACTATGTCGCTAATGTATACCTAAACAAATGTCTGTTATTTTTTACCCATTTTATTTAGAACAATAAGTATTATATTTCTTAAGTGTGTATTGATGCTCTCTATTCACTTGCATGATGTGGAAATGTATGATATGCTGACCACCTGATTGTGATGTGCAGGTACCAATACAATGCTAAGAATGTTGAATGGTCATCTGGCTGCCGGGGGTCTGCCAGTATATATGTAATAAAATAAACATTGACTGCATTTGATAGTGAGATATCAATTGCCTTAGCACACTTATACTACTGACTCTATAAAGAAAATACATAAAAGGGTCAACTGGGTTATTTGTCTTACTATAATTTTTTTCTGTTATTATGAAATATGTACTTATAATTGTATCAAGCAGTTTTCAGATGTCATTATCAAATTGGTTACATTATTGTTTCTAAGATAAAATGAGAACAACATACCCACATATTTTGTGATGTCACCATTTTAGTGATAAGCAATGATGTCAATTTATTTGTTTTTAGATAACCATTCACACAGTGGAAGACTTCAAGGGTGCATGTTTAATACCCAAAGATTTTTTCTTGCAAAACACAAAACCCATAAATATTTAGGCTTTAGTTTTTTATTTATTAAATACAAGGCTTCTACAACACAATATATCGAAATGGATGGCTGTATCAAAAAGGATTGTTTAACAAATCCAGGATATAATGTTTTAAATAAAGAAAGTACTGTTATGTCTAAGAAGTATTATCGACGTGCTGAGCACAGGTGAGTCTGTTTTCATATTAATCTAATTTTCTCATAATTTAAATGCTTGTAAGTTGGCAAGTTCGTATTGCTAAATTCATACATACTAATCCCTCTACTTATTTCAACCCTTACGGGATAAATAACATAATATAACTATTTAGAACTTATCAGCTTTCAAAATATTAGACATTATAATTATTGGGAGTTGATAGTGAAAAGGATTATTATAATAGGCATTATACTTGAAATATTCGACTTTCTAATTTCGTTGTATACTCACTGGTACTACTTTTTGAGGGCATTTAAAGACAAAGGATGTCAATTTTGGTTTGTTTAAAAAAAAATGCCTTTGGATATAGACGTCATTTTATGTTAATAAATGTGCATGAGTTAAGGAATTTGAAATGGAATGGTGAATCTTTACTTTACAATTTCACAAATTAAGTACGGTTATTAATTTGTCATACTTAACCAGGGTTGATAAAAATAATGATGAAAAAAAAAATTCTCTAAAGTGATTTGTTTAATTTTTCAAAGATTTTTGTTATACAAAAATTTCAAAATGATGTTTTCTTCCTTTCGATCGATTTGGGCAATGAACACAAGTGTGTGTATTATTAATAAGTGGTTTGTTTTAGTCTATGAAATTATTATATTTGCAATTTTATGCAGCTATTTTAAATGTTATATTTTTAAGTTCTTAAATTATATGTAATGCTATGTTTACAAAGGTAATCATGTATCATATCAGAATGAATAAAAAAAAAGTTTATGTTATAAAAAAAGCAAGTTTGATTGTTTTTTTCAATCACTTGATTTAAATCAATTAACCCTGCACTTAACTTATAGGAGCTTAGGGGGGCTTATTAGGACTGCATAGATTCTCCTATATTTAAAAGTTATACCTATGTACTTGACATAAAATACCTTTAAAATTTAGTAGTATAGGTACTTTTCCGTATCCGTTATTGTGTGTTCTGTATTATTAGTTGAATAAAACATACAGCAAATTCAGTTGTAATTTCAAGTTAGTATTTACATCACTTGGTGGCCAGGTTAGAAGTTATCATCCTGCGGGGTTATCGTTGTAATTCACTTGTTTTCGAGCACGCCGTTCTGGCGTCGTCAGTTGTTCTCTATTACTGAATATAGTTGGACTTGTGTTGAATATACTATCGACAAATAAAATGCCTGACGGGTTTGAAAGTGCGTACCCGCTGTCGCCGCCAGTGAACCCGCAAGATATTCGCGCACGCGCGAACTCTTCTTCTAAGCACAAACGACCAGTAATAACGTTCTTAGCGGGAGACGAATCAGTAGAGATACCTGATAAATCGGAGGTTGGCGTTGACAAGCCGCTGTCGAAAGGGGAGATAGAACTTGATAGTTTTGCTGAATCGCTGGCAACCATGCACACTGGCACATGGCTGGACAAACGGGTGCTCGAACACAGGTGTGTAGAAAATACTTCTTGATTAGCTAAATACTACTTCAATTTTTTGACGTTGATAGACTGTTATTCTATTCACTAGGTATAGGTATCGATTGATGGGCGTAACGTAATTTTGATCTTTTATTATGGTCATGGTAGAGTTAAATTTCCTGTTTCGTGTGAAAATGGCTACATTCATTTATTTGATGCCTAATCAGTTGATTGACTTATGTACCTATTTTTAAATGACCTTACATAGATTTCGTATCGTGTGTAATAAAAAATATTCCGCCCCTTGAAGTTGTTTACATAAAGCAGTCCGGTTCTTGATTATCATAACAATCACTAGTTTTGGAATTGAGGGACATCGTACCTATCTACGAAATAACTAATTGTGTACTATTGCAGTATAGCTATTGTATTATAAAAAAAAAACTTATGATAAGGTTTATTTAGACCAGATTTAGAGTAATGCCTTGACTCACATCCGAATCGGTTGGTTGCGAGTTTGAATTCCGCCTGAGAAAACTTAGAAAATTTTCTTATCGTAATGAGATGTGGCCTGCTTGTTACTGAAATCACCCCAATTAATTGCCAGCCATAGAATGATACTCATAATACAAGGGCTGCTTAGTTTGGGTTGTTGTGTTGTGTCCGACGATAATTACCTATATATTTTATTTTTATGAATTGATCTATGCTAAGATGTCTGAGCGTTATTAGGTCTGTCGGATTTTGCAATACCTATTGACATGTTTTATATTTAAATGTTTATTTTGTTTTTTTTTCCTTTATAGCTAAATTTTAGAGCACACCTAGTTGAGAAAAGGGAATTGTTGATATGAGAGTTATACCATTAAAGTCGTACCTACGCGTCATAGCTTACGATAGCCTATGTTTTAATCCCGTCTATGTACCTACTGACAAAAACGTAGGTATCGAATCAAATTCGTTTTAAACCATGACATGCCAAAAAACTAAAAACAGATATATTTACTAGTACTTACTGAAAACTACGTGGCTCGGTGCACGATGAACAGTGTCACGAGTTGACGTCATAGCGCAGTATTAAACAGAACATGTACCAAAATACGATGACGATATGATCCAAGATAGATATCTATCAATAACAACATCAATGTCAAAAGCAAAAGATTAATCTCTAAACTACAATTGAGCATAACTTATCTCATTTCAAGCATACCAACTGTATGAAGATACTATCATTTACAAGTAACTCGATCATGTCCGATTGTGTCTAAATTGATTTGTGCGGAAAGTCGGAAATTTACCTTTGTACGTAATCAGTTATTCCTCTTACAGCATTTATCTGCTTGACGTCGGCACTTTAGTGTGCGAAATCTTTGTTGCCATAGACGTTTTGCATCTCATATGATATGATATGATATATTTACTGATAAATGATGAGAGTACCTACTCGGTGGAGGCAGGGTTGGAGCAAAAAATACCAAAATATATAATTAATTCATATAATTCATGTACAAGTATTTTCACCAAGTGTCGAGTTAATTTACCAGCAGAATAGAAACGCCCTAAGCCACGCCCCCCCATTTGATCGCCTAGGACCCTACTTTACGTACTGTACCTCGTACTGCTCACGTACGTTATATAAGGGACTCCTGTGCAAAATTTCATGCATCTGGGTCCACCGGTTTGGGCTGTATGTACGTTTTTGTTCAGTCAACCAGCTAGTCAGTCAGTGTTAAGAAATTTATGTAGATGTAAATACTTGCTTGGAGATTTTATGATGAGTGAGCGAGTAACAATCACTATCTTGATATAAGAATCCAAAATAAATTTCTAGACAACTTTCCTTCATATGTAAAGTTCTCCTTATCTTACATCAGCACAAGTTCAAAGGAGTCGTTCGTTAATCTTCTTTACATAGGTATTTATTTTCTGATACATCCACCTCCTTATCTTAGGATTATAGGTGGCAGAGTAGTTAGATTATAGTTTTTAAAAATTAATATATTTTTAAGAGTGCAACTACTTTTTGATCTAACCGGTGATAATAGTACCAAACCATCGAATCACTAATTTTAACAGCGTTTAAATATCATTAGGTTTGAATGTGAAAACTGCACATATAGTTAACATAGCAGATGCCTCTACATCCGTTCTTGGAACTACCGAAGTTAGTGAATCAGCTGTTCGGTGCGGCCGAGGGGGAAGTGGTTGTGCCGTGGGGCTTAGGTATGGACGAATGTCGACGCTGATATAACGTCAGTATAGGCGACGCTCTCGTCGATCCGTACCGTACGCAGTATACGAAAAGAGTTCGTTGATAATTGTTATCAGCGCGGCTTTTAATACGCGTAACGTTTGGCTTTTATTGCAGTGCGTGAACATTTCGGTGATATTTTCAATGTCAAGTTTGTGATACTTAGTGGTCTGGAACTGAAGATAAATGTTCCAAATTCCTTCTTGATGCTTGTATTAAATGTTGTAATTGTCATATTTGTGATACATATACGTTTACTCAACGCAAATTATGACAGTGACAAGGTTGTTGTTTCGGTTACGAAGTGTTGTGTCTACTTAGGTGCCTATTGCGCATAACTTCATTCACGGACTGTGTTGGTTGTGCAAGCGATGACTGCAATTTAACCAGTTTATAGAATAACGTCCCACTTTTTCTATGTACTTGCTTAATGTTTGATAATATTTGAACATTTTCTGTTTTAAATAAATGTTTTGAATGAAATAAGTTTACCATTAGCTATAGCTACAGTATTTTATATAGGGAAACAAGTGTTTTTTTATAATTTCATTATTTATATTTCCATAGTACGAGTCATACCTACGCTTAACATAGCTATACTCGCGTATCGGGCTTTAAATTTGATGATTAATACTATTGGTATGCCTGCTATATCGTGCATACAAATTATAAATCATTCGATGTTATCAATATGTCATGTTCTTCTGTTGTGAACACAGATTTGGGATGTCATTTATTTAAATTATGGATCATATTGGAGCCACTTATTTAGGGCTGCTTGAGTCGAAATATTATTGATTGCTTAGTTCCCTGGCAGCTGTATTCCCATGCGCCCTGCACTGCTTCTCATTTTTAGCTTCGATCAATCACTTGCATTTCACAACTTGATTGATCTCAACTGGAAGAATGTTTTATTAAATATCGCATTTAGACTTAGACGGATGACATGATTCTCCTCAGTATAGTTTTTAATATGCAGTATGTACGATAATTATATCTCCAAGTAATAAAAAAACATGCTGCGTCTTTCTATTTGCACAATAAGGTGCCGGCGAACCTGTGCCCTTCATTAAAGCCTATGAGTTGGTGCATTATCATCCTCATTAGACATTTAAAGAGTTATTGATATAACTAGACGATACGATAAGAGTAGCCTATTCGAAGTAGACAAGGTATCGCGTTTTGCAATAATTGTATAATCAAACAAATCTTCATGTTATATTCTTTAAACAATAAGCCTCTTGATAAAATCACTATGTCTATTACCTACCTATTAAAATGGCTTGATTATATTTAGTGTCTTTTAACAGCGTATCGTGCAATATTCATGGGTTGTCAGTTGCAAGGACTTTATTTATCGCAATATTTATTTTTTACAACGGAACACGTAAATCTCACGGACGTATGACACGCTTGCAAGTTATAGCGCTACAAATGATTTTAAAACAGACTTGATGTGTGGTTCGACCGACTCTAACCGTGTTACTGTCAAGGATATCCACTCAAATGCTTCCTGCGTTACACCAAAATCACTATAGCATCATTCGCATTCTGTGTGGCATTGTCTCAACGTTATGTTGACGTAATGCCTTCATATTTATAAGAGTATGATTTGTTTATAGTCACGTCGACATCCCTATAAATCATCAAGCATTTAGTGTTTTTAAAATTGCGGAATAGTGTTTACCATTTTTTTACGTTGTGATCGTCTAACTATACAAAGTATTTCTGTGAGTGTAATGCCATGAGGCAGAAACAAGCTATGGCGAATGGAACACCTAAATGGTACGTGGATCACTCCATGGCAAACGGCTCATCCTACGGCAAAGGCGACAGATACACGGCCGCACCAAATGAGTGAGTTGTCAATGTTGTCATTAACCTTGAGTCTATTATTGTAACGTTTTACCAAATTGCTGAAATGTACACAGGTATGCGTAGCACAGTGTAAAAAAAATTATTTTATATTAACCGGGTACCGCTGATAAAATTTCATTAGCGAGTTTTTATAGATGTCAAATAGCTCAATGCCATATTAGGAATGTATTTACGGAAGATAACTATGCCTTTACTTCTATAGGCATACACAGTTTATTGCGTGGAAATACCTCTATAAATTATACCTAGGTAGGCACCTATGCCATTATATAATATATTGTTATGTTCGCGTACGAGTGCGGCAAATAGATGTTTGACTTTGAAATAGGTACGAATACTTTTGAACTTTAAATGACAATTTAAATTAAAGGCCTCGTAATCTACAATATGGTCGGACTGAGATCATTTTCACGAATGTCATGTCGATCTTAGCTTGTAAACATTTGATTTGTGATTTTCAAAACAAACGATTTGCCAACATGCTTGCTTTAAGTTGGATTTTTTATGGTTTCAAATTTCAATACTCTGATACAGTGATGTTGAGATTTATGTTAATTTAGGTACGTTCATGTTATCTTTAAATATTACCTTAGCAAACCGTTATGTATAAAATGCATTGAAACTTTAATGATGTTTCTTGAATTTAAATTGACACACGAGTGCCTTTGGATTGATGTTGCCGTGTTCTCGCATACCATCTTGGCATAGTTCTGTAATTTTGTCACTGCCAGGGTGCGTGTCCAGTCCAATGTGGGCGGATTCGTGTGCCGTCAGTAATCTAATGCGCTTATAATATTTATTAATACGGGCATTACTTTGGCTTCGATATTTATCTAGATTATCACATGCTTCAAATAAACATTTTAGATACATACACTGAGAAAAAAATTAGGTCCCGGTTACCTAATATTTAACCTAATATTGCGTATTTGTCGGACAACGTAGTGCATTAGGTAACAACAACCAAGTGCACTAGTTATTACATAAACTTATGTTGTACCGACGCATTAGGTTATTTTAAACTATTTCTAGTAAGGTAACTATCACCTAATAGTAGGTTAAAGTTACGTAGTGACTAGGTTGTCCGACAAAAACCTAATATTAGGTTCGATACTATAACCTAATAAACATTTAATAACACCTAGTATTTTACGTTAATTTTACCTTAATATACGTTAAACTTGACCAAATAAATTTTGATATATACCTAATAAATGATTTAATTAAACCTAGTCTAGATGATGGTTAGATGTCTGTAACCTTTTCAATGTGTATAAATAACCTAATTTATAGTTTCCGGTAGTGTACTGCGTAGGTATTGGATACCTAATAAGTGCTTTAATATAACCTACTGAGAATTGTCTGCACCTTTTTAGTTGCGTTAGAGTTACCTTATCGATAGGTGTTAACTTTATGAAAATGTTAATGTAGTTGGTTTATACAAAACAATTTATTGGTTATTACAACCTTTTATTAGGTTATAGGAACCGAATGTACAATTTTAATTCCAAATAATTATTTAGGTTAAGTACAATTTAGTCGAAGCTACCTATTATTAGGTGTTTTTAAGCTATGTGTAATCATACTAGGTAGTATTCACTGATAGTGATAGGTAAAATTAAATGTGTATATTAGGTGACGGCCCGTTAACGTAACAGTTAGGTAAAAAAAAAGGTTTCTTTAACGTAAAATAGGTTAAAATTACGTAATATAGTACGCTACCAAGCACTGTAGGTTGTATTTACCCAATCGAAGGTAAAGCTATTTACCTACACTAGGTTCAGAATACCTAAATTAGGTTGTATTCAACTATTTTTTGCATTACCTACATTATTAGGTTTGCATTTACCTATCTTTTTTCTCAGTGTACCTGCAGTAATGAGCTCAAAAGTTCAAACCTAAATTGAGAGATAGATTGATACGGTTATAGAATTTCTCGTAAGATTATCTGATACGGATCTGAATTGTCCACGATCGTATCAGGAAATGTGGCCTGTAAGCACATGATAGATACGTTTGTCACGCATATGGGTGTGTGATTTTTTATTATCCGACGTCGTACTTAGCTTGATCGCTCTAAACAAAAAGAAGCGGTCCAATTCAAAGAATACTGCAGATTTGCATAATTTTCAGATGCAATTGATTCTATGATAGTTGAAAATTACGGTGGTGTGCCTAACGTTGGATATATAGTGATGATATAAAAAAAATACGAAACACGTTTTGCATCCGTGAATTTATGGAAAGGAAACACTAAAGTGAAGAGTTGCCTACACTTTGGCGTTCAAATTGCTGCCTCAAAAAAACAACACGCACATGTGTTATTGATTTGTTTAGCGTGTTACCGAAATAATTTTCTAATTTTAGAGTGGAATCAATCTTCGCTATATGTTAGTGGTGCACTAAACGATCTCACTTCTGCATAACATGCTTCTGC
>HG995420.1:0-2500 GCA_905333125.1 Pheosia tremula
AAGATACGTCCACCACGGACCCACCCCCATGTCGCACACAGGTGTGAACGTCTCCCCTATTGAGGAGGGACAAGCCGCACAAGAGTGCCCAAACCTGAACAGCCCTCCCCCGGGCATCCGTGATAGGATTGCCCCACTCCCTGGCCTTGGAGTTGAGGGTCACCGAGTACAACTATAGGCCCTCGATGACCATCTGCTGACCGCCGCCCTCACAGAGTCGAGGTACAGCTCGAACTCTGCCAAGGTACGATTGGGGGAGAAGTATGTACCGAAGATAGCATATTCTCCCGCAACCTGCCACCCACGAAACCCGGCCCTCTTTCAAGGGTTGATAAGGGGACCGCAGATCCGGCCCTAACGGTGACTGCCACCAGCCCATCCAGATCCCCCGCCCCAGTTTGCATGCCGGGGGACATGATATGGCTCGGAGGCCACCGCCACATTTACCTCCCACTCCGCCATGGATTGCAGGAATAAATCTTGCGCTCCGGCGGAGTGGTTAAGGTTCGCCTGGAGGAAGCTAACATGTTGTACTTGATTCATTCCGACATGTTAGCTTCCTCCTGCGCACCCTGTCGCCCAGCCTCTGTAGCGTTCGTGGGTCGAGTCACCGCTTTCCCTTTCGTATGAGGAGGATTGCACAATGCCCCCCCCCATTTGATGCCCAGAGGGCTTACCAGCATCCGAGCATACCGCACAGTGCTCCGCCGCCGTGCATCCCGCTGCCTTGTGTCCTTCGCGACCACAACGGAAGCACAAACTTCTACGGTCTACCGTCGATGGACACATGTGCCTGGTGTGACCGACTCCCATACACCTAAAACAACGCATTGGTCGCTGCTGCAGAGCCTCGACCCTGGCTGAGCTCCAGCCGACTGTGACCGTGCCCGCATCGACCAGCGCCTTCGCCGCCAACACCGGGCACTGCACCACAATAGCACCCATACCCCCAGGCCCAGACCTCACCTCCCTGGTCCTGACCAACTCCACTGCACAGTTGCCCTCTCTCGCTACTGCAGCCACCACTGCCTCCTTCGTAACCGAGTCGTCCAACCCTACGATTCGGATGTCGGCGCATTTCGTAGGGCGGACCACTCTAGCCATACCCTCCAAGGCACTACGGAGCCTCTCTGCCAGCTGATCCGCCTTCTCCGCAGACTGGCCCTTGGGCAGCTCCAGAACTCTGGCCCCTGTGGCAGCCTGGCGGAACTTCAAGGACTCGATGCCTAGTTCCGCCAGGTTAACCTTCTCCGCCGCCCTGGTCAGAATTTGACCATAGGTTACTCCCGCAGCAGCCGCGTCCTCTTGCATCGTGACCACCACCGCCGCAGTGCGGGGGGGGAGTAAACTTTGGCTTGGCACGCGCAGCGGGAACAACGGGAGCCGCCCTACTTACAGCCGGGACATTGCCACTAGCCTGTTGAGTTGCCTTCTTCTTGCCCTTCTTGGGCCTTGCCACGAGCGTGAACTCGTCCTCCTGCCTCATAGATGCAGGCTCGGGCAAAGGAGCCGAAGCACTTATGGGAGCCGATGAGCTCAAGGCCTTTACGGCCGCCTTCTTCTTTGGGGGCTTCACTCGGATTGCCGATGGTCCGGGCCGAGCCCTAACCGGACCTTCTACTTCCGACGCGAGGGTTTCCGACACCCGTCCTCTCCTCACCGTCGGCGCTGACGGCCCAGGTTGGGCATGGGCCACCCCCCCCCATTTCAGACGCCACAGCAACCGACTCTCTTCTTTTATCCGCCGCCAGCGGCGGACGGTGTACAACCGCAGGCAGCAGGCGCTCCTCAATACCTTCGAAGCGAGCGTTCATCATCACTCCGATAGAGTTGACGATGGAGCGCTTGAGCTCCTCCATTGCCTCCGCGTCCACCATAGGTTGAGGAGTAGGTGCAGGCTTACTGGCCGCCGCCATAGCCGACCTCATCGACTCAAACTCTCGGCGATGAGCTCCCAGCTCGGCCTTCAGTGAGTCTACCTCCCTTCGCAGAAGACCGTTGTCTCGCCTCAACCGACGCGTTTCCTCCGCTTCTGGCCTCGCCACCAAAACATCTACGACCTCCTGAAGGCCCGCCGCCGCATCCTTCAGCTTTTTGACAAACGGGCCCTGAAGATGGCCCGACTTCTTGGCCACTTCCAGGATCATAGCTGCGTTGCGACCGGCCAACGCCCGCAGCTCCTCCGAAGAGAGCGTCCCGGTCTCCACACAATCATGGTCCTCTGCCTCCGCCGGATCCAGAACAGGCGGCGACGCCACCTTTCGAAACGCCCTTGCTCGCAACGCCTTATCCAGGGCCTCCTCCCTGGCCTCCGATTCAAGCTCTCTGAGCTCCCGTCTAGCTCTAGTGAGCCCTGATCCACGTGAGGCACCCGCAGGCTTCCCGCGTCGCGCCGTTGGCACCTTGGCCGAAACCACGCCCGTCTCCGTATCAGAACCTGAGGTTTCCGACGTCAAAACCCCATACGACCTTTTCCCCCCCCCCCCCTGCGAAGGCTAGA